>JAEOAD010000007.1:24127500-24667500 GCA_036365145.1 Orientallactaga sibirica | reverse complement strand
ATATATTTTTTATTTATATTATTCTGATTTTACATTCATAGTATTGGTTCCATTGTCCTCCTCCCCGTTCTCCCACTTTCAAAGGGGCCCTCATCAATGGGGAATGTGGATCATGCATTTTGAGTTTGCTCAAGAGTTCTGGTGGATAGGCCCCAGACTCTGTGCATAATGCCCCAACTTGTGACTCTAACAATCTTTCCACCCCCTCTTCCGCGAGTTTCCCTGAGCCACATTGGGGTCATTTTAGTTCTGCTTCCTTGATGAGGTTTTGGGAGCCTCTGTGTCTCTGGATATCTGGCTTAGTTGGAGTTGGATGTTCTCTGTGTTTATCTCCTTCAGCCTTTTTCTGGTGTTGTGATCGCCTTGAGCACATGTACAAAAAATGAGCTCAGTCTCCAAGATCTAGAGGCCACCAAATGTGGGCTAGAAGAGAGCCAATGCATATAAAGTTCCCTCCAAAACATATATGGTTATCCCTTCTATCTAGTACTAACTTCTCTCTCCGTTGGAGAATTTGCTTATCTCTTTTCAGGTGGACAACGAACCTGAAGGGAGGATCAGCTAACCACACCTCACCAGCTGAAACCATAGAACAACGCAGGGGAAGGGCAAGAATACAGCGCTCAAGGCAATCACAACACCTGAAGAAAATTTTTGATCATGTGTGACATAACCTTTTGGGGCTAAAGAGATGGCTCAATGGGTAAGAACCCTTTCTGTACAAGCATGAAGGGACCTGAAGGGAACTGAAACCTCCTGAATTTGATTCCCCAGTACCCAAGTAACCCAGCTGGGTGTGGAAACACATCTATAACCCCAGACCTATGGGGAGCTGAGATTGGAGAATCTCTCGGGCTGGCGGAGACAGCAAGGTTCTAAATCAGAGACTGTCACAGGAATGAAAAATGGAAAGGGGCAACCATCGTTCTCCTCTGGCCTCCTCCGGGCACACACAGGGCATGTGTATCTGCACACATACACACATCCACCACCCACAAACACAGCGCCCACACTATGCAGACACACACACACAAAAAAAAAAAAAAAAAAAAAAAAAAAAAAGGCTTTTTGTCACGTTAGAGTATATATTAAGAGATTTAGATAGTTTCCGTTATTTTCGCAAATCTCAAGACCATGAACCTCCCCTGGACAGGAACAGTGAGGTTATTCCTGGCTTGCCATCCTTCCGATATCTTAGCACACAGTAAGTTATAAACAAATGTTTCCCAAGAAATGTGTTTTAGAGTGTTATGGAGGTTTGAATCTCTCCACTCTCATGCATAGTTTCCATTTCCAAGGAAAGTCATGGTTCTTTTTACTACATCCCCAGGTTGTATGAAAAATTCAGATTTGCATTCAGGCAGTCATTATTTGTGTGACATTACAAAAAAGAACCCTGGAAGCTGAGATAATTGAGTTTTTGTCACTGCTAACCAATGAGTGTGTACTGTTGTTCTCCAAGACTCATTCTATGCAATATTTACTTTTCTTAACAAATACAGTCAAATGAGAAGAAATCTTTCACCTCCCTTTCTGCAAAGGATATTATTAGAAATAAGACAATTTTCAGAAAGACACTGTCCAAAAACATAGTTTAGTATTGGTGGTGTTGCTATTTTTTTGGTGGTGTTATTATCTCAAATTTTAAAATTCAATATGATTCCCAAGGCACTCATAATAACAAAAAAAAACTGCATATGGTTTATATCATATGGCAAGAGTGCTGGTAATCTGTTAAAAATTACAACCTAAAGCTTAGAAACACAGCACTTTATTCTATGGGAAGTATATTCCCATGTGCTCTTTGTTAACAGAATTTATGAGTTAAAAAAGCCAAATATTATAAGATTGTTTCCTAAGCATGACCCACTCCACTAACTGAAACTTTACCTGACATATTACATGCTACTACCTAATAGGATTCCTTAGCTGAATACTTACTAGTATGAACATATAACCTTGGATGAATATTCAGACTTGATACATGTAAATATTTTAACTATTCATTAGGAAAAAAGAGAAAGTTAATAACTGTTCTTTCAGAAACCATTACTTTAATTTAGAAGAAGTCCAGTCTTGGGTCCAGAATGCTGATAGTAAGTGAAATGCACACCTCTTCTAGACTTTTATCCCTAAGCTTTCATGACATATAATATTTTTGATAGAATGTACATTTTAGATAGTATGCTCTTTTGAATTTATTTATGTGTGAATTTCATGTAAGAAATGAATCTCTGACACAAGTCTACTCATTTAGTTTGAGATAAAAACTAAAGCCAGCTTTCAAAATGGAAATGTAAGGCTAATATAAGATTTATGATTCCATGCATACATTTATTCAAATGATGCTGAAGAGTATATAGGCTTGGCACTAATGTAGTTCAAGTCAGAAGAACATTTTTTTTTTTTTTGCCTGAGCTGAAATTGCTTGGTAACGTACTGCTAAGAATACATCTGCAGACTTTATTGCAAGCCTTTGGCTATGGTGTTGATTGGGAACACAGAAGGAAAGAGCTAGAGATATGTTAAGCTGATTTTAAACCAAAAACCAAACTCCAAAAGTACAGTTTTTGAGTCTGCAGATCTAGTACCAAGAACTGAAATGCTGACCTGCGATCGTAATTAAAATGATACAGGGGATAAAGCCAGCCCCTCTATAACTACACTGCTGCAAAATCCACAAGAATTTTGCAAGAGTCGTCAGGGCCCTGAGAAGGTTTGCCATCTGGTATCACGAACTAGTGATTAGTCAGGAGTGCAAGCTATAAGGGATACAGTTTGCTTTGAGGGGACAGAAGAATAAAGAAACCACAATAATAAGATAAAAAAGAAATAAAGGAACCAAACTCCAAGCATGCGGGATGGCCCTGATGAACCTTGGGAATGGGCAGGCTGATGCTCTCATATGTGACCCAGCCATTCTCGCTGATTGGAGGAATGCAGTTTCCATTCCCAATATCAATACCCAGAAAATGTTAGTAGGTTGCTGAATGTTAGGAAAGCCTGATGGGTGGAACTAGACTTGTCTCATTGACTTGCACCAAGCATGCCTTTTCTAATTCAAGCCCCAAAGAGAACTTCCCAGACATGACTGGATCTTCTGTTTCTTGTGCTTCAGGCTGTAGGGGAGCCCAGGCTTGTGCACTCATGTTGAGTCCATCCCAGTGTCTTCCAGACCACCCATCCACCATACACTTAAGGGGCCACGTGGATTGAAATAAAACTGTTTGAACCCAACATAAGATGGCACCCTCAGATTTTCTGTCTTTTTCTCTTCACTATAATTTTGGTTAACATCAGTATGAGTTTTATATTAGAGACAGAGCCACCAAAATGCTAAAAATGAATTAAATGAATGCACCATACAAGCCTGATCATGTCATTTTGTTCGCTATCATATTCATGTTCTACTTGAAAAATAGTCAAAGACAGAGATGGTTAATGTCAAAATGAGCATGGGAACAACTTTGTCTTTCAGATGATTATGGTACTGTCTTCGTCCTCTTCCCCTTCTTCTTCCTCTTCCTCCTCCTCTTGTTCTTCTTCTTCTTTCTCCTCTTCCTCCTTTTCTTCCTTCCTTCTGTTCCCTTTCTTATCTTTCTCCTTCTTGTTGTAGATGCTATTCCCACAGTCAGTCACTAAGCGTTTTCAATTTTCTACATGGAGGGGACTTACCCTTTATTTAGCTTGATATTTTCTTCTTGTCACCTTTTTATTGCATTATCTAGAAGACCTGAAAGTTGGCCCCACATTCCGCATATGGAACAGGGATTACTGGAATATCAAGCAACAAGTTTAAGAGAAGAGCTTTGAATATCAGCACAGACAGCCACAGAAGAAACATATTTGTGACATGTGAAATGCTAGGGAGAAAAGTGTACAGAAATCAAGAACTTCATTCAGCAAGTTAGTGTGTACCTTATGTTAAAACTAAGTTCAAATTTTGGACTTCTTGGGTCGTATGTGGTAGCCCTCGTTGTTTGCGTGTGAGAGATGACACATATACTGAACGTGACAGTAAAGGGATATCTTCCTCAGACAAAACAATTTCCACATGCAGAGGGTTCGCAGAGTCAGCCCTTTCACGGTTTTACGTTATCACTCTCCCTCTTCAGGGAAAGTTTTATTTATACTCAGAAAACTGTTTACATTTTTGTACAAGGCAATAAAGTATTTCTGAAACTAAGTCATGATCGTAAGGTCATATATTCCTACAGCTGGGCTGGTCCTGAGGATTAATATGGATGACAAAGATCCTGATACAACAGGGTCTGCAGCCTATCTGTGTCAGGTAAATATAACTGAGGGTGACTATTGTGAGGTAGAATTTTGCTCTGAAGCAGAAACTCAATACCAAAATACCAAAATGTCAAAATTACATGGTAGATGAAAGAGGAATAAAAAGATCACCCTGAGCTCAATTCACATTAATCAATATATCATTAGTTCCTCTTAACAGAGCTGTCTCCATGCTAGAAATCTCTTTGGCGAAAAAGATTCTTCTTTCTGAAACTTCAATATCTCCCTCTGTTAGTGCTCATTAGTAAAGCACACAGGTATGCTTTTATTCCTTGTGACCAAAGGAAAAAGTAAAGGGTTTGTCCTTTTCAAGGTCCACTGAAGGGCTCACCATGAAACTGAGGCTATCAGGCTAGTGGTTTAATAAGAACCCACCTACTCTCCTTGCAAAGTATTCATGAATACAAACTCATATGTAAAATGCCAAGGACGCAATATAAAATAAGAATAGGTAATTTACCAAAGCCTTGAGTGGAAGGAGTGGAAGCAGCAATTCTCACTAAACACATCTTCATGGGAGAAAAAATTCAAAAGCAAATGCTTTTGGATGACCAGATCTGAGGGCCACTGACAAAACTACCAGAAAATTTGGAGATTCAAATACAGCAGCATATTTTTCTAAACTTATGATTGAAAAGCTAACTTCCACTAACTACTGAATATTCAGCTGTAGATCATTTCTCTTAAAAATCTTGTTGAGGGGCTGGAGAGATGGTTCAGCAGTTAAGGCATTGGCCTGCAAAGCCTAATGACCCAGGTTCGATTCCCCAGTATCCAAATAAAGCCAGATGCAGAAAGAGGCACATGCATCTGAAGTTTGTTTGCAGCAGCTGGAGGCCCAGGTGCACCCATTCTCTATCTCACTCTGCTTGCAAATAAATGAATAAAAATATTTTTTAAAATCTTTTTGAAATATCACTTGTCCCATTTTTTTCTGTGTTTCCAATCTGTTACACATTGAAATTGTAAGAAAAAAAAAAAAAAATGCAAGCTGAAACCAAGCATGCAATATATAAGATAATATTTTTTTAAACTTTTAGATTCAATTGCCATTAAATGAATCTCTCAGTTCTTCACTTATGAATCTCTGGGCATATATCAAACATTGTACCACCCTGGCAGCAGCATGAACACATTTGGAGTACCTCAAGTTAGACACCTCAATATTCAGACAGAACAAGAGTCCCTATCAGTCTATGTTTTTTTTTGTTTGTTTGTTTGTTTTTAAATCAATGAAAACTTTCCAGGTTCTTTAACAGTATTTGGTTCTGTTCCATCATGTGTAGATCTCTCAGCATAAGCTCATGGTACCCAAATGGAACAGAGTTAAGGACACTTCCATCCAGCAAGTCTCCTGGTAAGCACTGAGATTAAGCAGATTTCTTCTGGGTCATGTAAGAAATGCTAGAACAAACAGAAAACAAGTCTGCAAGGAATTCTTACCCCAGCAGATATAAAACATAAGATATGTGATGTCAGAAGTCTATCAAAGTCTAGATGTAACACAAGAGATTGTTGTATCAAGAAAGAAGGCACACACAAAAAACAGAACTTAATAATAAAAAAAAACCTTTATCAGAATTATAATCCATTAAGAGCAAAGCATGGTGGTGCACGCCTTTAATACCAGCACTCCAGGAGGCAGAGGTAGGAGGATCGCTGTGAGTTCGAGGTCACCCTGAGACTACATAGTTAATTCCAGGTCAGCCTGAGCTAGAGTGAGACCCTACTTTGAAAAAAAAAAAAAGAATTATAATCCACTAAGAAGAATAGAGTGAAAAATCACATGATTTATGCTAAGAATAAGCATGAATGTTATTCTAGAGAAAACAGAAACATGGTGGAAATGGAGAAAGCTAGAATATGGAAGAGGTGTAAGATACAGATCCAGGCAATGATCTTCAGATCCCCTCAGGGAAAGCCTCAAACAAAAGGGCTCATTAACTTCCAGGAAACATTCAGATCAGGTAGTCAATGAACACTGGATTCATGAGTACATGATTGGAAATAGGAAGACAATTCTTACCAGTAACTCAGTTTAATCAAGTTCGAGTAACCGTTTAGTTACTTTTTAGAAACTGTCAGTAGTGAATTAAAGTGGAATCAAAGAATTCACATGCCATTGTGGTAAGATATTTGAAATGCATCCAGTCCCCTTGCCATAAGATGGGAAGAAGTATGGAATTAGCCAAAAAAAAAAAAAAAAATCTCTGAGGTACATATTGCCTAATTTATTTATTTATTTATTTATTTATTTATTTATTCATTTATTCATTTATTCATTCATTCATTCATTGTTTAACACTCAATTCCCAGTGAAATCATGTTGAGAAGTGGGACCTGTAAGGGGCTCTTAGGCTAAGAAGGCTCATCCCTTTATGAATGGATGGACGTAGTTCATCATCACAGCAGTAGGTCAGTTTATCCATAGTGTGTTATTCTAAGTTTGGCCCCGTCCTGCACCTCTCTCTAGCTTCCACGTTCTCTTGCCATTCCCTTTTCTTCCATGTGGGACACAGCACGACAACATCACCAGATGTCAGTGCCGTTCTCCTTGAATCCCCAGTCTCCACTACTGTGAGCCAAATGAATTTCTGCTCTTTGTAAGTTACCCAGTCTTAGATATTCTGTTATAACCAAGCAACCAAGCAAGGCATACACACAGACTCAACAGGAATGGCTGTCATGTAATACGAAAGCCCCAAATGTCAATTGGGCTGGGTCTGGATGTACTTCCCTGTGGGTTTATCTACCACACCCCACCAAAGTAGTTAGAGCTAGTCAACAGTTTACTGAAAGGAAGAGTTGAGAGTTTTTTCATGAAGAATTTAAACAGAAGTAATGAGCTTTATTTTATTTTTGTCTGTGGGAATTTATTGAGAAAGTACCACAAAATTTAAGTAGATGGGCTTTTTTTTAGCTTCCCAATGCATTCATCAGGAAGCATAAAGATGCTTCTAGTACCTTCATTTGTCCACATGGACCACTGCTCTCAACACTTCCACAGTTGGACAGCATATTTTCTCTAGTTTTCACATGATTCTTGATTATTTCTATACAGTATTATCTGAACAATCACATATCATTATGATTCAAATTATGTATATTTTTTAAAGATTTATTTTTATTTAGTAGAGACAGAGAGAGAGTGAAAATGGGTGCGCCAGGGCCTCCAGCCACTGTAAACAAACTCCAGATGCATGCGCCACCTTGTGCATCTGGCTTATATGGGGCCTGGAGAATTGAACCTGGGTCCCTAGGCTTCACAGGCATGCACCTTAACCGCTAAGCCATCTCTCCAGCCCTAAATTATGTATATTTTTGATTGTACTCACTCATTCTTCCTGGTATTAATTTTACTGTAAAGTACATATTCCCAAAAAATTTTTAAATGAGAAAGCAAAGAAAGAAAAAGAAAATTTAAATAAAAAAATAATGCATGCTAGTAAGATCATTACATGATACTAGAACATGTTCAAAATCTTTAGTGTTGAGCTCCTCACATCACTTATTTGCTGCTTTGGTGATTTTTTTTTTAGTTTGAGAGAGACAGAGAGAGAGAGAGAGGAAGAGAAAGAGAGAGAATGGGCGCACCAGGGCCTTTTCAGGCGCTGTGAACAAACCCCAGATGTCCCTTTACCCCCTTGTGTGCATGTGCAACATTGCGCATTTGCACCACTTTTGCACCTGGCTAAACGTGGGACCTGGAGATTTGAACAAACATCCTTAGGCTTTGCAGGCAGGCATCTTAACCACTAAGCCATCTCTCCAGCCCTTTGGTGAGTTTTGAGTCTCCTCAGTGTCTACTGTGATCTCCAAAGAGAAGGATCTCTAGCTAGCCATGACAGCAACACTCATACTTAATCAACAACTTCCTTTGCAATGTTTCTTGGGCCCTGGAAAGTGTGATAAAGATGAGTCATCATCATTGGACCTCGTGCCAAATCAGAGAACAGTTGATTACTCCTGTGACTTATGGGCCACTATTATATCAGTAGGTACATCTTGCATGGCTTGTTGATTTTATGGACTGTAGGATCCACGTTTTGCCCTCACTGTTGACCTGCATCCCACAGCTGCTTGCACAGCACTTTCCAGCACTATGAGAGCTAGCCACCTGCAGGGAGATGGCTGCCACCTCAGTTCCATATTGATTTCCTAATGTTCTGTGACCATAGCCTGTGGTGTCTTCAGCAACAGAGTCTTACCATCTATAGATGCAAATACTACTTGTGTTAAGAGGAGGAAAAAAGGTGAAACCACTGGAAATTGGGTAAATAGTGATGAAATAATATATCTTAAAAAGAAAAATGACTAAACTGATAATAGTAACAGTTACATAGAAGGGAAGAAAAAAAATCCCTCTGTCTCCCTCCTCCCATCAATTAATCCCTCTACTATTTTTAGTTGATGATGAATTTTATTGTATGATCCTATCAGACTCTAGTCATATTCCCATCAGGTTATACTCTTACATCCTCTCTGCCTGCAATCCACTGAGGCCCGCCTCAGTGAGGTTATTGGTGTATCCTGTTTTACAAACGTTTCTCTAACCAAGAAAGTAGCCATAGTGGTAATTTACATGGAAGCTCATTCTCTTCTAAAGAGTGCATTCTATCTAAGTAGGCACCCTTTAAAGGGGAAGAGAACTGGACCCATGGCAATGATAGGAACAGAGTCCAAAGACAAAAATCTAGATAAATAACAGGAAGTGCTTTAGATGTTCATTAAGATGATGACAGAGTGTGTCTGGGCATTGTATCTGTCGAACTATGTTATCGAAAAGCCAGTTTTCACTGTAAGACTTTGAATGTTAAATTCAGTGCATATGTCAATCAATTAGCTGATAAAAATAGTGAAAAATATTTTGGCCAACAAAACTGAATGAGTAAAGCTTTTGTTTATGATCCCACCCATATAACAGATTGCCATCTAAGTTGCAATGCAGCAATCTAAGCATACTGCTTTAATTAAGGTTTGTTCATCAAACAAGGAAGACACCTTATAATAGTGAGTAAAAATATGAAAGTAAAACATTTGTCCCCAATTTGAAACATATGTAGGCATGCACCAAATCTTAGAAGAAAGACATGTAAGAAAGCCAATATGAAAATGCTAGGGATTTAATATAGTCTATTCTAAAATTTAAGAGTAACTGAAAGATGATATGATAAATTAAGACAGTAAGGGAAAGACATTAACGATTATGAATTCAAATAAAGAGGAGACTATAAATGATAATCATGCTTAAAGTAGATGCCCTTTACTTAGCATACCTTCTCTATTTCACTTCATGATGAATCCCATAATCCAGGCCATATCATTAGTAAATGTGGATTTCAAAGGCTGCAAACATTTCAGAGTCAAAAATGCAGCTGCAGCAATCAAGTCATTTTTTTAAAAGTTGTGTTGTCAGTAGAAAATCATAACTCATATGGAGCATATCAAGAAAAAACCTGGTCCATAGAAAATCAGACAAAAACTGCGCTCAGTGAAAGTCAGCGAGAGGACCAACAGGACCATGATGACCACACAACAGCCACGTGGGTGTGGAAGAGGATACGTCAGCAAAAGAGCACATTAATACCTCGAAATTCTTGCCTGCAAGAAAATTGGGTATATTGAAAATTCATCATTTAAAATTGCTAAGCATCTCTACATCAAAGCCTAGTAGAAACCCACAGATAATGTGCTGTATGATTCAAGCAGTTAGAAGAAAGAATATTAAGTGTTTCTGTGGTGGTTAAGTGTTCTGAGGTGGTACATGTGTTTAATCTAATTTGAGCATCTTATAATACATATATTAAAATACCACATCATCCCATAAACATGTCCAGATTTTATAAACTCTTTAAATTAAAAAATATTTTTAAAGGCCAAATTTAAAGGAAACAACTACAAAAAACAACTATAATGAAAAAAAGTACTTGATGTTGGCATGATTACTTATCTACCTTATCTTCCATAGTTTACCAATATGAAAGTTTGCCTTATAAGCACATATAGAAAAATTATAGTCCTTTTTACTTTTTAATAGGTAGTTTCCACTTGTCTGTAGAAGACATATTCAAGAAAAAGCCATAACAAAGTAATATTTTATAATAAAACAGTGACATTAGGTTGTAAAACTTCAGTGGAAGAGTACAAAAGCATTCATTTTCTGAACCCTACTTCAGATAATGAAAGGGTTAGTCACTTTTCTTTCTAAATATATGAAAGTGTTATATAGATACACATAGGCATATACACATTGACATGTTTGTGTTTTTGTCAATGTAGAATATGTGTGATATCACGTGTGATGTGATGTATGTATGGCATATACACACACACACACACACACACACACACACGCATGTGTGTGCAAATGTGTAAGCTCAGGGCACATGGAAGCCAGAGGAGAATGTCAGGTGTCATCCATCACACATCTTCATGTTTCCTCAAGATGCAATCTCTTACTGTTTGCAGTCAGAAAACTCTCTCCTCCTCTCTCGCAAATAAATAAATAAAAATTAAAAATAAATAAATAAAAATCTATATTAAAAAAAATAAAGCCTATGGCAAGAGAGGTCAGGAGCCCTGGGGGTTGTATAACGCCTGCTGTTGCTGGCTAAATGCATATATTCTGTTCACCAAACTGCCCAATAAGCACTTTTCTTAATGTTCTTGCCCATATATTAATGCTACCCTTACTTTTGGTTAAAGAAGCTTCTCTTTTCAGATGGTGGTGACCTCTGTGATGACTCAAGAGGCACCATAGTGCTGAGAAGACGTGATAGTGGAGTGGTCAACACTGAGACATCTCTATCACAACTTCCAAGGCACAAGGTCTATTGCAGAAGAGGCGGCGGAAAGAACGTAAGAGCCAAAGGAAGGTTAGGACTGCTTACAATGCAATCATCCAGACACAAAATGGCCTGGATATCCATGATTTCACTATACGTACACAATATCTTCATAATAGGAGGAAAAGATGACGATATCAAAGTTAAAAAGAGACTAATTGAGAGAAGGAGAGAATATGATGGAGGGTGCCTTTGTGAGGGGGAAAGTGGGGAAGAAGAGGGAACTATCATGGTTTATTGTCTATAGTTATGGAAGCTGGCAATAATTTTTAAAAATACTTGAAAATATAAGTCTATCACCCTCAACCTTCTCCCCTTTCTCCCTAAGATAGGACAACAGATGGTACCCTGCATTTGGTAAAGACTCATACAACTCAGAGATTTTGGATTGCAGAACATATTGGGAAGGCTAGGAACAGATGAGGTGGCTATGAGGAGGTAGCCTGGCTTTATTCCTTATTGCAATTAGAGTGTTCTGCTTGCGAACTCTGCAGCACACACAAACCACAATGGTAATCAAAATGGAATCCTAGCCAGTGGATCAGGAGGTTGCACTTCTCTCTGCTGCAGCACACCTGTGTGCCTCAGAGAGAAGGAATGTCTCACGGCCCTCTACTCGCATTCTGTACCTGTGTCATCAGCTTCCTTCCTCACCAGGAAAAGCTCACTTCAACGACAATTTCATTTCACTGTCATTGCATACAGTGAAACAAGTTTCTTTCTTGCTCGGCAGCCTGATAAAGTTTGTCTGTGCCTATAGCTCCCACTAAATTCAAATGTCTTACTTAAATTAGGCTTTTAGCCTTAACAGACAAGGGAAGAACCTGGCCCATTAAACATTATGGAGGAAGCCGAGTAGCCCAGCTCGCTTTCAGCTTTCCCCATCAAAGACTTGGGAAGTTTGTTTCCACAGCAGAGATCAGAGCTGTGGGAGTTCACACTGTCACATCGTCTAAGCAGGCAATGCAGCCTGCACTGATGAGAGCCCGACTGCTTCCCATCACAGCTCAGTGGCGCCTGTTCTCACATTACTATGGTTAACCTTGGGATACATTTGGATAATAATGGCATAAACTTTTCACAGTTCACTTAAAACTTTATAAGGGTTGGTTCTTTATAGCCCAGTGTATTAATATATAAAACAAGCATGGCTCTGAGTTTAACTATCTGGCCATGTGTGTTTTTCGAGGTCACTATTCCAGCAAAATATAGGCAATTTCAATGTTTTTTAATAAAGTGAGAGAATGCAAGCTTTTTACAGTTCACTTGAATAAAGCTGTGTGACCTACATACCATGTATTAAAAACAATTACTATACTGTTGCCAGACAGTATGGGGTATATTACCAGAGCTACCATCATTAGGCATGCCTCAGCATAGCACGTAAAGAATCCAGATGGTGGTTTTCAACTTTATCTCCATGGTGTCCCTGAGGAAGTCTTTGTTATAATCACAGCCTCCTTCTTACTTCAAAGTTCTGTGAAGCAGATCCAGGAGGAAAAGGGGCTTCCTGCTGTGACTTGGCTATAACTGCCCTAACCATTACCCTCAACAGAAATCAAAATGACATGGGCCATCACATGCCCCCATCCCATTAGCGAATGTGTGCCCGGGGCAAAACTGGTATATAGAGCAATTTCTCAGTACAGAGCCAATTTTTTAAATTGTATTTTCTTTTCAAATTCATTTTACCAGTTCAGTGGAAGTAGAGAATAGAAATTATTAATTTATTTTTCATGACATGATTGTAACCCTTATGATATAATAAACACAGAAATTCTCAAGTAGGATTATAAAAAAGAGAGCTAAACCAAATATGGTTTGAAATTGTCTATCTTTCGGAATGTAGTTATGCTCTAATCACTATCCTTGACTCTATAAAAGAATTTTAAATATTTTATTTACTTGAGATAGGGCTGGAGGGATTGCAGAGTGCTTAAGGAGCTTGCCTGCAAAGCCAAAGGACCCCCTAAGCTCAATTTCCCAGGATCCATATGCTTACTCTCTCTCTCTCTCTCTCTCTCTCTCTCTCACTTTCTCTCTGCTTCTTTCTCTCTGACTCTCTCTTAAATAAATAAATAAATAAATAAATAAATACTTATTTGAGAGAGAGAGAGAAAGAAAAAAATTAAAGCCATCTCTCCAGCCCTATAAAAGAATTTAAATGGAGATTTCTGAAATGTGATTACAATGGTAAAATGGATTCAACATACTGTAAATCAAGATGGAAGTTCCCTATTATGGGGTTTTGTTATAATTATTTACACACTTAACTACATTAAGAATCTATGAGTTCCAACAGTTTGCAGATTTAAATTTAATATTTTTTTTGATCTTTCAATATAAGGTATCTCTCTAAGGTATTTATTGGTTATTGTCAACTAAACCTATAGACTATTTCATTAAATGTTCCAAAAATTGGCATTGGATCACTGGCAGTATCTCTCAAAAATTCAAATACATATATTCTTAGACCTCAAAATTTAGTTCTAGTATTTCATCTATAAATATTCTTCTATTTATACACAAAGATATGCTGAAGCTAAGTCATTTGTTAAAATAATATGAAATTACATACCATCAACAGGGAACTATTAATATAACTCGGAAACCTACAAGTAAGTTGATAAGATACTAGTATGGGGCTGCAGAGATGGCTTAGAAGTTAAGGCATTTGCCTGCAAAGCCAAAGGACCTCAGTTTCGATTCCACAGGACCCACATAAGCCAGATGCACAAGGTGGCGCATGCATCTGGAGTTTATTTGCAGTGACTGGAGACCCTGGCATGCCCATTCTTTCTCTCTCCCCCACTCTTTCTCTCCCAAATAAATAAATAAATTAAATTAAATTAAAAGAAATACACTAGTATGGTAAGATGTCCTAGATATATTGCTTAAAAACTAAGGTAAACAATGTTAGGTGTAGTACAGATCTACTAATGTTTGCTTTATCTTCTGTTAATGTGTTTATATCATGTATATATATTTCATTATATTGCAATATGAATACATGGACACAAATCTGTTATCTTGAGTTGTATTCAGTTAATGTTAATTATGCTTTCATAATATTGACTTTAAAAGTGATTTGTGTGTGTGTGTGTGTGTGTGTGTGTGTTTTCCACTGTGATGGTTAATCTCAATGGTTAATTTAATGGAATATAGAATTACCATGGAAACAAACCTTTGTGAGGGAGAGTCTTGACTTGCTTCTAGATTAACTGAGATGGGAAGACTCTGTGTGTGATGGTATTCATTCCATGGACCAGGGTCTTTTGAATCAAAAGAAAGTGGAGCTGGAAAGGTGGTGGCTCAGAGGTTTAGAGCACTTCCTGTACAAACACCTGAGGTGGTCAGAGAGAGTGCTCAACTTCAATCCCCAGGGCCCAGGTAAACATCTGTGCATGGCCATGCCCATCTGTAACACCAGTCCCATGGGGAACAGCTAATAGAAAATCACCAGGGCTTGCAAAAATTAAGTTTTTTTCTTGTTCTTTTTTTTTTTTTTTTTAAGGAAGCTACAAAATCAGTCAGACATTCCAGCTCAGGAAAGATTCACAAGAGAATGAAGAACCCAGGCAAATAACGTTCACCTCTGGTCACCACAGGCAAGCATATCGTCCTTTACAGGCTCCACATGGGCACATGGGCATGAATACACCACACACACATGCTCCCTCCCGCTGCCAAAAAAAATAGACAGTGAGCAGAGCCCCAGCATTCATTGCTCTCTGCCTCCTGACTAAGGACTGAATAGTGACCAGCTGCTTCATGCTCCTGCCAAAGGTCTTTCCCATCTTTCCAATGACATACTGTACCCCTCAAACCATAAGCCAAAACAAACCATGCTTCCCTTAAATTTCTTCTTGTCAGGTATTTTGTCACAGCAACAGTGAAAGTAACTAGTACACCCACCTGAGGTATGTAAAAGTGATAGACTTTTGGGGTGGAGTTAATGTGTTGTGTGGGTAGGATTCCATTTGGCACTCAGGAATTGCATCATGACTAAGGATTAATGCTAAAACCTAATGAACATACCTTTTCCCCTATATTCATAGACACAGAAATTTAAATAAGATATCTAATTAAGTACTATTTTTTTATCTAAAAAGTATATATGAATTTTGTACCTGGGAAATTAATAATGTTTCAGAACCAGAAAACACAAGTATTAATAGGTTTTAGCACATCCCATAGGCTTTTGCTAATGATATAGCAAGAGTAATTTTAAGGAGATAAGGATCATTACGGTTGTGATGGTTAAGTTTATGTCAACTTGATTTGTTTAGGAATCCACAGAAATTCCTCTTAAGTGTGAATCTGAGGTTGCCTGGGGTTCCCAGAGTGTGCTTACTTGTGGTGCTGGTAGTGGTCTTTCTCTGTGCATGGATTTGGTAAAGAGCCAACTCCTTTCACCATTATGGAACTTTGCCTGAACCTGTAAGTGTCAAATAAATCCTGTTTCTCCTATGAACTTTGACTGATTTGGAGGTTCATCCTAACAACTTGAAGTTGACTATGACAGATAAATTGGACTTTACAGACATCTACAGACTATTCCACCCTA
This sequence comes from Orientallactaga sibirica, assembly GCA_036365145.1. Lineage (NCBI taxonomy): Eukaryota > Metazoa > Chordata > Mammalia > Rodentia > Dipodidae > Orientallactaga > Orientallactaga sibirica. The sequence continues at coordinate 24,651,789 of JAEOAD010000007.1, read as the reverse complement.
ATTCCATAGAATATGCATTCTTTTCAACAGTTCAGAGAACCTTCTCTAAAATAGATCATATATTGGGACATAAAACATGTCTCAACAAAATCAGTAAAATCAGCATAATTTCATTTGTTATATCAGAAAACAGTGCAATAAAGCCAGAGATAAATGACAAGGAAAACAACAAAAAATCCACCAATGCCTGGAGGCTGAGCGATTCACTATTAAGTAATGCATGTGTAGTTGAAGAAATCAAAAAGGAAATTTAAAATTTTTCTGATGCTGAACAATAATGAATACACAACGTACCAAAACCAAATTCAAGAACACCATTCAAAAGCACCATCCCCTTTGATCAAGTACGTTTCACCCCAGAGATGCAGAGTGTATTCAACATATGGAAATCAACAAATATAACACAATACATAAACATACTTTATTCAGGCACCACATGATCATCTCAATAGACACAGAAAAGGCCTTCAACTAAATTCAACATCCTTTCAGGATTAAAACATTGGAGAAGACAGGAATTATCTCAATATAATAAAGGCAATGTACAACACACCTAAATCCTGTATCATACTACATGGGGAAAAACTCAAAGCATTAACATTAAGGTCTGAAACTAGGCCAGGGTGCCCATGCTCACTACTGTTCTTCAACATAGTAGTTGAAGTCTTAGCTCAAGCAGTAATATAACAGAAAGAGATAAAAGGGATACCAATTATAAAGGAAGAATTTACAGCAGCCCTATTTGCAGATGACATGATTCTATACTTGAGAGCCAAAATGCTCCACCAAAAAAAAAAAAAAAAGTGATAAATGCTTTCAGCAAAGTGGAAGGAAGGATATAAAATCAACACACAAAAATCACTAGCCTTCAAATAGAACAACGACAACAATATGGAAAAAGAAATCAGCAAAGCTGTCTCATTTATAATGTCCACAAACAAAAATCAGATACCTTGGAATCTCCCTAACCAAGGAAGCAAAAGACCTATACAAGGAAAACATAAACTTTGAAGAAAGAATACGAGGAAGACATGAGAAGACGGAATGACCTTCCATGCTCATAGAATGGAAGAATTAATATTGTTAAAATGGCCATCCTATCAAAAGTAATATACAGATTCAATACAATTCAAATTAAAATCCAAGCAACATTATTCACAGGGGTTTAAAAAAAGCCTCAAAATATATATAAAAGTACAAAAGATCCTGAATAGCCAAAAATGGACAGAGCAAAGGGAACAACTCTAGTGGTATCACCAGACCTGACTTAAAGCTATTACTATAAAGCGATAATAATAATAATAAACAGCATGGCATTTTCATAAAAACAAGCACATAGCTGGGCATGGTTTTGCACACATTTAATCCCAGCATTCGGGAGGCAGAGGTAGGAGGATCGCCACAAGTTTGAGGCCACCCTGAGACTACACAGTGAGTCCAGGTCAGCCTGAGCTAGAGTGAAACCCTCCCTCAAAAAACAAAAAGAAGAAAAAGGCACATAGATTAGTGAAATAGAATTTAAAAATCTATGTATACTTTGAATAACTACAGGTACCTGATCTTTGACAAAGGGGCCAAAAGTATTCACTGGAACAAAGACAGCATCTTCAGCAAATGGTGCTGGAAAAACTAGAGAGCCATATGTAGAAGATTGAGTTTGGACCCCTTCCTCTTACCATGCATGAAAATCAACTCCAAATAGTTCAAGGAACTCTAAATTGATTAGAAGAGAAAGTAAGAACACTCCACTATATAAGTGTAGGGAAAGACTTTCCGAATAAGACTCCAGTAACCCAGGGGATTAAGCAAACACCAACTGAGAAGTCAGGAAAATTAAAAAGGTATTGTACAGATAAGCAAAGCATCAATGGAATCAACAGACAAGTACTGAATGGGAGAAAATCTTCACTGACAATACTGCCAACAAAAGTTGGATATCTAAAATCTACAAAGAACTCTCTGCATGGATCTGCAGTAAAGAAAACAAAGAAAGAAGGTCAAAAAGAAAGGGAAAAGGAAAGGAAGGAAGGTATGGAAAGGCCTCAAAGGTAGAAGAAGGGAAGATGGGGGTAATGCACAAAACTAAAGGCAACATGAATCAATTCCATAGAAACCCGTTTCTGGATACCGTTCTACAAGTTATCCTCACTCAATGAGGGGGAGGGAAGTCCTGAACAGAAGAGCCTTACAAAAGGTGGAGAAAGCATAATCCTAAAACTGTGGACTCTGGCTGACAATTCCCAGGGCCAGAATTGGGTTCTACTCACAGTGAGCTGTTGGTCAGAAACAAGGTCCCCAAAGGAATACAGACCATTCCCAAAACACTTTGTTGCCTGCAATAGTCAAGGGTACTTTCCTATTGCTGAAGACACCACAGCCTACAGCCACAGGACACCAAGTGACCATGCTGGAACTGAGAGGGAATGCAATTCCCTTCCAGCTAGCCCTCATCATACTGGAAAGTGCTATGAGAGAAGCTGGAGAATAATGGTTTCCTACAGATTGAATAAGCAGGAGATCCTGCCAGATAAATCAACCAGCCGAGCAAGAAATATACTTGTACAATAGTGGCACACAGCTGCTGATACAGGTAACCAACTGTTTATGGACTGGACATGAGACCTGCTCTGTTGTGGTCCCCCCTAAGGCCAGCCCAGGAGGGACGGCAGGGTCTCTGCCGAGTTGGGTGAGCAGCGCGGAGTCACTACACAGACTCCGGGAGTTGGGTGGAAGCAGCAGAGGGTGAGCTGCCACAAACTCGTTTATTGAGGAAGTGCACATGGGTTTTAAGGGGCTTGGATGGCTAATCATTGTATAGGGTGGTCCCCTTTTTGTGACCAATGACAGCCTGTCTCTGGACAGGACATCTCGTAGCAGGCTTCTTGCGAGCATGGGACTGCAGCTGTTGTCACACCAAGCCTGCACAGAATGCCATGTTCACAGAAGCCACTTCCTGGTTTCTTCTGCCATGCGGTCTGGCTAGGACCAGGCCTGTATTGTGCCATACACTGCTCAATGGGGGAGAGCTCATATCTAGCTCTAGGAACCATGCCAGATTCCCTGGGACATGAAACCAATAGGTTCCAGAGAGAACCTCCACTGCTTTGTGACTAAGAAGAGTGGATACACATCAATAAGTGTCCCTAATAACTAGGCTTACCCTATTTAATTCAAGCTTCTCTCATCTTTGATCAAGGAATCTATCTTACAGATGGTGAAGAATACTGGGGAGAACCAGGACAGTTCAAGAAGAGAGAGCAGAGCCAGCTGCCTACCACGAGATGGATCACCTCTACCTCATTTGCCTGGGCCCAGAAGTCACTACAGAGAAAGCAATGACATGAATACTGCTCTTTTATTTATTTATTTTTTTTTTTATTTTTATTTTTTTCAGAGAGAGAGAGAGAGAGAGAGAGAGAGAGAGAATGGACACGCCAGCAGGCCTCTCAGCCACTGTGAATGAACTCCAGATGCATGTGCCCCCTTGTGGGCAAGTGCAGCATTGTTCCCTTTCATCACTTTGCATCTGGCTAAACGTGGGACCTGGAGAATACAACAGGTGTTAGGCTTAGCAGGCAAGCGCCTTAACTGCTAAGCCATCTCTCCAGCCCAATAGTGCTCTTTTAACTAGCTTGTAATCCACTTCCAAGGAGATGGTGATAGACACTATAGTCATTCAAACCACATCAAAACATAGATCTGGAGTCTACAGAGAAAGCAACGCTAAATAAGATCCCTACCTTACCTGCCAAAGTTCAGGGAACACAGCAGAAGAGGAAGTGGAAAGATTTTAAGAGCCTCAGGGTGTGTGAGAATAGCCTATGGCACTGTATCCCCACCCACCCACCTCTTGGTTACTGCCCCCCCCCAATTAATATCAATGACCTCACCAAAGAAGACCCTCAGTAGAATTGGGGCAGGAATGAAGGGTCTAAGAGTACAACCTTTTTATAAAATAAAATCAATATATAATAAGAAAAAATGCTACCTCTTCATCCTGAAAGTCCAGTGAGATAAGTATAATAACAAAGAAAAATAAAAAGGCAAGGAGAGAGGAGAAAATAGAACGGGAGGGGCAGAGAGGAAAAACTGTGAAAAGAAAGAAGCAAACAGCCTGCCTACCACAACAAGCTACACCTTTTTTGTAAAAGGCTACTTAAGAAACATGGCTGTTTTGTTTGCTTAATCAAACAGTGGGAAGTGTGGTAATGGATAATTGGGCTACCTAGTTTATCTTTATAATTTGACACATACACAAGTTCTTTTTATTTTCAAAATGTTATTCAACCATCTTTCTTCATTCCATCAATATTACCCTGAGTGGTAAATTAATTCTCCAGGGCTCATCTTACAAATGTGTATAAAGAAGGAAAGTGAAAAGTGAGCCAGATGCAAAGCTAAGAAATTCATGTCCTAGCAGGCCTAAGCCATAGCTTTCTGTCCCTAGAGGAATCCTAGTCCATTCTGTTTTGAAATTTCCCAGAGAATTAAGCTGTTAAACACATGTTCACAGCCAAGGACACCACTTCTCTAAACCAGGTAAATTTGGACATTTTTATATGGCCCATCATAACTGCTATCATCTTTTTATTTTATTTTATTTTATTTTATTTTATTTTATTTTATTTTATTTTATTTTATTTTTTGGTTTTCTGAGATAGGGTCTCACTCTAGCCCAGGCTGACCTGGAATTCACTATGTAGTCTCAGGGTGGCCTCAGACTTATGGAGATCCTCCTACATCTGCCTCTCGAGTGCCTGGATTAAAGGCGTGCACCACCATGCCTGGCTACTGCTATCATCTTAATAATCCTTTATTATAAAAAACACTTTTAAAGATTAAAAATGATGTCCTTTTATGCATGGGTGAAATTTTATTTCTAACCTTCTCCCTTAATCTCTTTCTGTTTTCACTACTACAATACTTCCTCTGTGAAGATTCTGTTTGTAAGACCCTAGGAAATTTTCTAGGCCCATTTCAATTTTACAGGGAAGAAATGGAGAACATAAAAATAGCACATAAGTATAATAATAGGGTTATTATCTGATATCTAACTTAAAAACTTGATCATATCTCAGCTCTAGTGCCCTATGTACCATCCTTTCTTTATCTTCTTGCATTGCTTGAGCCCCAAACACATTACCACCACCACTACCCACCATTCTTTGCACACAGTGACCATTTACACAGAGTCACCCTTCAGGATCACAGCATTCTCTCTAGGAATAATAACAAGGAGGCTGGCAAAAGCTAGTTCAACAGAGGAAGTCAGTCTGTCCCTCAAAGTATTAAATGCTCACATATAGAGCTTTTCAACGTTGAAATGACCTTGAAGGGATACCTAAATGATCTTCTGGACCCTAAAGTAGAATACATGACTTCTTAAGAGCTTCAGATCAGCGATTACTACAAAGTATCTGCACTCAGGTGATTTGGATTCAATCCCAACCTCACAATATTAACTTGTATCAATTTCAGGATTAGACTTGTGGAAATAAATATGAAAGAATAAATAACTTGAAAACAAGTGAAAAAAGGCAAATCAATCCTGCTATAATTCTCTTGAAAAAATGCTGCTTCATGATAAAAGCTAAGAAGGGACAACAAGGTCTAATGGTGGCAAAATTAGATAAATTTATTAGAGAAAAATTAATGTACTCTTCTTAAACAGAAGTCTCTCTTCCTTCAAGTGCAGGGTTAACAATGTTTTCCAATACAAAACAATAAATCTGATGTTTTAAGTGGCTCTCAATGAAGTAGCTCAAAAGTCTATCACTTGTTACATGGCAGCACAAGGGGTAGGGTGGGGATAGGATGTGACTCTTAGGAATTAGCTACTTGTAAAGGGAAGCTATTGCTAAAGTTACATATTGATTGTTAAGTGAAACCAAAACAAAAACAAACAAAAAGTTTAATAGTTACACAATCAAAGAAGTTTGAAAATACCACTTCATTGAGTCTCTATTTATTCTCAATGTCTTTGGAGAAATTCTAATTGCAAATGTTAGGCAGATACTGTTTCTTTGTACACAGAAAAATTATATATGTCATATATGAAAACAAAGATTTGGCCGGGTGTGGTGGCGCACGCCTTTAATCCCAGCACTTGGGAGGCAGAGGTAGGAGGATCGCCAAGAGTTCAAGGCCACCCTGAGAAGACATAGTGACTTCTAGGTCAGCCTGAGCCAGAGTGAGACCCTACCTTGCAAAACCAAAAAAAAAAAAAAAAATTTGTATGTATATAATAAGTTTTATCCTCAAATGGACAGAATGCTATAATTAATCATGAGGCATAGACATTGTTCTGAAGACATGCCCCAGATGTCAAGCCTCATCCTCCATCATTCTGCGTACCTCTACTAATAATACTTGTCACCATGGCTGCAGAACTGTATCAGCACTTTACTGGCAATGACTTAATAGAACTTGAAAATATTAATATTAATTATTAATATTCTGATATCAAACTTTTTTGATTTTGCCATTACTGTCTTAAAAATTACATTAATCTGTTTTACAATTGAAATTCCTCTTCCAATTAAAATGAATGAATGAATAAATAAATAGGAGTGGTGCTACACGTCTCTAATCCCAGCATCTGGAGGCAGAGTTAGGAGGAGCACTATGTGCTCGAGGCCACCCTGAGACTACATAGTGAATTCAAGGTCAGCCTGGGCTTAAGTAAGACCATACCTAGAAAAAAAATAATAAATTGGGGGGGGGCTGGAGAAATGGCTGAGCAGTTAAGGCACTTGCCTGTGAAGCCTAAGGACAGAACCCACGTCCATGTAAGTCAGATGCACATAATGGCACACGGGTCTGGAATTTGTTTGCAGAGGCTAGAGGCCCTGATGTGCCCACTCTGTCTCTCTCTCCCTCTTTCTCTCTCTCATAAATAATTAAAATAAAGAAATCACCCTGTAGAACTCTTTGTACACATTTTTCCTCACTAAATTGACTAATTGCTCTATTTCATCTGCCTCTGCCATTTTGACATTAATAAATTACCTATGATGTGTTTGACTGGCAAAGTAGTACTTCGAAGAAAAGACACACTCAGTTCTTTGAGTTTTGTAATGAAGCTCGCATTCTATGACAGCAAGATTCTGATTTTTCACAAGCCTTTTAGAAGTACATTAACAACAGAAGCTATTTTTCAAAAGCCCCAATAAATGATACAACAGTGTCAACATAGGAGTGTGTATATCTCTATAGTTTTTAATGTCTAAAAGCCCTGAGGACGCACTGGTACTTGCTCTCCCTGTGGAAAAGGCAAAATAATGCCCTTGAATTCATCTTCCCACTTTCAAATTGACCTGTATCACAGCACACGATGGAAATCAATGGTTCCTTACTGTATGTGCACTGAGCACCACTGAAAACAAGTACAATAAAGTGATTACCCTTTTGTCATTTTTTTCCCTCTCCTCCATTTCATTCATTTGCTTTTCTCCTTCCTCCATGAGCAATGTTAAAATGTTTATGGTCCTGATATTATTCAGGTCGTGCACAGCTAATGCCACTTTCTGTGAGGTCATAAATGCAATGTTCACTTCACGTCTGGAAGCACTCTTCTCTATCCTTTGGCTCTTACGTTCTTTCTTCTGCAATAATCCCGGAACCTTGAAGGGTACTTCTGTGCTCATAAAATCACTCATACAGCAAGGAAATGAAGTAAGGATCACTCCATAAGTGATACTAAACAGGGCTAACAATGAGCACTTGCAAAGAAATGCACATGTTTACTAATGCATTCTCACGGACTCTACCTCGTCTCGGCCAGCCCTTCTTCCACACCCCACTCCAAAAGGAGGTTCAAGTTCCATACTTCAGATGCTGTGCAAATCATACCTTTACTTGCTCTGTGTGTGTGTGTGTGTGTGTGTGTGTGTATGTACACGCGTGTTCTGAGGATTACACCCAGGGACGGGAAGCACGCCCACCACTGTGCTGCATCCCCAGCTTATGTGCTTTGGCATAAGGAAATTCAAATTTCCTTCACTCTGTTAGCGTCTTCCAGAGTAGACTTTACTATATATATCCAGCACTTCCTTAAACACAGAGTTATATGACTGGTATTACTAATGATTTTACATTGCTTACCTCATATTTGCATTAACTTCTTCATTACTGAAATTACTAATAGATATATGTTGATACATTGTTAATGTATAATTATTAATTGCATAATTGTGATCTATCCATTGCTTTATCAGATAGTTTATGAGTAAAGAAATGAAGATTATTGAGCTCACAGTTTGGAGACTGAGGGTTTAAAAATCAAATGGCCCCATTCAGTCTACCTGTGGAGGACCTAGATGGGAGCATGATGGGAGCACAGGTAATGGAGAGATTACACATAGACTCACAGCACACGTGGGAGGGACAGGTTGCATGCTGACACAGGAAGCCATAGGACTGACAGGAATTGAGCAAAAAATATATATCCAATTACAGCACTTGTATCATAAAGACATACAAGTCCATAATAATAGTTATTATTATAGAAGACCTGAAATCACTGTGGCTAGAGTGGTGGTCTCACTCAATAATTTTTCATTATTTCCCTCAATGAAGACTTTTTAGATGCTTTTTTCTTGTCAGTCTCCCCACTGCTATGAATATTTAGCAGACAGTGTAAATGTGTCCATGTACTCTATGCTTTATAGGTGAAAAAAGAGGGATTTTTGTTTCCTCACCTGGAATAAACAATTGCTGCCCCTGTTGGGTGACATCACCCTCATGCTGAGTTCATTTTTCAGTTATGAGTTAAGCAGGGCTAGTCAGATTATAGGATAGTCCAACCACTGTGAGATCATTCAAGGAAGAACAAGGGCTGCCCTACTCCAAGACAATCTAAAGAAGAAATAATGGCAGTGTTAACTTGTTAAGGATGCCTCTCTATCTGATGATTTCTGTTATTTCTCTGCTATTGTTTCTCTTTATATCTACATCTATCTATCTCACTCCTTTTGTCATGTGGGGAACTCTATCAGATCTTGTAACATTGCTCTTTTTCAAGGCATATGTAACTTCTTTTTTCTATTGAATATTTCTCTGTCACCACAATACAGCATCTTTCATCAATAGTAAATCAGCTGGATAAGCAAATCAGTGGTTATATATGTAAGAAAACATGCATATAAGTATCATGCACACACACACATGTGTGCACACACACAACCATTGCAAAGAAGGAAAAAGGCCTTGTATGTGTGCTAATGCATATTCCCCACTGCTGAAGACAAGCACGGCATTGCAGGATGGATTGTGCAGTTTGCTCATGATGACATCCCCACATTTCATTTTCATTAATTATGACAAATTTGTGACTAATGCAGTTACTTTCCGTACAGCTTAAATCACAATATGAAACCAAGCCGCTTAATATTACAATCTTTGACAACATCACCGTGAAAAGTTCAGAAGCATAATCGATAGAAATAGATCCCAAGGCCAGAGCAAAAGGCAATCAAGTAGACTCTGTACAGGATGGCTGACTCGGCTGCTTTCTAATTAATCAAATGAATCACTCAAACCTCATGGACACAATGGGCAAGGAGAAGCTCAGAGTCTGCACTGGCACCTGCTTTGTGGGATACATGTTGGTCTTTGCTGTTCACAAGAAGGAAAATCTGGGAAATATATATATATCAAAGTAATATGCTTTCAACATAAAGGTTTTTATAGTTTGATTGAAAGGGTAAGGGAACAGGATGATAGACAGAATCTACATTCTTGTCCTCGCTTTGCTAGTTCCCTTTTCTTGGATAAGTTCTCAGATCTCTGAGTCACTCTCACCTTAGATTATAATGAAGTCAAGTGAATTATCCCACTTGAGTATGGGTTATGGACACTTCTAGGTGCTTTAAACGATAAGGAAGTGCATTTCATTATCTCTGCTATTTTGTGGACACCCTTACCTTCATTTTCCATTTCAAATGCAGATAAAGTTTTGCTTTTACTTTCAATGAGATACTATTAAACTATGAACATTATATGGTTCTAGGAATATGACCACATTTTATAATGTCCTCATGCTAGTTTGCAAACTTGCAGGCATTGTGAATGGGCACTCAGAGCCAGTCTCTTGCCTACTCCTTATCTTAGACATCAGGCTTCCCCATATATCCTGCCTCAGACACTTGACTATTCTGTACTGAAAACCATTCAGTGTGGAGCATAGACATGAACAGTGAGCCAGGTGGTCTAATGGGGAGCTCAGAAATGGCAGAAAAGCTGCTTGTAAATCGTGAGACAGGCAAGTGGAAAGTGGAAGAGGAACAAAGACTGAGAAAGAGAATCAATCCTTAGCATGTGCTCATGTTTGTACGTGAGATTTCTGTGAATGGTGAGTTATTGTGGACTGCTCTTATGCACTTCACCAAAGGGTGTGCACAAATAAAACAAGACCTTTTAAAGTTGAGGTAGTGATGTAAACCGTACACACCATCTGCTTGGTGAAGCTTTCTGTAAGCCAGAACCAGCAGTCTCAGCACACCCCCCACCCCTTAGGACTCATATCCCTTTCCACTTGTGTTTCAGCTCTTGATGGAGTACCCTGTGTGTACCAGCACTCCCTCTACTACCCTGGGAGGGCCTTGGGACCAGGGACTTTCCTTCCCTCAATGTCACAGGAGTCCCTGTAGCACACAGCAGACATTCAATTGCATTGATGATGCTAAAATGAACAGAGAAGACACAAAATGCAGCTCAAATGTCCAGTTCTTTTTCTCTGTTGGTGAATGTGCATATGTGTGTTCATGTGTGTGCTGAATAGCATAGCAGGTATGTGGAAGTCAAGGACAAATTTGGGTGATGGTCCTCACCATCTTGCTGGAGGTGGGGTCTCTTTTTTACTGTTGCTGTTCACTACTGCCTAAGCCACTTGAATTGGCCCATGAACTAGGACTCTGTATCTATTTCCCATATCTCCATGGGAGGGCTAGACTTGCAAACACTGCTGTGCCCCTAGCTTCTTATGTGGGTTTTGAGAATCTGAATTTTTAGCTGGCACACTTGCATAGCAAGTGCTATCTCCTCAACCACAATATCCCAGGTGTAGGGGTGTGAAGAGAACTGTTTTTCTTTGTTTTATTTTTATTTTATTTTTTTTTTTTTTTTTTTTGAGGAAGGGTCTCACTCTAGCTCAGACTAATCTGGAACTCACAATATCCCAGGCTGGTCTCAAACTCATAGTGACTTCATACCTCAGCCTACCACACACTGGGATTTTCGATGTGAGCCACCATGCCCAGCTATCCAGTTTTCACATGACACATCTGTTTGTTTCTTGAAACAGTCACATTCTATAACTTGGTCTGATGCTCACTATGTAACCCAGACTGACCTCAGACTGGTAACAATCCTACTACCTCTACCCCAAAATGCAGGGATTATGAGTATGAACTACCACACATGGTTTATATGACACTCTGTGATCATGTAACATTCTTCCTATATCGATAGTGGACCTTTAAAGTTCTCTTATGCACTTGTTTAAAATCTAGTTAAGGGCTGGAGAGATAGCTTAGTAGTTAAGGCACTTTCCTGCAAAGCCAAAGGACCTCAGTTCAATTCCCCAGGACCCACGTAAGCCAGATGCACAAGGTGGCACATGCATCTGGAGTTCTTTTGCAGTGGCTGAAGACCCTCGCAATCCATTCTTTCCCTCCCTCCCTCCCTCTCTCTCTCTCTCTCTCAATCCCTCTCTGCCTCTTTCTCTCTCTCAAATAAATAAATAAAAATAACATATTTAAAATCTAGTTAAAATGCAAGTGTAGGCTTTGAAATATGATCCTAGCTAAAAGGAGAAGAAAACAGTAAATTATTAGAAAGTCCCATTAGAATTTATCATGGTAAATTCCCCTAACCTTTCCCCCAGCCTCTCATTTGTACTCATATCGATCTTGTAAGCAGTTTGTTTTAAAGCGTGTTCTTGAAGGTTAAATGTATCTTAACAAGTGCATTTCACCCTTTTCAGATGACAAACTGTATACCTGTTCATTGAGAAGGGAGTTAAGGGAGAGCTTCTGGGAAAATTTTCAGTTCTGTTATCTGGCTCACCATATAGCTGGACAAGTCTCTGCTCCATCTAAATTAGGTTCAATGTGAATCCATTTCCTGCCTTCTTCGATGCACTAATTGCTTAATTGCTAGCTAATGAAAAACTTCTGTGTAACTCGTCTTTCACTCTGAGACGCTGGAGGTGAGAAGCTGAGTAAATGGTACTGCCCTTCCCACTGCAGATTCCAGATCCATAGGCTTCAGAGGGGTTTCTGGTCACCCAGAGCAGAGGTGAGAGTGGAAGAGAATCTGACAGTCGCTCGCTGCCCTGAAGTACAGGTTGTCGAGGTGTCCTAAGCCTCGGCACGTTATATTCAGAGAAGAGTCATGACTTCGTTTCTGCTGAGTCATCTGTCATGGTTTGTTGCTACTGATGTTTTCCAAGAAGTGCGGAATGTGTGTCCATCTACATGGGATAGTCTGAGGCATGGCTGAACTTTGTACAAAGTAATCGCATTTGGGCTGGAGGGATGGCTTAGCCGTTAAGGCGTTTGCCTGCAAAGCCAAAGAACCCAGGTTCGATTCCCCAGGACCCACGTTAGCCAGATGCACAAGGGTGCACATGAGTGTGGAGTTTGTTTGCAATGGCTGGAGGCCCTGGCATGCCCATTGTCTCCCTCTCTCTCTCTGTCAAATAAATAAATAAAAATAAATACTTTTTAAAATAATAATCTCATTTATTTATGCCAGTTCTTTTCTAATGTATGTTTTATAATTTTACTTGATACAGGATATGCAGTGCAGTTGCCAAGCCCTCATGTTAATGTGTACTAACAGCATCTAACCAGAACCTGAGACCCCTGATTTCTTATATGTCATTGCTACAATCAAGGCACACAACAATACTCTAAAATGGTTAAATTATGCCTTTGATACAGGCATCACAAATTTGATTTCTTAACTAATTTGATTCCCTAAAACAGGAAATAGCTATTGGGTCTAGCCTAGGTCGGTGGAAGGGGTGGTGTGTCTTTTTGTCCAGTGTGTCCCGTTGGGAAGGAACGATGCTGAGCAGCACGTGCACTCAGCCTCAGGTAGGAGGAGCACCTGTGAACCCTGCAAACCCAACACCACGCACATGTTAGCTAGCCCAGTGATGCGAGGATACAGTTCCCTGAACCATGGCTTCCTGCACTGGAGAATGGAGGGACTGGTTAGACTGTTTCCGCGCTGGGAGGCAGCAGCAGGCAAAAGCACAGAAGTCAAAAGTACAAGCACATTCCAGGAGCCTCCTTTTTTTTTTCTCTAAAATCTGACTCAAATGAGTAGATGTGCTGCTGAACAAGTATATATATATATATATATATATATATATATATATATATATATATATATATATATATTATATGTGTGTGTGTTTTTTGAGGTAGGGTCTCGCTTTAGTCCAGGCTAACCTGGAATTCACTCTGTAGTCTCAGGGTGTCCTCGAACTCACTGCGATCCTCCTACCTTTGCCTCTCAAGTGCTGGGATTAAAAGCATCCACCACCACACCCGGCAAGTCACTATAATTTAATTTCATTCCTGGTGTTGGTTCCTGCCCCACTTTTGCTCTCCTCCAAGGCCTTCCTGCTGCCGTTAGAATAGAGCTGAACTGAGTGCTCGTGGGTCTGAAACTCCCCAAGCCCTTCCCTACCTCCTCAGGTCTCACCCACTCTAACTCAGACACAAGAACTGCTGCAGTCCCCAAACTCATTCAGCTCTGCACTGCTCTTCTTCCCCTACCTTGAACAATCTCCCTCAGACTCTTCACTCACACTCGTATTTGCTCCCTTTGTATCTTAAGGTATCAGCTGAAATTCAGCTCCTAAGAAGCTTTCTCAAAGTGTTTTATTCAAGGGGATCACCTCACCCTGCATTATTTTCACTGTGCCTTTTATTGATTCTTTTTGACTGAAGTAGTAATTGGCTGTGAGGCACTTTAGGTGGGGAGGAATTCACTCTCCCTTGAACAGATCTCTTAGGGCAAGGACACTTACTTGGTCATCATTTCTTTTCTATACTGTTGTGCACAATACTCATACACAGTTGTTCCAAATATTAATACATTTCTGAATTGCTAATGAAATGTATTTTACTGGTGATTTTCTCTTAATTATTTTATGATATCATATCATTGGGATTTTCTGAGTAAACTCCAATTTATCATAATAGCAAAAAAAAAAAAGCATGAAAGAGAGAAAATTAGCCTTTGCCTCATTTTAACTCAAATGATGTCACCACACTTGGGTTGTAGGCCTTGGTTTTGCAGTAGGGAAGTATAATAAATTGCTCCCTTAAACAAAAAGTCACACCAATTTAAAACCCTGAACTCAGGTGTCAGGAGCCATCCACTCTTTATAGTCACAACAGCATAGGTTTTCTTTTTGCAATGTGTGTTTTGATTAATTATCCAACTGGTAACGAGCCAGTCCTTTCTTGAGTTTTCTTTCTTGAGATCTATTTTTCTCTTGAACACTTAAGTTATTCTATCTTTACAGTGTCATGCTTCCATCAATCATCTTCTCTTGCATTTTCCCCAAGAAATAAGTCACTTGTAGAGCGTCTTTTACCATCATCTTCAGGTAGATGTGAAGGAAAATGTGCACTCTCTCCACCTGTTTGTCAATTTTTTTCCATTCCATTTATGTGTTCTGAATTACAAGCTGTACAATTTTCAATGGAAACTTTTTCTTTCTTTACAAAGTCCTATCATTCACCTGTATCCATTGCATCAATTATTTCATCTCTTCAACACAGACTTGGGCAACATCAGTAGTGATTTGCACTGCCCTAGGCTCTGCAGAACACACACAAAACAATACTGTGTCAGTCCCTGCATGACCAGAAGTCCATCAGGGCAGGAACCTGCTCATTAAATGTATGCTCATGTTTATGCATGTACATACACACCCTTCTGTTGAGTCATATGCCTGCTGAAATGTGGAGACTCTACACAAGTAAATGAGAGAATGTACGCCAGGGTCAATCAAGCAGAATTTGACCCAACATTATTACTGCCTATTACCAACATACCCAGAAGATTAGGAAAATATAGAAACTCCTCCAAATAATTAAGAATATTGTGATGGCTAATATCAATTATCAACTTGACAGCATTTATAAACACCATCGAAACAAATCTCTGGGAATGTCTTCGAGGGAATGTAGCAGTTACTTTCTCCGTGCTGGGACAAAACACTCAACCAGAAACAGCTTATAGAATGAAAGGGTTTATTTCAGCTGACAAGTATGAGAATTTTCATCATGGTGGGGAAAGCATGACAAGAGCAAACAGCCAAATGTCATATCTCCACATCAGCAGGAAGGAAGTAGTCAATTTACTGAATTTGGACCTGGGACATCCCACCCCAAAGCCTACCCCCAGAAACACATGTCCTCCAGTGAGACTCTACCTCCCAAATACCAGACAACTTTGCCAAATTGCCACCAGCAAGGAACCAAGTATGAGGCTTACTCACAAACATGTGAGGCTATGGGGGGCATTTTACATTCAAATCACCTCAAGAACTTTCTAAATTACATTAATTAAGGTGGGAAGGGCCACTCTCACAGTGGCTGTCACCATTCCATGGGCTGAAGTCTGTGTTCAATTAAAAGGAAAAAGCCAGCTGAGCCTTCATGGCTCTCTGCCTCCTGACTGTGGGTGGAATGTAAGCAGTACTTCCTGCTCCTACCACCATGCCTTCCCCACCATGATGGACTGTAACCTCAAATTGTGAGCCAAAATAATTCTTTCCTTCCGAAAGTTGTTTTTGTGAGGTACTTTGTCACATCAAGGAAGTAACTAAGGAAAATGAGCCCTGCATTCTCTAGGCTCCAGAAACTATAATCCACTTAGAAAGGCAAGAGGTAGGTAATTTTTTTAGCACCACCTCCTCCCCCTATTCCCTACTTCTCTTCTTTCAACATCAATTCCAAAAAGAAAGAAAGAAAGAAAGAAAGAAAGAAAGAAAGAAAGAAAGAAAGAAAGAAAGGAAGAAAGAAAGAAAGAAAGGAGGAAAGAAGGAAGGAAGAAAGAAAGAAAGAAAAAAAGAAAGAAAGAAGAAAAGAAAATGAAAAACACATGTATCTTAAGTGTATTCTCATTTTGGTGTGAGATAAACATATTCAGATCCATTCAAAGCCATTTAATATCTATCTGACTTACTATGTATTTAACCTAACCTATGCTTGAAAAGTTACAAGAAACAATATCTCTTTTTAAAAAATATTTTATTTGTTTGCCAGCAGAGGAGAAGAGAGACAAAGACAGAGAGAATGGGTGCACCAGGGTGTCTAGCCACTGCAAGCGAACTCCAGATGCATGCACCACCCTGGTCATGTGGCTTTACCTGGGTACTGGAGAATCAAACCTAGGTCATCAGACTCTACAGGCAAGATCCTTTTCTACTGAGACATCTCTCCAGCCCAGGAATAATATTTCTTAATGCTACTATAATTAAATTTTAGATTCAAATACAGGCAAGGGTAGATATAAACATATCCAATGCTGGAAACAACCCAAATGTTCCTCAATGAATGTAGGGGTAAACAAAATGACTGTATATTAGAATGGAGTATTATTCAGCCTCAAAAATGACATGTTGGCACCTGTGTAAGATGGATCAATATTGTAAATATCCTATTAAGAGAAATAAGTTTGACACAACAGGAAAATTCAGTGGCATTCTGTTCATCTGAGCATCTAAAAAGACAAATTTATATAGACAGAAAGAAGAATAGCTGTGGAAGTTATATTTGAATGGACAGAGTTTCTATTAAAGATGATGCAATAGTTATAGAAATAGTGGTGGTGGTTGCACAGCATGGTGAATTTATTAAATACCATTAAGTTTTATATTTATACAGCTAAGTGGTAAAATCTTTTAAAACTTTATTTATTTATTTGAGAGAAAGAGAGAGAAAGAAAGAGGCAGATATATATAGAAAGAATGACATGCCAGGGCCTCTAGCCACTGCAAACAAAATCCAGATGATGCGCCACCATGTGCATCTGACCTAGGTGCTGGAGAATCAAATCTGGGTACTTGGGCTTTGCAGGTAAGTGGCTTAACAGCTGAGCCATCTCTCCAGCCTGAAATGTATGTATTTTCACTGCAAACATTTCCAAAGATGTATAATGGACTTATAGCTTTAAGTAATGACCCATAATAATGAGCATATAAAAATATCACTACTGGGCTGGAGAGATGGCTTAGCGGTTAAGGCGCCTGCCTCCTAAGCCTAAGAACGCTGGTTCCAATCTCCAGTGGTTCCAATCTCCAGGTCCCACATTTAGCCAGATGCAAAGTGACACAAGGGGGCAATGCTGCACTTGCCCACAAGGGGGTGCACACATCTGGATTTTGTTCACAGCAGCTGAGAGACTGCTGGAGCACCCATCTCTATCTGTCTCCCTCTCCCTCTCTGTCTGTCTCTCTCCAAAAATAAATAAAATAATAATAAAAATATTGCTATTACCTTATCAGTGTACCAACTATTAATAAGCCCCCAAAGATCCCCAAAACCTGGGAAGGCATGATTGCAGGAACACACAGCAGCAGGGCATCTTATGTTGCTCTACTCAACCCCAGACCTCCCAGAAGGCAACTCAGACCCAGTATCTTCCAAACACAAATGGAAGCAGGAGGCAGCCCAGACAAGCTGGCCCTCCCCAGGATGTTCCTGAGGGTCTCTGACAGAAGTTAAGGAAGCTCTGGCTACCCCAGAGAAGTCATGCAGACCAGCTAACAGCTCAGAGGTTCTGACAATTGTTGTCACTGGACCCAGAGTCCAGATGAGCAAGCTGAGGGTGCATGCTGATCCTGATCATATGATTTAAGTGGGACCCAAATGATACATGAATTTTGGGTTTCTTGTATACCAATAATTTTGGGTGTTCTTGGATCCTTGTCCTATCAGTTCAACGAATGAAATCCACAGACCAGACGATAAGGTTCAGAAAGATTTTATTATAGCTTCCAACATTAGGAGGTCAAATAGAAGGGGGCTTAAGTCTAAAACATAAGAGAAGGAGGCAAGGTGGAGCTCAGGGAGGCAAGAAGGGGGTTGAGAAGCCCACCTCAAGACTCAGATCTGGGTTTTTTATGAGTTGTGGCTACATGAGGAAGATAAGGTCAGCACGTTACTAGGGACAAAGACCATATGTTATAGCTTTGCCAGCAATCTTAGGTAAGGATCAGAGTTTCTATCCTCTAGGAAGGGTGCAATCTTAATCTGGAAATTTTTCCTGGAGGGTCTAACATCCAGGTTTCTGCCAGCTTAGTGCCATATCCTGCTTTTAGTCAAGGGATACAAAACCATTCACTCTGGGAGTTCTGTTACCATGACTGCCTAGTCAATTTCTGTCTCCTATCACAAAGACTCAAGAGGTTAAGAGGCAAAGTCCAGAATATAATGATGATGATGAATAATAATAATAATAATAATGATAATAATAGTGGAATCACCTGTCATAAGGAGAACCAAGAAAACCAAGACCTTCATGGCAATCAACTGGTAGTCACACCAAGAAGTCAGATTGAATTATCTAACAATAATTTTAAAATAGCTGTTAATTAATAATTCACTAATCAATTAAAGATTTTCTTGAAGTAGAAAAAAAACAGAGACAATCTTCAGCAGATTGATAGAAGTTATACAGAAAGAATCAAGGGAAAATTATGCTCTTGAAAAAATATAAAAGTAACAACTAAACCAATTCTCTGGTGGGCTCCATAGAAGAAAGGAGCAAACAGAGAATGGAACTGGTAAACTTCACATAACATGAAAGGGACGTCTGAGACAATAATAAAAAAATGACATATCTACTCAATATAAGGCTTATGACATAGTTACTGTAACCAGCAAGGTACTGTTGGCAAAGGATCCCACCCTTTCATTTTTTGAAATCATTAGAAAACACCTGCAACTAAAAATAATCAAACAACCATGTATTTTCTTATATTTTATTTTTATATCTTTTGCTTTATTTACCATTTTTATGGAAATTTCATATGCAAAACAGTGGGAATGATATAACAAATTCCTTTTTACCATCTAGGACAGCGGTAAATATTCTGACAGTAGAAAGTGTTGGGAAAGGGCTGGAGAAATGGCTTAGCAGTTAAGGCGTTTGCCTGCGAAGCCAAAGGATCCCAGGTCGATTCCCCAGGACCCACGTAAGCCAGATGCACTGGCATGCCAATTCTCTCTCTGTCTGCCTCTCTTCTATCTCTCTCTTTCTCTGCTGGCAAATAAACAAATAGAAGTTTTAAAAAATTAAGAAAAGAAAGTGTTGGGAAGGAAGGTCTTTGGGGAACAGCATTTGAAAGGCAGTAGCCCAACCCACACTTAGGGTGGGTCCTCCCACCACTACTAATTTAATCTAGAAAATCCCTCCCAGACAGGAGCAGAGAATTGTTTCCCTGGTGATTCTAAATTCTGACCAAGTGACATTCCCAGATTAACCATCACAAAAATAATTTCCTAAATTTACAAAGTACTACAAAATTAAAACTAACTATATAAGTCAGCCATCCAGAGGATACTAGGGCTGAAGTTTTGGTCTGCTTTCTAAAACTATAGTATAAAGTTTAAAAACAATATTGCTGATCCAGACAAAAACAAAACATTCAGTTGTAGGATTTAAAAGCTTCCTCTGAAAAATACCCCTCGTGGTGCATGCAGCACTCTTGAAAACACAGCACCGTTGACATTGCAGTTGCCTTGGGAAATCTTGGCAGGCCCTGACCTGAGGAGCTTGGAGAGGGATCACCCACAGCCGTCCTCGCCTGCACACATCCAGATCTGTCCATCACTCATGAGAAACACAGAGGGCCCACTAATTGACAATGATAATCTGCAGCCTACCTTGGGGGTCACATTTGTGAGAGTTAATGCAGTTTGATTAAACCTCCAAGCCATCAATGTTAAGCTTGAAGCAATATTTCACATGCCTGTTATTTCTTTTTAATGGACTATATTAAAACCTATAATTTTTAGGCTATTGGAAATTTGAAAATGTTATGAATATATTATCCCAGTTACTTTCATCTTATATCTTTAAAATCTTCTGACAGCTACAAAACTACTACTAATATTCCTTCTACACTAATAACAGGTCTCACCATTAAAAAAAAATTCATTATAATTTACAAGTAATTTATAAAGATACCCATCATACTTTTGTTCAAATGACTGTTGATTTAAAGGGCATATAAATGTCCCATTCTTTTCCCTTTAACAGAATTTTGTCCTGTTTTTCAATTAGTTAAAGAATAACTTATTTCCTAGCTCCAGGTTTAAGATACCAATATCCATATTTTATGTTTCTACCAATGACTTGAATTCCATGTCTATCAGTGCAGAGATGGATAGTGTTGATATTTCCATGTAGGAAATGCAATTTGTTGATGACTTTCAGGTTTGGGGACCACTTCTAAACATCTCCCTATCCCTGAGAGCAAAATGTTGTTTAAACAGTGCAAACTCAAAAAAATAATTCTGAAAAATTGGGCTGCCAATTTATTCTCTTTGTTAGCTTTATGCTTGATTGATGCCTGAAGCTATTGTATAAATTTCCATAATTTATGTAAACAATGGTAAGCAAATCACATATCAAAAACAATTGTATTAATGACACGATAAATGTTCTCACTGTTGGCATGACAACTCTTTTCATGACCAGAGATCTAAATTTTCAGTTAAATATAAGTATAAAAACACTCATGAATTAATATTTTTAATATTAGTAGTACTCTATCATCTGAGAAGTTATATATCTCCTAAGAAAAAAATATCTGTTTGAGTGGGACTCAAGATAGGGAGTCAAGCAAGGACAGGGACTGGGAAGTTGGTAAGAATATCCATCCAGAAGCCATCCCACCTAGTATTGTATGGTTTTAAAATTATACCTGGAGGGATGAGAGGATGACTAGGCAGTTAAAGGTACTTGTTTGCAAAGCCTGTGGGCCTGGTCTCAATTCCCAAGCTACCCACATAAACCAGCCAGACGCAAAAAGTGGTGGAAGCATCTAGTGTTCATTTGAAACTGCAAGAGACCCTAACACATGCGCATGTGCACACACACAATAAATAAATAAATATTAAAATATATTATACCTGGAAAGAAGTTAACCAACCCAGGAAGAATTTATAACTACCAAGGCACGCTATATACAGTATTTTTATTATCCCTCTCTATCATGTCATATTTTGATCACATTTTGACCACATACTATTTTACCCAATTCAAGAAGCTAGTTGCATCATTTTGCTTTTGTGGGTTGAGACTGTTATAATTTTGGTGGGATTTGTAATGTGCAGGGGTCATATAATGACAATATCCTTCTAACATTACAACTCTTGGACTATTTTTATTGTTGCCATTTACTCCAGAAAAATAGAAATAAACATCAGTATATGTTTTCCTGCTAAAACACAGAATGGTACCACAAAGCTACAGCAAAGAAGATAACCACCCAGCATCACTGCCGCCTGGTCCATGGACAGCCAGTCTCACTGGGGTTTACCATGCCCTGAAGTGCAGAGTTAGAAGCACGCTATCAGGTCTCCTTCCGGGTTTTCTATTGTTGTTGTTCATTGTGGGAAAATAACTAGATGAAAATAACTACTTCTATGCCCAGATGTAGCAGTTAGCTTCTCGTTGCTGGGGGGTAAAATGCCTGACCAAAAGCAACTTATGGGAATAAAGGGTTTATTTCAGGCTTACAATTTCCAGGGGTGGCCTGCCTATAATTCCATTGATCAGGGATATGAGACAGATATCTCCAGGGGAAACTATACACACTAACGAAATTGGCCTGCTCAGGGCTCAAGAGAGACCCTGCTCCAGTAAACAAAGTGGAAAGTGATCAAGGAAGACATCTGACATCAACTTCTTTCCTCTGCATTCATGGCTGTGCACCACATGTTATGCAGTCTTAAGAAAAAGTATGACCTTTGTTAAAAAAATAAACGAATTCCCCCTACCATTTCTTAAAAGTCCTTTTGTTCATTCTAATTTGACATTTCAGTTTTTGTAGTGTGCTCAGATTACTCTTCTCATATTCTCTCTCTTTGTCCCAAAAGGTGACCTTCTTTTACATCCCAGTCCTTGACTTTTGATATTCTTTTGTAACCATTAAATATATAAAATGCCATTGCCTTTTCCCCTAGACAACCTTTGGCTTCCATGTCAATGGTCTAAAATATTCTTACTCTAAGGTTCTGTTTAATCAATTTTCAAAATTTAATTGTTTAATTTCTCTGTCATCTGATAAAATTTTCTTATAATGGATAAGATCAAAAATATTTTAGAATTTACCACTCTTATGGCCCTCATGAAAACCAGTCAACTTTGCCCTTAGTAAGAATGCATTCATAGATAATAAGTAAGCAAGTGGGTGGATTTGTGTCCCAGTAGCCTGTGGACCATGATTTAGCCATCCCTTCTTTATATGAGATACTCCAGGGAAGCACTAAGCATACTTTGGTCACTGTTCACTGCTGTACCTTAATTCCTACTGCCAATTTGCTGACAAGAAGTATCCAGATGTCCT
The DNA here is from genome assembly GCA_036365145.1 of Orientallactaga sibirica. Lineage (NCBI taxonomy): Eukaryota > Metazoa > Chordata > Mammalia > Rodentia > Dipodidae > Orientallactaga > Orientallactaga sibirica. The sequence goes on along the minus strand of JAEOAD010000007.1, from coordinate 24,629,180 downwards.
TACTGAGCATATGAAAGAATGAGTCCTTATGTGAATAAAATCTAAGTCAACATCAATTGGTTGTGAAGATATATCTACATTTTCAGCCAGGATGTAGTCTACATGACAAGAACAAAGGAGTAATTAATTGACCAAGGAAATTACTCTTAAATGACCAGGTTTTCTCTTGATATGTTTGGTAGTCCTAGACAAGTGAAAGAACAGAAGTTTAAGTAATTATGACAGAGACTGTACTTATCCAGAAGGTCCCTTAAGCAGAACAAAACAATCAAGGAAAAATGAAAATTAAGGAGAGAATATTTTTCCACCTACTAGAAAAATTGGGAGAAGGAACTAAAGGAATATTCATTTTCTTAACTAATGGGCTATGCATAGGCAGAATAATTGGGGTGGAGGGCAGGAGAGAAAGCTCAACTAAGAATCATGAGGACTCCCACATGGATGTCAGGGCACCTCAGTTGCAGCCAATTAGGCACTTAAACATTACTTATAAAGAGCTTATTTTTCCAGAAAAGTTTTGGGGATTTCCAGTCAAGATGATAGATTGGATATACTCTGGTATAATACTCTCTTCTTAATTAAGACTGTTGGTGAAAAACACACATCCAAAGTGGGAACCAAAGAAACCAAAAGCCACCCATCAAAAAGGAATGAGGGTGCTTGGAGAAGGAACCCCAGATGTCAGGCCCAGGGAGTCAGCTATGAAGATGATCTTGATGATAGGACAAGTGGTGCTGTCACTAGTGGGGAGTAGCCCTAGACACAAAGCACAGAGCCAGGGCCCAGGAAAAGACTGTGGCTTATGTGAATTGAATTTCAACTTTTAGCAACCAAATTCTGAAAAACTGCTTTCCCAAGCTATGTGTTGGGAAAGAGAGAATCCCCACTAATCAGAACCTCAGACAGATATTGATCACTGTATGAACTGTATTGATACCTCCATTTAGTTATAGACCTACTGAGCTAAGCAATGAGGATAAATATATTATTTAGATTTTATTAAAGTTGTAGGGTCATCTGAAGAAGAACAAGTAAATTTTTTCATAGTACATTTATGGAAAAGTACCATATATATTCTACAACACAGAACCAACAGACTGCATAAACTAGGAATTTTAATTCAAAGAACAAAACTAAGACAATTTGAAAGATTTTTTTTTAAATTAGTATGCTTTAAGTAGATAAAACTTGAATTTGTAAAAAAAAAAAAAAATTTTATGAAAGAAAGGCATAGTAAAAAAAAAAATTCATGTAAAAGTGTGATTCCCTATAATAAAAGTCAATAATTAAAAGGGTTGGTGCTCTGAAGAATAAATTGCTACAATGGATGATTAAATTAAACATCTCAGAGTACAACAGAAACATAATAGACAAAATTATCAAAAAAGAGGGAAGAAATACAGAAAATGGAAAACATTTAGATAACTCAGAATGGTTATTTTTCTTATTTCTTGTCTCCATAAAAATTCTTTATTAGCTCATTTTAAAAAAATCTTCAAAAATTATCATACAAAGTAATAGGTTTATGCATACTTTATTTTCCATCATACTTTCATTTTCACACATTTTCATTGATTCTTGTCCCCATTCCCCACTCTCTGCCCCTCTGTCTGTGTGGTAACCATCTTCACATCTTTCATGTCACAAGATCATGTCCAGGATCTTTGTTTCCCCCCCTTCCTCTCTTGGTCCCATTTCTAGTTCCATGACCTATAACCACACCCACATGCATGCCTACACATAAAAAGTAAAACATAGGATGAACATGTAAGAGAGAACATGTGTTATTTGTACACTTGAGTATGAGTTACTTCACTTAATAGAATAATTTCCAGATCCATCTGTTTTTACTACAACTGTCATGGCTTCATTTTCCTTGACAGCTAAATAAAATTCCATTGTGTATATATGTTACAATCTAATGGACATGCAGGCTGGCTCCATTTCTTAGCTATTGTGAATAATGTAGTGGTAAACATGGATATGCAAGTATCTCTGTAGCAGGACTTAAAGTCCCAGAGCTGATTCAAAAAAACCTATCCACATATAATACATTTGCAAAATACTCCTAACATTTCTACTTGAGAAAACTTTCTACTCAGAAACTGATACCTGAAGGCCAGAGCCATCAAAATGAACACAGTTCCAACAAGAACAGATGGTAGTCTACTAACAGGAAAAACAGAAAAAAGATGAAAACACTGTAATACCAACAAAGGGTGACAGAAATATATTTATTAATCTAAAATTCCAACAAGTAAGTATGAAACAAGATAAACATGTTTTGCAAATATAAGAGTCAAAAGAATTTCTGCACACAAAAATGCATTCTGAAAAGAATTACTTAAGTGTACAATTCAAAAGGGATAAAATTAATACTACAAGTGGAAATTTGTGAGGGAGTGAGGAAGTTTGACAATAAATTATTAAATTATACTGATAATTCAAGGAAGAAATGATGTCACTTCTCTGCCATTTCATCCAGAAACTAGACACAGCAACTCTGTGAGGCAAGAATACTCTAATATTCATACTACTATATTGTTAAAAAAGAGAAACTAATTTTTCTCATAAACATAAATAAAATAATTTCAATAAAATGTTAGTATATTAAAACTAACCATGTTAAAGGAAACATACACCAAGACTATGTAGTATTTATCACAGGTACTCAAGCTCCTTAAAATGTATATTTTTAAAAAATGAATGAACAGAAGTACCCTACAAGGGTGGATAATGCTGCTCCAAAAGTACTTAAGTTATTAAATGAAAATGCTATTTCTAGGGGTGTATGATCTCCCTATGAGTTGTTGGTAAGGAAGAACCCAGAGGCCCTTAGAACAATATAGGATATTGCCATTGATCCTAGGTGTCTACCAGAACTAGATGAGAAGACCCTATTGCTGGCTATACTACATGCTTTGGTTACATAGAGAAATGTGTTGGGAATTGAGCTTGAACCCTACTACCTACTAGCTAGCTTCATAGTGTCAGAAGGTACTATTTTAGCTTACTAGCAGTGGACTCTATAAGCTATAAAACTGACCATCCAGGCAAGATCTACTTACTTGTGCAATCCTGGCATGACTGCTATAGGCACAACCAACCACTTTTCGATTAGAATTGAGACCTGCTCCACAGAAAGGAATTCATGCCTGGTACTATAAACCTAGACTGGAGAGGTGATAGCCCCTAGGGGGAAACCAACTACTGCTGTTTTGCTTGTTGGGTGTGTTATCAAACTGTCTTCTAAATATTTATGTTTATATCCATAGATTAGTACTGCTCTCAGCTTTAGAAAGAGAAGCTTCTTCTTACAATGGGTGGAAACTAATGCAGACACTAGAAACTGCTCAAAGTACTGATAATAAGTTGAGGGCTCTATCATAAATGAGACAGTGATATGGCCACCTCCAAGATTCAGAAAGCATTGTGAAAGGACAAGCAGAATGAACCTAAGAGCCAAAGGACAGGGGAGGGGTTCTGTGAATGCTATCTTCTGGAAATGGCATAGCCATTGCACTCATAAACTTACAGCTGCTGTGGTTCCCTGAGCAAGAGCTGTACATGACTGGGCCTGTCAGCATTCCATCACGGAAAGGGGAAGAATTTATGAGACCCTACCCCTCCCAGAGGACCTATTGGCTGTTAATGATTTTGAGTGGAGGGAGAGACATTTTCTTTAGCAGAATAATCACTGGTAAGCTTCTCATGCTTCAGTGACTAACCTTTCACTCATGCTCACAAAAAATCCAGTTAACTCAATCTATCACATCCATGAGGTAAGGAAGAAAAGGTACATAAAAAGTACAATAAATGAAAATTTTCTGGACAAAAATCTAAACCCCATTGACAATATCTTAAAATTCTCAAAAAATAATGAAGAATTAAAAACTTTCTCAATTTGGTGAACAACATCAGCAATGAATAGATGGCTGATATCCTATTATTGGTAAGAAAGTAGATCTTTCTCCCTAACATCAGAAATAAAAGAAACATCTCTCCTCCCATAATTCCCAGGGTAGTTCGAATTAGATGTCCCCCATAGACACATGTGCTTTGAATATGTACTCCACAGCTGGTGGCAATTTAGGAGGTGGAGCCTTGCTAGAGGAGGTGTGTCACTTGGGGCAGATTTTTTGAGGATTATTAGTTCTCATTGCCATGAGTAGCAAAGCTCGCTCTTGCTGCAATCTCCCACCTGCTGAGACAAGATGACAAGATCCCAGCCTCTATCCTACCATCTTTTCCCTGCCATGATTAAAATTCCCATCAAGACTGCAAGCCAAAATAAACTCTTTCCTCCCATCAGCTGCTTTTGGTTGTTTGTCGTAGCAATGTTAAAGTAACTACAATGTTCCAATTCAATATAATATTTGGAAACCAATCAACTGTACTTCATATATATATATATATATATATATATATATATATATGTATGTGTGTGTGTGTGTGTGTGTGTGTGTGTGTATGGAGAGAGAGAGAGAGAGAGAGATAAATGATTGTTGTGGTAGTTTGAATGTGAAATCTCCCCCATAGCTTCATGGCTATGATTAAGCCTCATACCCACTCCCCAACTGGTAGAGCTGGTCAGGCCTTTGGGAGGCAAAGCCTTGCTGGAAAAGATGTGCAGCTAGGGGACACCTTGAGGTTTGTTAGTCCAGCCATACTGAGTGCTCACTAGTTCACTCAGTCTTGCTGCTATCTCCCAGCTGATGGGATGAGATGTGATTCCCAGCCTCTGCTCATGCCATGCTTTCCTGCACAATGAAATGTCCCCTCAAGACTGCAAGCCAAAATAAACCTTTTCCTTGCACATGCTGCTTTTGATTGCGTATTTTGTTCCAGCATTGGGAAGGTAAGTGCAATTGTCCATGTAAAAAAAATTTTTTTAAGTAAAAGTTGCCCATAGAACTAACAAATACAGTGGCTATAGACTATGAGATAAGTACACAAAAGTCAATTATTTTTCTGTACACTAGCAACAAGCAGATCAAGTGAGGTTCAAAGCACAACACCATTTATAAAAGAACCCAAACCAGTGTAAAGTAGCAAAATATATAAAAGACATATAGAAGGAAAAATATAAACACTATTAAGGGAAATTAAAGATCTCAATAAATGAAAAGATAATCCATGTTTATCAATGGGAAGGTTTATTGTTGGTGTCTGTCTTTCCCAATCTAAGATAAACTCCAGGCGTTTATTCTGTTGATAGCAACAAAACGCTTCCAAGGTTGCCATGGAAAGGTGAAGACCCCAAAGAGCCATCACAGCATTGAAGAGAATAGTTGTGACACAGGCACATCCCTACTCAAGAGTTACACAAGGTATATACAGTCATTTACATAGTGTGATATGGGTGGGAACAAAAGGAAATCAATGAAACAGGGTAGAAAGCCCCAAAGTGGACCCACACCAATGTAGTCAGCTGATGCTGAACAAAGGCAAAAAGGGAATTTAATGCAAAAAAAGAAAGAAAAGACCTTTTAGTAATTGATGCTGCAACAGAAAAGACAAAGGAAGAATGTGAACACAAACTTTACAGCATCAAAAATTAAGGAGTTTTGGATCATACACCAAACTATAAAACACAAAACCATAAAAATTCTCAAAGTGAACAGGTCTGGGTGAACGTGGGATTTGCAATAATGTTTTAGATCTGATACCAGAAGCATGAACGTGAAACACATCAATAATTTGAACAATAATATTAAAAATATTCACCTTTCAATAAACACTGTTCAGAAACTGACGAGAAAAGCCTAAAACAAATCACTTCAAGAAAATGTTTGCTAAAGGATTTCATTAATGACTATTTTGCTTAAAGGGCTGTTATTGAAACTGAACAAAGAAGTCTTAAGACAGTGAAAAAGCAAACAACTAGACAAATGGTAACTGACCAAACATATGAACAGGCACTTCTCTAAGAAGATATGCAGATTCCCACTGAGCATATAAAGATACCCAGGGCTGGAGAGATGGCTCACTGGTTAAAGTACTTGGCTGCAAAGCTTAAGGACCCAGGTTTGATTCTACAGAACCCACATAAAGCCAGATACACAAGGTTGTGCACATGTCTAGATTTTTTTTTGCAATAGCTAGAGGTGCACCCATTCTCTCATAATCTGCCTCTCTCTCTCTCTCTCTCTCTCTAAAACAAATAATTAATACATTTAAAAAGTATTAACGAAAAGATATCCAGCATCTTATATTGATAATAAATTTCAAATTAAAAGAATGACATGGGCTGGAGAGATGGCTTAGCAGTTAAGGCACTTGCCTGCAAAGCCTAAGGACCCATGTTGGACTCTCCAGATCCCACATAAGCCAGATGCACAAAGGTGAGGTCACACATGCCCACAAGTTAGCACAGGCATCTGGAGTTCAATTTTAGTGGCTGAGGCCCTGGCATGACAGTTCTCTGTCTCTCTCTGTCTCTCTCTGTCTCTCTCTCTCTCTCTGTCTCTCTCTCTCTCTCTCTCTCTCTCTCTCTCTGTGTCTCTCTAAAATAAAAAAGTATAAAAAAAGAGATATATCACAGCATACCTATTAAAATGGGTATGATCCAAAACACTAAAAATGCTAATGCCAATAATAATAGTCTTACTGGCTGCTTTTCAACAAACTAAACAACAGCTTATCATATGACTTGGCTGTCATGTTCCTGATAGTTAATCAAAAAGCTGAAAATTTACAAAGACATGTACAAAGATGTCTATAGAAAATCTGTACATAACTGAAAACCCCTGCAAACAACCCAGATGGTTTTAACTAGTTGGATGTGTAGACAAACTGTGACACAGTCATACAAGGTTGTATTAATCAGTGACAAGAAATGGGCTACCACACCATTATATGATATGGAAGAATCTTAATAGCATATTATTAATGGAAAGATCCAATAGGAACTGACCACATGTTACCAGAGTCCAATTATACTTCATTCTGAAGAAGACCAAATGACAAAGACTATAAAAACAGAAGAAGTTGTTGTCAGAAGCCAAAGGGGAGGGAAGTAGTGGAGATAGGTGAAACATAGGGGATTTTGGAGAAATAAAATTCTTGTACAACAATATAACAGTGAATTCACAAATTTATATGATTTTTCAGATCATAGAATAGTATTACACTGAATTGTAATGAAAAGGAAAAGGATAAAATGAGAAGAAGGATTTCTATTAAACAGAAAAGAGAAAAAGGTACAAATAAGCAATAATTAATATAAATTAAGACCACCAATGAAGAGAAAAATTTTCCCTGGAGGGAAAAACAAATGTTTATCTTTTATTTATGAAGGAATTACTTTAAAAGTCAGGCAGAGAGGGCTGGAGAGATGGCATAGCAGTTAAGGCGCCTGCCTCCTAAGCCTAAGAACGCTGGTTCCAATCTCCAGTGTTTCCAATCTCCAGGTCCCACGTTTAGCCAGATGCAAAATGACACAAGGGTGCAATACCGCACTTGACCACAAGGGGGCGCATGCATCTGGATTTCGTTCACAGCAGCTGAGACGCTGCTGGTGCTCCCATCTCTGTCCTCCTCTCCCTCTCTCTCTGTCTCTCTCAAAAAAAAAAAAAAAAGGCAGGCAGAGAGTTAAAGGATACAATCAGCATGTGTAGCAGACAGCTTCAGGTTCACTGAGATGAACTTCCAGATCAGGCACAGTTATGGAGGAAGGGATATTATTTATTGAAGCTTACAGATCCAGGGGAAGTTCCAATAATGGCAGAAGAAGCTGGCCTGCCTTCACAGGGCCAAGCAGAGAGAGAAAAACCCAACCAGGCACACAACACACTGAGCAAAACTGCAGCCAAAAAGTCACACAGCACACTTCAGGAACTCCTGCTAGGCACACTTTGCATATCTTTACAATGGAATCTCAAACCCACCACCAACACCTTAAGACCAGCCCCCAGGGACATTGTCTCTAGCAAGATGATTGCAGATGCAAACTATAACTAATAAAATACTGAATATATTGGGGGACATATATTCAAACTACCACAGCATGTAACAAAAATTCTGGTGAGGGTATGGCAAAAAGAGAATCTTCATAATCTGTTTGTAGCCACATAAATCAATACAGCCAGTATGGATCACAGTGTGGAAGATTCTGAAAGAAATTTAAATAAAACTAGAATTAACATATGACTCTACAGTCCCACTACTAGCTTTGCATTTAAAGGCAATGATATCAGTATATCACAGAGAAATGAGCTCCCATATTCATCAGAGCACTCTTCAAGAGAGGAACAGAAACAACTGGTGTGCATGCACACAATGGAATGTTATGCAGCTATATAAAAGAATAAAATCCTATTATGTGTTGCAACATGGGTGGAATTGGAAATCATTGTACAAAGTGGAATAAGTGAGACACAGAAAGGCAAGTATCACATGATCTCACTAGTGTGGAATCCAGTCCAAGAACAGGTGAGGGGACTGATAAGTGCTTCAGGCAGATAAGAGCAGAAAAGTAAGAAATGCTACCGTACAGAGTGATGACTGCATAAGAATAATGTACGAAATATGTCAGGACATCAGAGGAAAGATTCTTTAATGTTTTCTGCACAAAGAAGAAATGAATGTGTGAGGATATAAATGTTTAACATGATTAAAAGATTACCCAATTTAAGCATGTATCAAACACTGCACACCATGAATATGTATAACATCTAGGTTTTTATATATTAATTTTTTATTAAAGTTTTTTATATTTATATTTATTTTGGAGAGAGACACAGAGAGAGACAGAGAGATAGGGAGAGGAAGAGAAAGAATGGGCATGCCAGCAGCCTCTCAGCCACTGTGAATGAAGTCCAGACACATGTGCCCCCTTGTGGGCAAGTGTGGCATTGCACCCTTGCATCACTTTGCATCTGGATAAACGTGGGACCTGAAGATTGGAACTGACGTTCTTTAGGCTTAGCAGGCAGGTGCCTTAACCACTAAGCCATCTCTCCAGCCCTTTATATATTAATTTTAAAAATTTTTATTGACAACTTCCAGAATTATAGACAACAAACAATGATAATTCCCTCCCCTACTTTCCCTTTTGCAACTCCACTCTCCTTCAGATGCCCCTCCCCCTCTTGATTAGTCTCTCTTTTATTTTGATGTCATCATCTTTTACTACTATTATGAAGGTCTTGTGTTGGTAGTGCTAGGCATTGCAAGGTTATGTATATCCAGGCCATTTTGTGTCTGGAAGGCTACATTGTAAGCAGTCTTACGCTTCCTTTGGTTCTTACATTTTTTTCCTGGCACCTCTTCTGCAATAGACCCTGTGTATTGGGAATTGTGATAGAGATGTCTCAGTGTTGAATACTCCTCTGTCACCTCTTAGCACTATGGTGCCTTTTGAGTCCTCCCAGTGGTCACCGCGCCCTCTGAAAAGAGAAACTTCTCTAATCAAAAGTGAGAGTAGCATTAATATATGGGTATGAATGTTAAGAGAAGTGCTTACTGAGCAGTTTGGTAAGAGTTAGATTGTATGTGAATTCATACCTATGAGTGTAAATACAATGGAAGAATGAATTCAGATGGGTGACATCAGTTGCTTCTGCATCTAGAATAGTATGGAGGTTTTGGTTACACATGAGCAGGGCCATTATAGGTTCAAAGGGCAGTATGAGGGCTGCAAAAGGAAATGGCAAACATAGGCAGCTAATTGAGAGCCAACTCCCTCATCATAAGATGCACTTTACAATGTGCACTTTATACACTGAAAGACAAATGTCAAAAAATGAAAATAGGTGGTGGAATGAACTTTTTCTATAATATCAGTTATACATGATAATGGTTTCAGAACCATATCCAAAAAGTGAGTTTGCTCTCCAATATCAAGATCCACCAACAGTGGGATATGAGAGGGCCTATACCTATTTAATTCTCTCTAAAACAATAATGGTTATCCATGTATCTTGCACTGACCTCACTCTCCGTTGGAGAATTTGCTTCTCTTTTTCAGACAGACATAGAACCTAAGGAGAGAATCAGCCCATCACACCTCACCAGGATACTATCTGAAGCTATAGAATAATTGGGGAAATGAGCAAGAGTGCTGCTTTCTGGGTGAACCTGGTATCAGCACAGGGGTGAAGGAGACGGACACAGAGAACCCTAAATCCTACCAAACCAGAGATCCAGAGACACACAGACTCTCATGACCTCATCACTGAAATAGACCTACAATGAACCCAACATGGCTTAAGGAAATTCACAGAAGAGGGGGTGGAAAGATTGTTAGAACCGTAAGTTGGGTCATTATGCACAGAGTCATTGCCTCACCCCCATAACTGATAGCTACCCCCACAATGCAAAACCCACAATCCCCGACAGGAGATGACAGGGAGAAGGCTAACGATGGTTCCATGATGGCTGTATACACATTATATAGATAACTAATAAAGCAAGAAAGAAACATTACTGAAACTCCTCACTCTAATAGAAAAAAAAAAAGAAATATTTACTCTTTGGGCTGGACAGGTTGTCCAGTAGTTAAAGGCACTTGCTTACAAAGCCTAATGGCCTTGGTTCGATTCTGCAGCACCCACATACAGCCACATGCACAAAGTGGCACATGCATCTAGAGTTTGTTTGTAGTGGCAAAATACCCTGGCCTATCCATCCCCCCTTGCCAATTAATGTATAAAATATTTTTAAATAAAATAAATATTTACTATCATCTAAAAGTCTACAAATAAACAAATATCTACAAGTAAAAATTTTAGCCATTATTAACTGTTGGTGTTGGGAATATATATTTAATCCATCGAAAAATTAATAGTTTTGCTACATAGAATTAATTTGTTTTATACTAATTGAGTCTTGTGAAATAACTTTTCTGAAGACTATAAATTGTTTCTTCTTGCATTTCTCTTTTTTACATTACACATGTTTTATTTTCTATTTGTTTTATGTCCCCATAGATAACTGATATGAATGCACGCAAGAAAGTGGGTATTTATCTACATTTCCTGGGATGTAAACATATTAAGAAGTAGGAGGGAGGAGAAAGGAGACACACTACCAATTATATACCCAGCAGGGACCTGAAGTGGCACTTTTATTCAAGTAAGCCTGAGATTTTCATGGATAGTAGAATTTTCTCCTTTCATTATTTTTCTTAATGACCAAGAAGTCATTGAGGAATATGGACTCACTAACCACAGGAAATGATTATGGTGTGTTTTTCTCCTGCTTATTCAGGGTCTAGTTATGTGCTGAAAATTACTTCACAGGCCTAGAAATCACAGATGGAAGATGACTCAGGAGAGTGGGATGAGCAGGGACTGTTGCCTTTAATGCCTCTGCTCATTCACATCCCACTGCCCTCCCAGACTAGGCGGAGTACATAAACTTCCCAAGCATGAGCCAGGGTCCATGGAGAAAGTGACTGTCAGGATACTTTTTTCAGTTGGCGTAAAGACCCTAAACCAGGCAGAGGGGGGTGTATCTGCTATGCCCACCAGACACTAACTAGTATCCCAAAGTTTTGTGCTTCTGAGAGACATCAATGAGGTGACATGTGTCTATTGCACACTACCAGAATGACAAGATGAGAGTTTTTGTTTACTAATGCTACTAAGATACGAATCTAATGCAACAATCCACATTTATAATGTGCCAAGGCCTTGTAGTATCCTGTGTGATGTGTGTAGCCTTTTATATTCGCTTCAGAGAGGTTCAAATTTCTCATGATTTTCCTGTCTCTCTTTCCCATCCCTCCGCCTTAGTTTTCTCTCCTGCTTCAATAACATGTTCATTTAGGAGATGGTGGGAACAATTTTCTTCTAGTGGATGTTCCACAATAAAGATGGAAGTCTTCAGGTCTCCTGAAATCAGATGTAATTCATTCTAAACTCCTTTACAAAATATAAAAATGTGTTTCATGCACTGGTAGCCACTCTTTATGTAATTGTTTCTTTTTCTCTCTTACCTTCTGCCACAGGATGAGTTCTGATAAGGTTATAAGTGAATAATACATTAAAAACAAGCAAAGAGGACTGGAGAGATGGCTAAGTGGTTAAAGTGCTTGCCTACAAAGCCTGTCGACCTGAGTTTGATCCCCCAGTAACCACGTAAAGCCAGATGCACAAAGTGGCACATGTGTTTGGAATTCATATGCAGAGGCTCGAGGCTCTGGCAAACCCATTCTTTGTCTCTCTCTGCTTAAAAATAAATAATAAAATATTTTTAAAAAATAATTTAAAACAAGCAAAGGGAATATATATGTACATGTGTATGTATGTAAATATGTGCTTACTATAAGGGCTGGCTGATGTAATAATTCTGCCTAGAAACACTTGTAGTATTGAGTCTGAGTTTATATTCATACTCAGTAGGAGAGTAAGTCATGAGAGACCAAAAACTTCTTTCATGATACTTGTTTAAAGTAATCCTTTCCCAAGAACATTTACTTTTTTTTTTTTTTTTGGAGAGAGAGACAGAGAGAGAGGGAGAGGAAGACAGAGATGGGCGCGCCAGTAGCCTCTCAGCTGCTGCGAATGAAATCCAGATGCGTGCGCCCCCTTGTGGTCAAGTGTGACATTGGGCCCTTGCGTCACTTTGCATCTGGCTAAACATGGGACCTGGAGATTGGAACCAGTGTTCTTAGCCTTAGGAGGCAGGCGCCTTAACCGCTAAGCCAACTCTCCAGCACCATTTACATTTTTAAAAGAGAACTAGTATTGTATTATCCCTACCAAATTATATAAATAGTATTTAGGAACAAATAACTTTCTTGGGTTTTCCTGTTGTGCCTGTTTGGTTTTTAAGATGCTGGTTTTCTAGACATATAAATATTTCCTAAAATAACTTGATTTTCATTAATATAAAAGTAAATAACGAATTACTTATTATATAGAATTCCTCATATATTTATACTAAATGAGTAAGTCCCAGCCAATATCACTGAGACCGTAATAACCAGGCTATACACAGAAAATCCACAGATCTCAGTTTCTCAGCTTTTTATTTATTCTTACCAGGATTCTGACCTGAGGTAATAATTTAGGGTCTGCTTCTTCTTCAAGAAGCTCCAGTTTTCATCATTTTTCTTCTTTTTTTTTTTCTTTTTAAATGGTTTCTGTCTTCCCAAACAGACCAGAGACAAGTGGCTCAGGTCCTGTGTAAATAAAGTCCTCTGCTTTTCTCCTGTCTCCAAGTATATTTTTGATAACCTTTTTTTTTTGGGGGGGGGTTGCTGATGAATGCTTTCTAGATCATTTTAGGATAAAGGAAACAAGTTATTGTTTTTTAGATCATACAAGCCAAAGTAGATGTGGGTCAGAAGTACAAATGCCTAGTAACCCCATGGTGAATACCTGCAACCCCATTGAGGAGGGTCCCCAATGGAACAGGGGCAGGGACAAGGGTAAAGAGGTTTCCAACATATGATGTATTCATACGAATTATGTTGTTAATAATGATAAAAGATTTAAAATAAAAATAATATTCAATTATAAATGATCTTCTGTAAAGACTATTATATTATCTTATTTATTTATTTGTTTAAGAGGGTGAAGGAGAAAGAGAGAGAGAATTGGTGTGCCAGGACCTCCAGCCACTACAAATGAACTCTAGACGTATGTACTACCTTGTGTATCTGGTTTAGGTGGGTAAGGGGGAAATCGAACCTAGGTCCTTAGACTTTGCAGGCAAGCTCTTTAACTGCTAAGCCATTTCTCCAGCCCTATTATATTATTTTTAGAGGGTAACATAAACAGGTATCCACATTGCAATATATATATATATATAATCTTTTTTGTTTTCAAGGTACGGTCTCACTCTGGCCCAGGCTGACCTGGAATTCACTATGTAGTCTCAGGGTGGCCTCAAACTCACGGCAATCCTCCTACCTCTGCCTCCCGAGTGCTGGGATTAAAGGCGTGTGCCACCACATCCAGCTAATATGTATTCGTGGTCCCACTGGGGCAAGAACATATTTTTAAACTTATATATAAAAAGAAATCACATATATGAGTAAATACATATGTACCCTGAAAATACTTAGAATCAAAATGTTTTGGATTTTGAATGCTTCTAGATTTGAGAATATTTTGATATATACAGTAAGATAACAGAGGGATTCATACTCAAGAATAAGCACAAATTTTAATATTTCATATAAATCTTATACATGTAGATGGAAATTAATTTTCTACCAAATTTTTACTGCACTTGTACTTTGACTGAAATCTGTCACTTTTAGTCAGGCTTAGAATTTTCCATTTGTCATATGTCTGTGCTCATAAAATTTTGGATGCTGGAGTCCTTTTGAATTTGTATATTGAGATTACAGAAGCTTGCCTTGTACCAAAACATACATATTTTAATATCACCAATAGATAGGCTACAATTAATTAAAAGTATTTTAATACAATGGAATGTCCTTGAAGCCCATACAATAAATAAGATATGGGCATGGAAAATTTTTCATGCTGTGCAAACTATTGATAGTTCAATATACCTGCTGAATGATATGTTTCTAGATAGATTAAAATGGTTTGGTAAACTATTAATCCTTGAATTATGGCTATCTCTGAGAAATGAGCTTATAGGTTTGGACTAGAACTTTCCATTTAACACATGTTGTGTTTGTTAGAACTTTTATATCAAATGTTAATGTCTCTATAATTTGACTTATGTCCCCATTTGAAAACATGCAGTGACGAGGAAGAAACACAAAGCAAATGACAAATGTGAAAGTGAACCTTGTGAAAAAAGATCCTATTCTTGTTTTCATTTCATGCATCTCACCTACATGTCAGCGTGCATTTCCCTACATATCTTTTCATTTTATTACCCAGTAACCCTTCATTTCCTGAAATTGCTGGATTGCTTCCTTTGTTTCTGACTAGATTTCATTTTTCTACCCTTTTTTTTTGCATGCTGAAAATAGCTATCTTTGGCAGACCAGGATAGCAGTTGGAAGGAGTACTCAGACAGGAACCAACAGAGCTTTTCCCCAAGGATACCTTCCTGTCTAGGAGAGAGAATACTAAATGAACCACGATTTAGAAATCCTGGCCTGCAGGGACTGATGGTTTTGTCAGTAGTTCTCTGATTGCCCACTTGTGGCAAGGCTGGTCTTCTTGGAACAGTGAGGTCACCTAATCTCAAAGAGGTAAATCCTAGTAATTGCTGAGCATATAAGACATATTCCTTATATTATATAGTGTATATAAAATGGAATTCTAGCATTTGGTTGTGCTTTTTGTTTTTCTGACTTTTTTTTTTTTATCACACTGTATTTCAAATCTTCTTTCTACACTGTATGACATAGCTAGGATTTTCTGGCAGAAATTATAGTCTAGAAGTTGCTTACACTTCTATTTCTATACTTTTGACTTCAGATAAACAATCCTTTGAGAGAAAGTATAAGAACTGCCTACTTTTTATGTTTCTAGCTTTCGTGCACTTTAATATAAAAATTTGACACAAATCTTTCAGTCAGACACGAGAACTCAATGTGAAATGAGCCTGGGGAAATTCGGCTACAGTTTGGAGATTAAAAAGAGCAGCCATTCATAGTCATAGTTTTTCAATTTGCTAAATATAAATTTGGTGCAGAAAATGCACCCAAAATGCATACACTTGTGAAGGCAAATATAAATATGATTATATATATATATATATATATATATATATATATATATATACACAAATAAGTGAAAAGATGGAGAGAAGAAAACATAAATAGAGTACTGGTGAGATGTCTCAGTGGGCAAGAGCACTTCCTGTGTAAGAATGAGGACCTAAGCTTGATATGTAGCATGCACAATTAAAAAAAAAAAAACTTAATACCAGGCATGTCTGTGCATGCCTATCACCCAGTGCTATGGGTGGTGGAGATAGAAGCATTGCTAGGGCTCTTCAGTCAGTCTCAGGGAAATAAAGTGGAAGTGTAATACAGGAGAACACCTGGAAGCCTTCTGTGACCTCTGTACAAGTACCCGTGGGTGTTTACATCTCCACATACACATTACATGCTACACACACGCATAGACTATAAACACACAACAAAATAAAAATACATACAAACAAAATTATATCGACTAGACTTAGGAGGAAAATCAGGTCAACCTTCTGATTAAGTAGAGATATTACCTTTAAATTTTAGAATCTTTGTGGTTTTTTTTTTTCATATTAAGCTTTATCTGCAGAGCACTTAATGCACCTGGCTTAGTCTCAGATGTTTTGCAAACATTAATCTGCAGTATCCCTTAGCAACACTTAGAAAAAGGCAACAGAGGAGAGGACTTAATTTTCTATGAAAACAGAAGCTCAAATCTCAACAGAGAAGAGAAAAAGATCATTTAAAATGGACACATAAACCGAAAGCGGTAAGAAAGTAAAAAAGACAAATGGCTGACACGTATACAGGATAGACCATTCAGCACTGTGAAGGATAGCAAGCAATCCTGGGACAACCGCAGAGACTGTGTTGACGCAGTCCCTGTAATATTGACAAGGTTCCCAACCTGTCTTCCTTCTTTTATGTATGCCTCAAAACCTTCATTCTCTCTAAACACAGTAAAAGAGTGATGCCATTAAAATTCATATACAATGTGTTACTGTTCTACTCAGAATCTTCTGAGTCTTTCCTTTCCACTCAAGAACTTAATACTCTGATAGGTAGGTAGGCAAACAGACAGACAGACAGACAGACAGACAGACAGATGATAGACTCATAGATATTTACTTCATTTAAAAATGTCCCATTTGGGGCTGAAGAGATGGCTTAGCAGTTAAGGTGCCTGCCGGCAAAGCCAAAGAATGCTTGTTTGAATTTCCAGGTCCCTTATATAGCCAGACACAAATGTGCCACAAGCGTGCAATGTCACACATGAACACAAGGGGGTACACGTGTCTGGAGTTCATTCACAGTGGCTGAGAGGCCCTGGCGTGCCCATTCTCTCTCTGCCTCTTCCCCTCTCTCTCTGTCTCTCTAAAATCAAAAAGAAAAAGAAAGTGTCTCATTTGATTTAGTCTTGAACAGCATTCAGTAAATATTTGTTAATGAAATGAGCAAATATTTAATGAATTAATCCATAGAGAACTACGAATGAATAGCTCTATGATGGAGGGGCTTTTACTGTGAAAAGCCTTGTCACCAATTCTGAATTTTTAGTTATTAATGTTAAAATCCCCTTAAGTGCTATGTGATGTGTTCATTTGGTAATTTATTAAATATTTTAAAGGAAATAACTGCTGTTTTCCAAAAAGAGATCTCAAATTTAGAACAACTGAAGTGGCTTTGGCTTAGGAAGCTGAACACTTTAGTCATTTTCTTTCTCTTTCTTTCTTTCTTTCTTTCTTTCTTTCTTTCTTTCTTTCTTTCTTTCTTTCTTTCTTTCTTTTTTTCCTTTGGTTTTTCGAGGTAAGGTCTTGCTGTAGCCCAGGCTAACCTGGAATTCACTATGTAGTCTCAGGCTGGCTTCAAACTCACAATGATCCTCCTACCTCTGCTCCTCTTTTCTGAGATTAAAGGCATGCGCCACCACTCCTGGCACACTTTAGTCATTTTTGACAATTTGTTCGTTTACCCATGAATCTAAAAGATTGAAGATCACGGACACAATGAAAACTCTGTACAACAGGCTAACTTTTAGAAATAGATTAAATATTTGTACACTAAAATAAGTTTCATGACTTCTTTGTAATTTAACAGGAATTGCCCAAGTAAGAACTTTTCCTACTACTCAGGCAATTGTTTTCTGACAAGAGAGAGTCCAACCCAAATGAGAAAGCATATAGACTTATTATTTGCATAACCTCTAATCTCTTTTCCTTGCTTTTTGCCGTGTGTGTGTGTCTGTGTGTGGTGTGTACATGTGTGTGGCATGGTCATGTGGGTGATACAAGTGGACACATGCCATGACATGCGTGGCCGTCTGAGGACAACCTTCAGGTGTCAGTCCCTACCTTCTGCGTCACTTTAGGTAAGATCTCTCTTGCATTGTTTCCTCGTCCCCATCTCTGCCACCAGATAAGCTGATCCATGAGCTTCAAAACTTCTGTCACCACATAGCATCTCACAGTCAGTGTGCTGGAGTTACGGAAGCCCACCGTGGATTTCACGTAGAGTCTGTGCATCTGAACACAGGTAGTCGGCGTTACTAGCAAAGTCTCCATCCGCTGAGCTACAGCCCTAATCACCTGCTTTGAAATGGCTCACTTAGTACAGAAAAGGACAAACATAAAGTCCATGTTCTATGAGCCCCTCTTTCTGCAAATGGTACTAAGAACAGATCAATATTTTAAGAAACCCTTTTTGTTGTAATCATCTTACGAGAGTGTACTTTATTTATTTTGACCATAGGAGTTTTTATTGGCCTTTCATTATAGCCAACTTAGTATTCTCCATGCCTAAGTTTAAACCTTTTAAATTCTTAGAATATATGTCAATCTTGTAGTTTTGTTCTCATTTTTTTTTTTTTTTGAGGTGGGATATTGCTCTAGCCCAGGCTGACCTGGAATCTACTATGTAATCTCAGACTGGCCTTAAACTCACACAGTGATCGGCCTACCTCTGCCTTCAGAGTGGTGGGACTAAAAGCATAGATCACCATGCCCAGTTCATCATTACTTTTATATTTTAGAAAAATTATTTCCTTTAAGAACTTGTTTGTAATCTAAAATCCTTTCTCATCAAAAAATATTTCCTTTTCTCTTTCATGATCTTTATAAAAAATGTGTTTCATATCTATATTTTTAAAATTTCTTTTTCTTACTAGATAGTGCATTGCATTTTTATATTATTTTTACCAAATTTAGAAAACATTTCTTAAGTAAAAGTAATATATTTCAATTAAAATATCTCTATTTGAAACCTAGAAGCCACGATCATTATATCTTAATTATTAAACAGCTATAAAGGAAGAAAAAAACATGTTGGAGACATTTCTGTGTTTTCTAAATAAATGGAAATGTTCTGCTTGCTAAAGAAAATGCCTTAAATTTCCTCCAGTGGTATAGCCACTAGAAGTTACCCATGTGTACATAAGCAACCCTAACTCAACTCAATGAGTCACCATAAAGAACAAAGAGTCAAGAAAGTGGAAGGGGGAGCAAGGGTATGATAAAGAAGAACTGAAGATGTAGGAGAAGGATAAGAGAAGCTAACAGGGGTGAATATGACCAAAATACATGATGCACATGTATGAAGTTTTCCGAGAAAACCAACATAAGTCACACTTCCATGTTGGAATGGAACAGTGTCTGTCTACACACACACACACACACACACACACACACAGAGTGTTGATGTTCTGTGAGAGGATAAGACATGTTTGCTGTTTCCATTGTGTGAGGATGTATCCCAGGCTAGCCTCAAACTCCTTGTCCTCCTGGCACATCCCTCTGAGTACTGAGATGACAAATACATGCCATGTTGCCCCATCATGGAACAGAAGACATTTCTTACTAAGGTGTGACATAAAAACATGAATGCCTCCGGATATATGTCAGATTGTAACAGGCACTTAGAAATTATTGTCCTTGCTTAACAGGATCTTCTCATTGAGAACCACAAGAAAACAAAAGGCCAAATTAAAGAATACCATTATGGTCTCCATCCTGTTTTTATCTCCTTTAATTTTGAGACATCTATTTACCTCCTTAATATGTATGGTAATCATCTTAACAAGTGTCTACCAAAAATTATTTTATTCCTAATTAAAATTGGAGCACAGAGCTGGAGAGATGGCTTAGCAGTTAAGATCCCACATAAGCCAGATGCACAAAGGTGAGGCAAGCACAAGGTGGCACATGCCCAATTGTTGGCTCAAGCCTCTGGAGTTCAATTGCAATGGCTCAGGCCTTGGTGCACCAATTCTTTCTCTCTCTCTCTTGAAATAAAAAAAATGGAGGCACAGAGATGAGTTATTTCCTAAATATGTAGTAAAAGGGAGATGGGTCTAAATTATATTTATGATGGAATGAACAGAGGAAACATCTATCCACATGAGTAAACTTTAACATATCTTTTGTAAGTTTCTACACAGGACAAGCAGACAGCAACAGCTTACTTTCAAAATGACCTTTCTTTGTCTTTCTTTGTCAAAAGCTTTCTGATTGGCTCAGAGATCCACTCAGTGTAAAGGAACCCATATCTGGAATTGGGAACCAGATCAGAATCCTATGGAGACAAAGCTTATGCTCTCCAGTGTCAAGCTCTCACTAGTCTTTGACTAAAAAAAGGGGTTACATACATCAAATTCTCCCTAAATTAATAATGCTTATCCCATTTAAACTATGCTGATTCCACTCTCCATTGGAGAATCTGTTCTTTTGCAGATGGTAATGATACCACAGCTGAAACCACGAGGAAATTGGGGAGGCGTGCATGAGTGCTGCCTCCATGGTGAACCTGGTAATTAGTGCCAGGGTAAAGGAGACAGACCCTGAGGATACTCAACACTTATGAAAACAGAGATCCAGAGGCTCCTAAGAGTTCATCACTGAAGTACACTTAAAACTCACCTATCACAGCTCAGGGAGTTTTGTGGAAGACGGGGGTAGAAAGATTGTAAGAGCCACAGGTTGAGACATCATACCCAGAGGCATTTCCTCTCCCCAAAACATAACTGCTGCTCCCACAACACATAACCTACAACCCCATAGGGAATACCTGCAACCCCACTGAGAACACATGTCCATATAAAATATGTTGTTAATAATAATAATAATTCTAGTATTAACTCTTAAATGCCTATATCTTTTAGTAAGCCTTTGCCAAGTTAAAGACTTTGAAGACTTGTTTTTCAAAAGAGAAAGAGCTATCAGGGTGCAGTGGAGGACAACATAGGCAGATAGGCAGACCCTATGCCCTAATGACAGTTAAAAATTGTTGTAAAATGTTTATATTCATATACACACATATTAGATTAAACGTAACAAGAGTACTAATTTTAGTACCAAATAAGGTAAAAGGTTAAAAATGAAATACTCAAAGATTTTGCTACTCAGTTATTTTCAAGATTTCTAAGGGCTAACTGAGATTTTTCCATTTTGTTTTAGACTCAAAATAACACAAGAAAGCAATTGCATAAAGCAATAATCATGAACACACATAACCCACTTGCATTAAGTCAGAGTGAACTCTTAAGTAAAAACAAAGTGGCATGGTTGTATCTCTACACATTTCAGATGTAGGAAAATTCCAGTAAATACAAAAAAGATCAAAAGGTGAAGTGGCTTATGCAAATTAGGTTAATATGTGCTCCTGTTTAGGAGCCATTCACCAGAGTGGGAGAGACTTTACAAGTGACAACTTTTAATAAAAGTCAAAAATCCAATTTTGTAGAGCAACAGAGTAATGTGAAATCCATTAGCAAATCTCAGAAGGTGCTGAATGCCTTAGGAAACACTGTGGTCAATGGTTTGCGTCCAGGCAATACAGACAGTATGAGATCTCTGATCCTTCTATGTTTTATTAAAACGGGTCATAACAATCATTTCCTTTGATACAGAATTTTGTTTAGCTTGGCAATAAAACAGAAGAAAGAAGCAAAATCAGATAAGAATAGATGGGAGCAGGAGGGTGAGAAAAATTACTCGTCAGATTTATCTTTAGTTTTGAAACAACTCTTAAATTTACCTTATTAATTTCTGACATTTAATTGTTTTAACTTTGATAGCTTATGATGTTTTCCACTTTAATAAAACTCATCATTTTTAATGTTGGAAATTTTATAATTTCCTTTCTGGGATGTTTTAAAATTCCAAATAAAATGGGCTATGCATTTATAATCTTAAATTTTATTGCCTAGAACTTCTGATTTAGCATGCAATAAAAGAAAAACGCAACAAAAATAGAAACATTTTAGGAGGGTACCAAGTCTTCTCCACTAAGGAGCACTAAGTATCTTCATATATTTGATATATACACCTAAATACCTTTAGTGAGATATCCCCATTTTCCAAAAGCTTAAAAGTTGAATACAATTATCAAACATAAAAACAGATGGAATACCAAACAGTGAGTTTTTCCCAAACAGAGGAGTTTCTTCCTCCTTTGAGTCTCTGTTTCCCGTTTTATAAGCCTCTCTATGCTAATTGGTGGGAGCCGTGCTTTGGTTCAGACGCAAGCTGCTTATGGAAATAGTCCTCTTGGTTCTCACTTGGTTCCATCCATCCAGATGCTATGCCATCAACCACTAAGTATGTCTTAGCAGATGAGCCAACAGATTTCCCTACAACCAAGGAACGGGGTGTATGGTGGACACTGCATATGAAGTAGTGACTCATCTGAGGGAGCTTTCCCTGAATCCTCCACCCTGTTGTCTTGGCCATCTTTATGATCATGTTCTCACCCCATTCCTGGACCAAAGCAGCCACATCACAATGAGGAGGTGAGGTCACAGGAAAAAAAAATGCAGAATTATATCCTGGAAATGTAGTAGAGGGAAAAGGTAGAACCCTCGCAAATAAACTAATGTTCTGAAAATGAACAAAACAAACCGAAGGCTGTGAAATGCAATGCTCTGAAAAGAAAGCAAGTAAATATCCGATGAGTCATATGCTCTGAAAACAAAATAGGACCCAAAACAACTGAATGCTCTGAACACAAACGTGGCTATCCAAGCAACCTTTTCAGAACAAACCCATGGACCACTGAGCAAACCAAGGGAAGGCCAAGCTCCAGGGAGAGCTGAGCAATTTTTACCAAAGAAGGCAATGCTACATGATTGGACACAATAGGCCCATTCTGGGACCTGTCTCCAGTCCAGAAGACTCTTCCAGTAGGCCATCCTTGGTCCCCATTTTGGACACCAAAATCAGTTAATGTAAAAATTCAGTTCTCACTTCAAAGAGAATACAAGATAGTTTACCACCTTGTCAATGGCCATGTGTTAGAAGCATGGATTCCCTAAAATATTCTAAATACCATGTCTCAACATAGTTAAGTTCTGTGAATTTTTATCATGTGTATATATGTGTGAGAGTGCTGTGGGTGCAGGTACGTGTGTGTGTGTGTGCACGTGCGCACACGCACGCTGGGATAGGACAGAGGTTGAGGTTGGGCATTTTCCTCCATTGCTCTCCAGTTTGTTTATTGAGACATAGTCTTCACTTCAACTCAGAACTTGCAGGTTCAGCAAGCCTACCTGGGCAACTTACCACCACGATCAACCTTCCCAGCACTGGAATTGAAAGCAGGCCACCAGGCCCAACAACCACTTATTTAGTATTTACATGGACTCTGGGGGTTCTGAACTCAGGCGTTCAGAATTGTGTGGCAAGTACTTTACTGACTAAGCTACTTTTACAGCCGCTTATGAGATTTTCATGGTTGCAGAAGAAAATAAAGCCATAAATCAAGGTACTTTTCAAACACCTTGGTGGAAACAGCAGGTAGGTAGGAGGGTTGCAGCTAAGCCAGGAGATGTCTGCTGTTGATCTCAGATGCTCTCTGATCACATTCGTAGCTTTGGGGTCAGTGGAAGCAAGAGGTACATTAATGCATCCGAAATGATTCACAATTTACAATGAAGTTAGGTTTGATACAGAGGTAAGAAGTGAGTGATTATTTGCCTCAGGATCTACAACATTCTAGAAGAATAGGTGTCGCTTTTTGTGGCCTAGGAACTTCAGTGTCACACAAACAAGCCCAACTACATTCTACAGACCTCACTATATCCCACCATCCCATTCCACGAATCCACCGTCATATGTAGCTTAGCTCGGCATCACCATCTCATGAGGGCCTAAGCTTCTGCATTGATAGACCTCCACTCTGCTCAACTCATCATGGCTCAAAGGGATTCAAGTAGTATTGAAATAGAATTTTAAACTCTTGTTACACCTACTGTCCTTTCTTCATATGGGGCCTGGCTACAGATGTGGTCTGACATCATGTACTCCAGCCACATCTGTCTGTCTTCTTATTATTTTAACAAACTGAGCGGGATGATGGCTCAGGACGTTAGCATTCAGGATTCCCTCCCTTTGGGGCATCAGCCCTGCAGACACTGAGCTGGTTCACAGCCACATGATTGTAACCACTCCATTCATGTTTTTTGCTCAAATGTTAGCTTCTTAGAAAGATTTCCATGAGTATCCAACACAGTATTACACTATCTGTCATTCTTTATGTCTTCCTAGTCTTTAAATGATGTAGTGATTCCTTATTTCCTCACATTGTTATAGATATACACATTTCTATACTTTAATTGTTATATCCCCTGTAACCATAACTATATGAGGAACAAAATAGTTTTTCAAAGTTATTTGCTGAGGGCCTCATCAGGGTTGAATGTAATGTATGTAGGCACTGCAAACAAGTTCCCCTTAGTCACTGTTCACAGAAATAGACCTGGAAGCATGGATTCATGGCATTTCGGGGGCCAGCTAGGTCATAATTAGTTTTATTTTTCTGTATGCTTAAGTTCACAACCACTCTCTAGGAGAAAGTTTTCAGCACCACCATGAATTGCTAGCATCAGTGCAAGTGACTGAAGCTCAGGATGGTACTGCATCAGACTTCCTCCTCAGCACCAGCTCAGCCAAATAAAACTGGCTTAATACAGGTAACTGAAAGGAGGCTAAATAAATAACATACATAAACAAATAAAATCCTCAATTTCTAATTCAACAGCATTTTTTTCTCTCCTATATTTAAAACAACTGTTCTTATGAGCTAACCCTTGTTTTGTATATGGGTTGTGAATTCACTTAAAGACATTGAAATATTCAGGAGGAAATTATGCATTAAAATCCCTAAATCCTCTTATAGGAAGCATTCTCTAACTTCATATAACTTACAGAAAATATTCATCAAATCGTCTACTGCATTATGATTGCTCATATTTAGGTAATAAAAAGTGAATTAAGTTACATGTTTTCCATACCAATTTGTTTCTACTTTAAAAAAGAAACAGAGAAATAGAATACTGTACATATGCAAATGTATATTCCTTCTTAAATTGCTGTTTTTCTATATTCTAATTTTTCCAGTACTAATTCTGTACACCCTCATCCTCAAATCTGAATAAAAAGTTTTGTTCAACTACTTAAGGAAACTTCTGTGATTGCAAAATGTCAAGCTCTCATAAAGCATGCTTCTCAAGCAGATAAAGGAATATCTTAAAGTTAGAACTCAGACAGAATTTAAAACACTGACATTACACAATCCTTATGCAATCTCTCCAGTCAGTGAGCGAACTTCTCCATTACAAGTATAAAGGCTAACAGACTGTTCCCACTGGAAAAGGAAACCAAAACAGTTATCACTCTGTTGGTATGAGGTAGCCAGGACAAGTTACACTGTGTGCACCCTCATTAATAAAAAGATACCTCACAGCTCACCTCCATGTTCATGTCACACACTGCTATATTATCTCAGGTAAACATTATCTAGAATGCTTTCAAAATTCATCTTTAAAATAAACTACAGATTATTATGTATTCCATTTCAGCTCTTTTGCTTGTTTGTTTTGTTTCTTGTGTTTGTTTTTTGTTCTCAGTGTTGGGGATTAAACCCAGACCCTTGCACACATTAGACAAGTTCTCTATCACTGAGTTACATTCTCAACCCCATTTTCTTTTTTCTAATAAATCTATTTGCCAAAACAGAAATGTCCATTATCATTCAATTTCCACAACTTCCTTTCTAATAAATAGAAAGTAAACATGAAATCTATAAAAACCTCATAAAATGTATACATTTGTTTTCACTATGTCAGGATATTCTTGGGAAATCAAGAATTGACAAACAGTACTTTATTTTATTACAAACTGTGGTGAATTTATATGTAGGCTACTATTTCCTGCATACATAGCCTGGAAAATTCCAAAATTTCACCAGGAATTATGCTTTCCCTATACTTAGCAGAGCTCACGTCCTTCCCTGTCCAGTTGAAGGCATCACAACTGCATTGCTGAAATAGTACACACAGTCTCTTCTCTTCAGGATTCCAGGCCACTATATGGCATTTCATTAAAAGTGTGTGTGTGTGGGGGGTGTTTGTGCATGTACACACACACACACACACACACACCTCAGTACAGGTGCAGTTGTTTGATGTTTTCCAGAGAATGAAATGGGCCACTTCCACGTCTCTGCCTGATGCTTAGAAAAGCAGAAGCCATGGTGGGTGTTTCATTGATAGAACTCAGATGTTATCCCTCGTGAATGAGAGGTTTCTATACAACTTGATTGTGAAAATTGTCTGCCCCCAGGAATTCACAGAAACAAAGTAACTATTTTAAGTGGGTGTTTCCTGCAGGAGGAAGGGATTTTGATGATGCGTTGTCATTGTTAAAATTGCATAGCTTTTGAAAAAGTCATGACCACAACTGCCACAATGAAAAGACCATCAGTATTTCATTCTTCCTACACCACAATACTTGGCCTGGAATAGCGCAAATACTTTTAGGTACATTTACATCTCTGATTAAATTTTTAAATGCAGGAAATGTACAATCATAGCATTTAAAAAACTGAACACTGACGCATATTGCCGCAACTTAAAACAAAGAATAAGAGCAAATTTCATATTTCAATAGACACACATAAAACAGAGTTGTGCAACTAGTCAGCTCACATGGGATTTTCAAATACATTTTATTCTCTCTCCACTATTCATTCACACAACTCCTCCCACTGACATTAATGAGAATTTTTTTTCAAGTGTACTCAGAATGAGTGGGCCTTTTGAGTATGCTTGTACATTCAAGAAATAAATTTACATACTCTCAAAGAAATCCATTTCATTGTTTGAATGTTAAATTTAGGTAAAACCTTCGTGCCACATTTCATGGGGTAGAAAGAGAGATACAGTCAACAGAGATGCACTAAGTAGCTTAAGATGCATTTTAATAAATTGTTCCTGTTTTCCTAGTCACCGAGGCCAATAACTAATTTCTTTTACTTATTAACTGGCTATTATATTGTCAACATGTGGAGAGAAGGACCCCAAGATGATCCCAGTGACCCTTTTCTGGATTCCTACCAATACACTACAGCAGGAGTGGCTTACCCACAAGATCTCTATGTGCTGTGTAGCACTGTAGAACTCCCTTGAACTGTTTTTGATCTACATGGAGTCTGTTTCTTCCACTAATGTTCACATTATGTGGGGACAGAGTAAGGAGAGCAGGATCCATCCAGCCCAAAGGCCCAGTAGCTGTGCTCCACAACACTGAGAAATTAGGAACCTTATGTGCCAATGATCTGTAACTCCAGCTGAAGTTATATGACACTTGGGGAATTCACTCAAGCCCTTCACCAAAAGTACTTTACTAAGAGAGTTTAGTTTAGTTTTGTTTTGTTCTTTTTTTTTTTAAGTTAATGTTTCTGAAGGGTATTTTAGATGTTCGCTAGATGAAAGGTTTTCTGTAAGCAAAGAATAACTTTCAATAAAAAAAGTTTATTAAGTTACCTTTCCATTCTAGGAAATCAACAGCTTCTTCTTTCAAGGTAATTATTTGGAGTAGGACATAGTGTGTAAGGTGTGGTTTTACACATGTGTGTGTGAGTGTGATGTTACACATGGTATAAGATATATGGTTTTATTTCCATAGTGCAAATAGAATTATAAAGGCTGATTTTCAGCCACGAGGCTTGGAAGGGTTGGAGTAGAAGACATGGTCTACAATGCTTCAGAGATAAATCAAATGATTCTGCGAAACATATCTGAACACTTTGGAAAGAGTAGTTCCTGTCTTGTATTCAGAGCAAAGATGAAGTGCCGCTCAGAGTTTTGGGTTTTCTATTTAATTACTCAAAATTAAAACCAGCAGCTGATCTCTGACTGAGCCAAGTTTAGCTGAGTAGGATCTGACACTGGAATCTTAGCAGTGTGTGTCTGTGAACACCAAAGCTGCAGCTCTCATCTAAGAAAATGCATCATATTAATTTGTTTCAGTGTGTCTGTCCTCTTGAACAGGTGACTGATGAGCATTCAGCTGCCATTTCAAATCCACATTTCTTTTTTTTTTTTTTATTTGAAACAGAGAGAGAGAGAGAGAGAGAGAGAGAAGAGGTAGAGAATGGGTACACTAGGGCCTCTCAGCTGCTATGAATGAACTCCAGATGCATGTGCACCCTTGTGCACATGTGCAATACTGTGCGCTTGCATCCCTTTTGCATCTGGCTAAACATGGGACCAAGAGATTCAAACAGGCATTCTTAGGCTTCACAGGCAGGCGCCTTAACCGCTAAGCCATCTCTCCAGCCCTCAAAATCCACATTTCTCAGTGCAGTATGATGGCAGCATGCACAGATGCATGGAGTTCTCTACCAGGACATTGCATTACATTTCCATAGTTCCATGCAACATGGATGAAAAGTGCTACCACATCTGAAGCCACATTCAAATGTTGGGGTGTGTGTGTGTGTGTGTGTGTGTGTGTGTGTGTGTGTAGAGGCGTGGATGTCAAACATTTCCTAGTAACTCCAATACATTATTTTAATAGGCATGAAATTGAATTCTAACATCTAACATTTATGAGCCGATGCCTTTGAGTTATTTTTTTTCCTTCCTTGTATCTTCCAAAACATTAGTGAGTCTCTGCTGAAGCTATTTGTAGAGTCAATACTTTTGGATAATGATGATTGCTGCTTTGGGCTCCTAGATCTATGCTGATTAATAGTAATCCTCAAACCTTTCAGCAATTATGATTAACTTTAATTAAGAAATAGAAGAAGGATTTTTATTGGAAGATACTTGCTAAGAAACCATTATTTTCTTACCTTCAGATATCTCAGTCATATTAAAATTGGCTGTAGTTTCCCAAGACCAAAGGAAAGATAACTAGGGGAAAAATCACATTTTGAGAAATGTACACTATGTAATGATTACGATGTAACAACTGTGCTTAAGGGTATAAAGAGACTGAAAAATGCAAAGGACTCCTGCCCATGTATATCTCATCTGGTGCTAACTACATGTATTAGATCTAGAAAAATGGTGGGCTTTGGAAAGTCAGCTACACCTAGGAACAAATCTCATTCTGACTCACTGGCTAAGTCATCTTAAGGTTGTTAGTTAACCAAAGACAGTTTTACCTCTTATAAATTGTGTATCAGGGCATTTCCCTTCAGAAGTTGTTTTAATAATTAAGTGACACAATCATTATGATGTTAGGCTTAATGAAGCCTTTCTACAACATAAGGATTCACGAAACAGTAGACATGAGGAAATTCAGACCCACTGAAGTTAATTGAGATATGGTTATTGATGGATGCAAGAACTTCTTATTCAAGGGACAGCTGTATTTTGATATATGGAATGTGTATCTGCTATAGAGGGGGGAGAGAGAGAGGTGAATATGAATTGTGTCCCCAAAAGTCACATCTTAAAGGTTTGTTCCCCAGCTGGTGGGATCATTCATTGAGAGGTGATTGGTTCATGAGAACTCTGACCTAATCGATTGTCAACCCGCTGATGGATTCGTTCATATTTGAAGGCATTCAGAGGAGATGATGGAAACTATTAAAGACGTGGCCTAGCTGGAGGAAGCAGTTCCCTGGGGATGTACTCATGGGGGCTATATCTCAGACCTTTCTTTTTTATTTCTTGTATGTTATGAGGTGTTGAACTCTGCTCCATCACATCACGTTCATGATGAAGTTCCACCTCATCATCACAAGTCCAGAAACAATGGAGGCCAACAACCACGGACCTCTGTAAATGATAGCCAAAAAAAAAAAAAAAAAAAAAAAAGAAAAGAAAAAGAAAAAAGTCTCTTCTCTTTCAGGTATTTGTCAGTGCACCTTACTAAGAATGCATTCCATTCAGATGGCATACTCTTGTGCTACTTCTTTTGAGCCACAGTTTGCTCCTTCTTTTCTTTAAAATATTTTATTTTTATTTATTTGAAAGAGAGTAGAAGATGGAAAGAAAGAGAGAGAGAGAAAATGGGTGCACCAGGGCCTTTAACACTGCAAATGAACTCCAGATGCATGTGCCACCTTGCACATCTGGCTTACATGGATCCTAGGGAAATCAAACCTGGGTCCTTTGGTTTTGCAGGCAAGTACCTTAAGTGCTAAGTCATCTCTCCAACCCAGTTTGCTCCTTCTTAATGTTGCCTCCTCTTTCTTCTGTATCTTTGGGGTGCAGAAAAGGGTTTCCATATAAGGAGACATGAGATGCTTTGACAGCATCATTAATACCAGATGCCATTCTGAAATGTATGCTTGGACATTCCCAAACGGAGAAACTCTCCTGTGTAGAGCATAATAACTCAGCACTGCCATATTGAGAGATTTTGAGAGGAAAGATAGACATCATCATATGTAAAGATCTGAAGAACTTGTCCACTGGGAGAGTCGTGAGAAGTGAACCATAGAGATAAAGGCTTTTACTAGTGGCATAGTTTGTTCTGTGCTGGTGCACATAATATCACAGACCAGGTAACATGTAATGAGCAGAAATCAGCTGTCTGTTGATTTTGAAGCTGGCCCAAGTCCAAGAATGATGGACTAACATACCTGAAGGGCCTTGATGAATCATCTCTAGTGGAAGAACAAAGAGAATAAGAGAGAAAGACAGAAGGGAACAAACTTGTTCTTTTCTAGGTAAGTTTTATAGCCTTTTTATACTATTCAAATCCTCTAGTCATTTATATTTATTTAAGACAGAGAGAGGGAGACAGAGAGAATGAAAGTGTGAGAATGGGTACACCAGGGCTTCCAGCCACTGCAAACAAACTCCAGATGCATGCACCACCAGGTGCACTGGCTTACATGGGACCTGGAGAATTTAACCCAGGTCCTTAGGTTTCACAGGCATGAGCCTTAACTGCTAAGCCATCTCTCCAGCCCCTCTAGTCTTATATTTTTATTTACATATAATTTGACTTCCTGAGCTTTCAATTTCTAATCCCCTCATATGGTAAGTGATAAAGCTTGGCCAGTAATGTGAGCTGTCTGCATATGTAGGAAGAAAAGGAAGGACTTTTACCTGTTTCATTATTTGAATTTTTATTATAAATACTTCAAGGCAACTCTTTTGAGATACCAATACCCAACCACCCACAAATGAGTGTATAAGAATGCTTTCCAAAGCATCTATATCAAATATCTTCTTAATGAATTCCAGCTCTGCTTCCTAAAAGATTTAAGCATTAACAAATGTAAAGAAAACCTATGATGAATGGCTTTCTTGAACCATTGACAACTTATGGCTAAATTCCCTTCATTCATACTTCCACTTGAACTACAGATGACATTTTTTATCCATAATTATTTCTCTAAATGTATGCCGAAATATTATAAACTCTATTTTAAAATATCATCATAATATCATGATCATGTCTACAAAAACCTGAGTGATTTTGTAATATCAAATATTTAGTCAGTATTCATTTTTCTCAAAATTTTTGAAAGTCTCTCAGGAAAGAAAGACAGAGAGAGAGAGAGAGAGAGAGAAAGTAAAAAATCCAATCATTCCTTTCAACAAAATAGACATTGTGTTTTTATAGCACAAGATATAGCTCATTCAGTTCAAATAATTGTGCCAGGCAATTATTGACCATAAGTAGTTAGTATAAGTGTATGCATTTCCTCACCATTAGAGACAGAGGAAAAAGGAAAAGTAGACTTTCCAGGTCATGCTCATGTGGACTTTTCAGGAAGTTCCAGAGACCCAGCAGTCTAACCTTTCCCTCTGTTGATATCACAACCAAGAGCTGATTACAATAGTGGAGCACAGAAATCCTACACACTTTTCCTAACCACCCAATTTCCTCTTTATTGTGTAATTATTGATTGATTACTAAAAACTAAAACTAATCAAGCAGCAGTAAGAATCATGTCCCCATTGGAGCAAAGTAATGACTCTGAATTATACAATATTTTAGAAAATGGATAAAATACCTTATTTGCAATTTAGATACTCAATAGCCCTCAGATTTCTTTTCATGGAGTAATAACCATTTTTACTGTGAATGTACCACATAATAAGTACATTCCATAAAAATTAACTCTTCAAATGTTTCCCCACACATTTCCTTGAAGACAGGAATGTTGACAAGATTGCTCCTGACCAAAGTCATATATATATATTTGGAGAGAGACACAGAGAGAGACAGAGAGAGAGGGAGAGGAGGACAGATAGAGATGGGCGTGCCAGCAGCCTCTCAGCTGCTGAGAATGAAATCCAGATATGTGCACCCCCTTGTGGTCAAGTGCAGCATTGCACCCTTGTGTCACTTTGCATCTGGCTAAACATTGGACCTGGAGATTGGAACCGCTGGAGATTAGAACCAGTGTTCTTAGGCTTAGGAGGCAGGCACCTTAACTGCTAAGCCATCTCTCCAGCCCCAAAGTCATATTTTAAGAAGAGTATTCCCACACAACCATACATACTTATTTATTCCTCCCATTATGAACTAATATTTGTGCTCCCATCTCAAATCCATATGTTGAAGTTAATCTAGATTATGGTATTTGGAGACAAATCATTTTGAGATCATTTGATCCTGAGGGTGAAAAACTGATGAAGGTGGTGCATTTACAGGAAGAAATACAAGACAGCCATCTCTCTCTACCCCCAACCCCACCTCTGATGTGATGACACAATGAGATGGCAGTTGTCTGCAAGACAGAAAGCAACTCTCCTCAGAACTGGCATTCTAATCCTGGACCTTCAGATCCATAGGTAATTAAATCTTGTGGTTCGAGTTCCACCCATCTATGGAATTTTTAAATAGCATACTGAACTAACAAGGTATGAGACATTAGATGAGACCTTCATAATAACAAATGGAGCAATTTTAATATTCTACTCGATGGTGTTTTATCTTGATATCAGATGTACACAGAT
This sequence comes from Orientallactaga sibirica, assembly GCA_036365145.1. NCBI lineage: Eukaryota > Metazoa > Chordata > Mammalia > Rodentia > Dipodidae > Orientallactaga > Orientallactaga sibirica. The sequence goes on along the minus strand of JAEOAD010000007.1, from coordinate 24,596,397 downwards.
AGACATAATGGTTTTTCAAGTGTGAAAATTAGTAAATCAGGTAAAAGATTTTTAGAGAAATGATTAATTTTGATAAAAGAAAGCCAGAATTATGAACAATTCTTCTCTTCCCCATATACTAGTTTTGTGACCTAAGCAAGTCTTTTCCCTTATGAAGCAGCCGAGAACACTGGTTAGATAGGTCACTGGTAAGACCTTTTCAGTTAAAAAGTTCTTCTAATTACAGCACAGAATATCCCAGTAGAGAAACTGATACAATGTCTTCATAAATACACTTACTAATAACCAAAAAAGGAAAATTATGTTCCCTCATCATCTAAACTTGATTGGATCTTCTAATTTGTATATCTGAAGAATAGATTTCATAGCAAATCCTGTTTTTGTCATGCCAAAATGATACATAGCACAGAAACTTATTAGCATAAGCTCCATGCAAGTAGCAGAAAAAATAATATATTTTAAATGCCAATCTTTTCACACTAATCCCTATACTAGTATATCCCAGACCGCAAAATGATTTATTGAAGATGTGCATGTATACAACTGGGCAAGAAAATTTTCTTGTCTAAACATTTCCTATATAAATCAAATTATTGCTTCTGCTTCCTAGACATTTTTTTTCCTTACATATCTGTTCATATAAAAAGACAGTTTATAAAGAAAAAGTATAATCCAAAACATAATGAGTCAATGAAAACGGCATATTAACACTGTCTGCTTTCTCTCTACAAAGAGCATATAGTAGCACATGTACCCAAAGGAAACACAGCTTACAGCCAATAAGGAGGGAGGACAAGGAAAGCAGAGGAGAAAAATCTTTATAGAGAAATCCATGCTGAAAATCAGCCTTGGGAAATGAATGTGAAAGAAAAAAAACCAAAGCAACGTATCCCTAGGATAAAAGGTCATCATATGAAAGGGAAGATGGAAGAGAGAAAAGCAAAATATCACAAGAGACAATTTTCATAGATACTTGCATTTAAATGTTTAGAATAATATAAATACTACTATCATCATCATTATAGGTTACTTAAAAAGCTCTATATACAACTGTTTCCTGGCGATTAATGTGTTAATTATTTTGGAAGAGTTAGACGCATTTTATGTGCTAGAGTTAGTTGTATTATGAACGTACATACAGTCAATGTTGCGAATCCCAGTAGCAGCTACCTAAAAATGTCTTGAAGATTATTAGCTTTAAATCCTACAAAGCTGTGTTTATTTGGCTTCTAATTTTGAAAATATCCCAAATGACAAATTAAAAGCTATTAAACCTTGGTTGAGTCTGAGTCCCTCTCAGAAGTCTATTCTTTTATCAAAATAAAATGGGACCCAACTGCTCAGAGACATAAGGCTTTCTTTATCTCAAACAAACATAGCTAGAATATTAGAAATGGGGAAGAAATAACATTTTCTGGAAAAAGCTTAACATTTTATTACCAGCAAGCATACTTGCTTTGCAAAACCTTTCAACTGAACAATGGTTTGCATTATCCTCAGCCTTCACTTTTTCTCCAAATCCTCTTTGGTCGGTATTTCTTAGCACTCTCAGCACTGCTTGACAGTTTTGTTATTTTAGTCTGATTTTCTGCAATTTTACTTCTCTGCTGTCTGGATGATTTTATTATTTGCCATATTCCTTCTTTCAGACTGTGGGTTTTATTCTGGTGTTGGCTTTCCAGGGTTTTGGCAGGCAACTGTTATAAAATACAAGTGGTTTGGAAGCTATGCAGATGGCTGATACAGTGTTGTGTGCTTTCATTCATGATGGGCTTCCGTCTTTTTTATAACAGGAGGGAAAACTGCCAGCCCTTATTTCCTGTGCCTATTTCTGACATATTTAAGCAAGACTGTTGTAGTGACTTGCATGCTAGATGGTTGTTAGTTAGAGCAGGCTCTGGTTGATGGAATTGAGAAGAAATAAAATGTGATCATATTCTACATTTATCTTCTTCCATTTGTTCTCTATCTTGTTTTTTATGACTCTTTTACCTTTGAAGTTAACATCTTCCCTTTAGAAGAATTAAATGATTAGTTAATATTTTCTTTTTTTCTTTTTTTAAAAATTATTTATTTGCAAGGAGAGAGAGAGAGAAAGAGAAAAGAGACAGACAGAGAGAATGGACACACCGGGGCCTCTAGCCACTGCAAGCTAACTCCAAATGCATGTGCCCCTTGTGCATCTGGCTTACGTGGGTCCTGGGGAATTGAATGTGGGTCCTTTGGCTTTGCAGGCAAACACCTTAACCACTAAGCCATTTCTCCAGCACACTTAATACTTTCTTTTAACTTTTATTGTTTATTTTCTTGTACCAATACATATAATAATGAATGATTTTAAAAAAAGAATGCAAAACATTACCACTAAATGCTCTCAATTGAGGCATAATAAACATTTCTAGAAATTAATCCTAGAAAAGAAAAGCATTCAGTTCAGCTAAATTGAGCCAATATCTAAAGCTTAGATAAACTATTACTTTTCAAACAAAAAGCAAATGAGTGTTTCTACACTATGGATTAGATATTTAGGACCAATGTATAAACAAAGAGAGTAAATATCAACCACATAGAGGAACTGAAGTATAAAAGCTGAGAACAGTTAAGTGCCCCTAGTGCCTCAGTTTCCCTTGACTATGCTTTTGTCCTCCAGAAGGATAATGCACTGATGAAAATATAACTCTAATTAATTTCTATACAAGTTAAAATATACATATATATGCCTATATAAAGAAAAATACTTTAGGGCTGAAGATATGGCTTAGCAGTTAAGGCATTTGACTGCAAAGCCAAAGGACTCATGTTCAATTCCCCAGGACCCACATAAGCCAGATATACAAGGTAACATATGCACCTGGAGTTCATTTGCAGTGGCTGGAGGCCCCAGTGTCTCTATTCTCATTCTCTCTCTCTCTCTCTCTCTCTCTCTCTCTCTCTCTCTCTCTCTCTCTCTGCCTCTTTTGTTCTCTCTCAAATAAATAAAAATAAAAATTTAAAAGAAAAATGCTTTATATAAATATTCATTTATATAAAGTAATACATTGTATCAACATACTGTTTTATTTCTGGTCACATTACACAATGTCTTATTTATTGATGGGTTTCACTATAAAAAGGGCACATGATTTTGCTCCTGGTCAGACATAATATGGAAAATAAGTAAAAGTCCTATTCAATCTTTTCTTTTTTTTTTTTCTTTTCTATAGCCCTAAATGTTATCTGAACCAGTGAGGATGATGAATGCAAAATGTATGAAGTCCTAACTGTAGAGAACAAAAGCAAAGATTCCAAATATGCAAGATAGTTTTTAATAGCTCCCCTGCAGTTTGGGAAAGACAATGTTCCATCATCAATGACTGTCTTTGTAGTATGACATTTGCTTCCCTGGGCCAGTCAACAAAGCATTATCAATAGAACTACATCCCCATTTGCTACATAAGGCCAAAAAGAATGGAAGGAAGAAAGGAAGGAAAGAAAGAAGGAAGGAAGGAAGGAAGGAAGGAAGGAAGGAAGGAAGGAGGGAAGGAGGGAAGGAGGGAAGGAGGGAAGGAAGGAAGGAAGGAAGGAAGGAAGGAAGGAAGGAAGGAAGGAAGGAAGGAAGGAAGGAAGAGAAGGGAAGGAAGGGAAGGAAGGAAGGAGGAGGGAGGAAAGGAGGAGAAAAAGGGAGGAGAGAGGAAGGAAAGAAAGATGAAAATAAAATAAAAAGAGAACAAAAAAGAAAAAAAATCTATCACAAATTATACCCAGCTGTCCTCAAAGAGCAAGATACCACCCACTGCATGTACAATGCAGGCTTGGAAGTTTTTCAAACCACAATCCCAAGGTGACCATGGCAACTCTGTTATATATTAAAGAAAGGGTTTACTTATAAGAACTACACAGACTGCAGAAAATTCTTCTACTGCAAGTCTATGGGTTGACCTTTTAAAGTATTATTTAAATATTTAATTTATTTACTTGGTGGACATAATAAGTGAACTGTGCAGGCACAGATATGAAGTAAATAAAACTAAATACCAATTATTACTTAAATTCAGATCCATCCAATAAGTATGTATTTTCTATGAAGGTTAATTGCATAGGCAGCCAAATTAAAATTAAAATAATGACGTGATAATACAAGATTTAAAACCCAACTAACACTGAGATCATTGTATAGTTAAATGAAATGTATTAACACAGGTCTAATTTTATTATGAAAATATGCTATTCTATATAACACAATAGAAATAACAACTTTGTGTAATTCTGTCCGATAAATAAGTGTAGAAAATGGTCATTTATAGAGTATTAAGTATTTATGAAGTGCTGTATATTTTTCAGTGGAAATTTATTATGATGACAATATTCATGGGCTTCATGCTAACCTAAGTTCATATCCCAAGTCAGAAAGTTTAACCCAGTTGTCATTGTAGCTAGCTTTGTCTATATTATTGCATTAAATACATCACTTGAAGTAATATATTTTTGTTCAGAATTTCAGAGCTGCCAGGCGTGATGGCTCATGCCTTTAATCCCAGCACTTGGGAGGCAGAGGTAGGAGGATCGTCAAGAGTTCGAGGCCACCCTGAGAGTACATAGTTAATTCCAGGTCAGCCTTGGCTAGAGTGAGACCCTTCCTTGGAAAACAAACAAACAAACAAACAAACAAAAAGAATTTCAGAGTTAATAATATACTTAAGTAGGGAAATACATATTTTTTCATGGAAAAGTAGATATTTCTCATAAAGATGAGAATTTCCTCTAAGTTGTATTTTAAATTTCATATAATGCCAATAAAATTGTCATAGTATTATTTCCAAACCTATGAAAGTTCATTTTAATGTTCCTACAAAAAAATAACCAAGCCATAATAGTCACCATAGCCATAGAAATCTTAAATGGCAGATGAGGAAACTACTCTGTCCAGATATTAAAATATATTAAAATCTCTCTATGATTTAATCTATAATACTGACACATGAATGACATGACATACCAGTCTAATAGAATGGAGAGTGTATATATATATCCTACATATATACTACATACTACACAGGGAAATTTAGAATATAGTAAATATAGCAGCTCAAATCAAGTACTGACAAAACTGTGGAGTCATAAGGAGTAGTATAAATCTGAACTATTCCTAGTATCAAGTAACAGTTGACTTCACATACAACAGAGGTAGAAATGTAGGAAATATAATGAGACAAGTACTACAACAAAATGGGCAAACACATTAGGATTTAGAAAGGAGGAGTCTTTTTAATTATGATTCAAAGCCTAGAAGTCATAAAGAAGCAGGCTGGTAAAAGTCTTATGTATACTTTTTTCAAGTCCCTGTGGCAAGCAGAGATGCACAAAGGAAGAGTAAAGAAGACAGGCAGTAAACTAGAACAGTATGAAATACTTTTGGAAAGAAAATACTAGTTTTCCCATAGATTTGCAAAAAAAAAAAAAAAAATTCTACATAAAAATTCTACCTTCACTCATAATTTTTACAATTCAAACTAACCCTCTTTTCAGATGGCTTTTCTTACCTGTCTAATGGGCTAATATTAAAAAGTTTAAGAACCTAACTTGTAGCAGTTCTGTGGAGGAACCAAGAATTTATGCACAGCTGGTGGGAATGCAAAAGCATATAACCCAAGGGAACATGATGTCTAGCACAATTATAAAATTTACAGTTACCCTTTATCTCAACAATCCAACCGCTATGAACTGGCCATAATACAAAATGTCATATGCCAAGATTATTCATCATAATAGAGTTTTTAATAAGAAAATGCTAGGAAAGCTCAATGTCCGTAATTAGTGAACTGCATTAATAAACATTGATGGGGTGTTTTGCAGCTATACAACTAAAGAAGGAAAATCTCATTTTACTATGGTTTAGTTAGCTAAATTGTTCAGTAAAAAAAAACAAGTTGCAAACAGTTTTTACTAAATATTGTTTAAGAAATGAGCTCCCCCAGCATCTCCACCACTCTGCCCTTGTGTGACTCAGGGTATCTAGCCCAACCACCTCTAGAAGTGACTTTCCTTTCCTCCAGTGTCCTCCCCTGTTCCACTCAAGTGTCTCTTCAGATCCCTAGCCCACCCTCCAAGAATGCCTATTCCCATAGTAGAAGTCTCTCATGACAGCTATTTTGAGGAAATTCCAAAGAATTTAAAACCAGTTATGATAAAAACATACAACAGACTTTAAAAGAACATGAATAAATGCCAAAATTAAATACAAGAGAGCACAAAAACGAAAACAACTGGAAGAACATGGTAGATACCTGTAGGAATTCAAAGAGAATATTTAGAAATTTCTCAGTGAACTCCAAGAGAACATAATCAGTTATACAAAATGAGAAAGCCAAACCAAGACATGAAAATGGAACTCAATAAAAAGACAGAAATGCTGAAGAAAATCCAACAGAAATCAAAGTGCAGTAACTCAAATAAAAGGCTCCCAAGAAAAGCCTTAATAGTAGAATTAATCCTATAGAGGACAGAATATCAGGACTCGAGGACAAGGTAGAGTAAGCAGATCAGGAAGTCAAATCAATGACAAGTTAAAAAAAAAAAACATGCCATAAAATGAGAGAAATGTTAGATACCTTGAAAACACAAAATGTTTGCATTATGGACATACAATGAGGAGAAGAACTTCAGATCAATGGCATAGAAAATAATTTTAATAACATTACAGAAAAATATTTCCAAAACCCAGGGAAAGAGAAGCTCATCCAGGTATAAGAAGCATGCATACAAAGTCAAATAAATAGACAGGATTAGAATATATATATACAAATATATTTGACAAAACAACTTAGCCAAATTAACCAAAAGAAAGAGAAGACCCTAATCTATGATTACAAATAAAGAGAAAGACATTGCAACATATACCAATGAAATCAAGAAAATCACACTGCCATACTTCAACAATCTTTACTGTACTGCAGTGGAAAATCTAAAAGACATGAGTAAATTCCTCAACACATTTGATCTACCAAAGTTAAGCTGAGATGAGATAATTTAAACAGATCTATAGCAAGTGATGAGTCTGAAGCAGTAATTAAGACTCCCAATCAGAAAACATAAAGGCCAGATGAGTTTATGGCACAATTTTATCAGACCTTTATAGAAGACTGACACCTCTACTGAAGTTATTTTATAAAATTGAAAAGGAAGCCAGCATTATATTATTACTAAAACCATATAAAGACATAACAAAAAATGGAAACTGTAGACCAGTATTTCTGATGAACATAAAGCTAAAATTGTAATAAAATACTTGTAAATTGAATTCGAGGACATATTAAAATATCATCCACCTCCATAAGGTAGCCTTTATTTCAGTGATGTGGGATCTTTCAACCTATATAAGTCAGTAGACCTAACAATCACATAAACAGACTCAAGGACAAAAATCATACAATCATCTCAATAGATGCAGAAAAGGACTTTAACAAAAATCAAAAAATTCCTGCATGATAAAACTTTGGAGTGACTGGGGATGGATGGAGCACATTACTACATGTTAAAGGCTATATGTAACAAATCCATAGCTAATATCATACTAAATTGAGAAAAACTTGAAGCATTCCTAGTAAGATTTGAAGCAAGACAAGAGTATAGACTCTCTGTACTGCTAATTTATATAGTGTCTAAAGTCTTAACTTGAACAATATGAAAAGCTAAAGAAATAAGAGAGAAACAAATGGGAATGGAAGAAGTCAAGCTATTTTTATCTGCAGATTATATTATATATGGTATATAAACTGTATATAAAGACTCCACCAGTAAACTCCAAGAGCTGATAAACACTTTGACAAAGTAGCAGGATATAAAAATAACAGTCAAAAATCAGTAGCCTTCCTATATACCAATAACAAACACACAGAGAAAGAGATCAGGGAAATAGTCCCATTCACAATAGCCACAAAAATTTAAACATCTCAGAATGTCTCCAACCAAGGAAAAGAAACACTTCTACAATGAAAACTTTAAAACACTGATTTTAAAAAAAATGAGAGAGAAAGCAGAAGATAGAAAGATCTCCTATGCTAAGATAGGTAGTCATGGCCAAGTGGTTAAAAGCAATGGGCAAGAAAGATCTCCTATGCGCTTATGGACTAGAAGAATAAATACTGTGAAAATGACAATTCTACCAGAAGCAAGAAATAGATACAATGCAATTACAGTCCAAATTTCAGCACAGAAATAGAAAAATAATCTTAAAACATATAGGGAAACACAAAAGACTCCAGGTAGCCAAACATGTCCTCAGTAAAAAGAATGCTTCTGGAGGTATCATAATGCCTAATACAGAGACAATAATAGAAACAGCATGGTATCTGGCCCAAATCAGACATGCAGATCAAGAAATTAAACAAAAGATCCAGGTTAAGTCCAAGCAAACTTAACTAAACGAGTTTTGGCAAAGTGGCCCAAGCCACACATTTGAGGAAAGATAGCATTTTTCAACAAATGATGCTGAGAAAACTGGATTATCTTCACATATCTAGACTCTTATCTTTCACCCTGCACAAAAATCAACTCCAAATGGATCAAGGGTCTAAGACCTGAAACCCTGAATGGCTGGAGAAAAACAAAAGGAAAATATCAAAGACACATATAGTGAAGGACTTTCTGAATGGGTCTCTGGTAACACAGAGAATAAGCAAACAGTCCACAAATAAGATCTCAAAAAGCTAAAAGGCCAATTTTACAGTGAAGGAAGCCATTAATCAAGTCAAGAGACAACCTACAGAATGGAAAAAAATATATGCACAGAAGCTTCTTTTTACAGATTACAGCCCAAACTCACCAAGGAGATGAGAAGTCGTGACAATCAAGTACTCTACCCCGCTAGGACTCAAGCAACGAGGAGGAGGAGGAGGAGGAGATGGTGGTGGTGTAAAGAATGTTAGTGCTTCTGGTCCGAGAAGCCTCCTTTTGGAGATGGCTATGGGTACCAGGAAGACTAAAATCACCTCAAGGTGCTGAAAACAAGAGGGTCTTTGAAGCTTAGCAGTAAATGTCATGTTTATCGTGCTCCCCAAAGTTTAGGGAACATCACGGAAGAAGGGATGGAAAGAATGCAGGAGCCAGAGGTTGGGCAGGAGGAGCCAGGAGTGGTGGCTCAAGACTTTAATCCCAGCACTCAGGAGGCTGAGATAGGAGGATCATTGTGAATTCAAGGCCACAGAGTGAATCCCAGGTCAGCCTGAGCTAGAGTGAGATCCTTCTGAGAAATCAAAACAACAACAGTGAAGAACAGAAGTCGAGGAGGGTTATGGTGGGAAGCTGTCCTACTGCCTTGAAATGACTGGTGCATTCATAGGCTCACAATGGATGTCTGTCACTAGCTCCGTACACAAGGGGATACTTGGAAAGGACGGAAGAGGGAGTTCAGCGAAACATGGTCAGGGAAGGGAGACGAAAGAGGGTAATAGGAGGGCATTATTATTATCAAATTATAGTATGTTCATTATTAAATTTTTCAATAATAAAAAAAGAAAATAAGATAACAGAGGAGGTGACTATGAACAAAGTTCATCCTATTTACCAAGAAAATTGTACAATGAAACTCCTTATCATATACAATTAATGTGTGCTCACAAAGACAAACAAAAAAAAAAACTGGTAATACACAAAAAGGAAAGCTAGAGGACCTGATACATCCATTTTTTCTCTCTCTTTCTCTGTCTTTCTTTCTCTCCCCCCCCATTGCAAATAAATAAAAAATAAAACTATAAATAAGAAGTTGCTTTCACAAAGATAAGAATATATATCAACTCTTACATATGTGGATATTGAAATGTATCTACATATATATTCACATATACACATATGGAAACATATAAATATATAAGTCATATATATGTATAAGTATGTATCATAAAAGATCATAAACATGAAAAAAATATTGCCCATAAAAGGAGCCAAGGATAGAGATTAAAGTCACACTTTGGCTTTGAGTAATGTCTTTGAAGCCCTGCAAATATTTTATATACCTAATAAAATCTTGGGGAAAAATTGGAGCAAATGATTCTCCTTGTTTATCTAATATAGTTTGATTCCATGGGATATGTCCTAAGGACAAAAAAATACCAGCAAATAGTACCAAATTGTGCTCAAAGTTTTTTTTTTTTTTTTTTTGGCATAAATAATGGCTTTGTTTTTAGAAGCCATTAGGATTATGCATAAAAAATTAAGTATCGGGCTGGAGAGATGGCTTAGTGGTTAAGGTGCCTGCCTCCTAAGCCTTAGAATGCTGGTTCCAATCTCCAGCAGTTCCAATCTCCAGGTCCCACGTTTAGCCAGATGCAAAGTGACGCAAGGGCATAATGCCACACTTGCCCACAAGGGGGCTCACGAATCTGGATTTCGTTCGCAGCAGCTGAGAGGCTGCTAGCGTGCCCAGCTCTATCTGTCTTTCTCTCCCTCTCTCTCTCTGTCTCTCTCTCAAAAAAAAAAAAAAATTAAGTATATACTCTATTAGGAAGAAAGTTCCTAAACTAAGAGCATAAAAATCAGAGAATTTGGCTGGTCATGGCAGCCACACTTGGAAGGTGGAGGCAAGAGGATCAGGAGTTCAAGATCATTGTCACCTACATAAGAAGTTCAAAGCTAGCCTGTTCTACATGAGACTCTGTCTCAATAAAGCAATTAAAAAGACAGAGAATATTCAATTACGTATTATATAATCTGAAATTTAACTTGCCAGTATCACTATCAATTCTTGAAATACTTTCTTGAAATAAACAAGTACATACTTTCAAGTTTTGTCCACTGAAAATGTCCAAAAGAAATAATAATTCAATAATAATGTGTAACCTTAGAGCCCTCAAGTTGTTTCCTATTAAAAAGACAAAGGGTCCCTGAAGAAATGTGTTTCTAGGATTTAGAATATTCCAAAGAACCTGGGATATTGTGTGCCAAGTAAATACAAAATATTACAAGGACTATGAAGATAATAATATAAAAGCACAAAATCTAGCAAGCTTTGGTTGGTAATAGGGCTATTTGAGAATCAAAAAGTATTATATTTATAAGTGATTAGACTACACTAAATATTTTTTTTTCAAAATCATTGGTCAACTTTGAAGATGCTTAAATGACAATTCATTATTCTACAAATTAATGGGTAAAGGCAAGTAATCAATTATTCATTCTGGGACTGAAGAGATGGCTTGGTGCTTTAGGCACGTGCTTGCAAAGCCTAAAGGCTGGGGTTTGATTCCTCAGTGTCTGCATTCCTTAGGGTGGTGTATATGTCTGGAGTTCATTTTCAGTGGCAGAAAGCCCTGGCACTCCATAATCATACTCTCTCTCTCTTTCTCTATCTGCCTCTTTCTGTCTCTCAAATAAATAAATAAATAAATATTTTTTAAAAATTTTTATTATGCTGTTCTTGTGCAAACTGAATTTAGATATAGCAATGTTGCTGGAAGGAAAATATTTTGTGTAGAATCTCAGCTACAAGTTATCTAAAACTTGGGCATAATGATACTATGACTTGTAAGGCAAGAAAGGGTCTTGTAGTTGCTAAGAGATAGTTCCATGCAAAAGGCTGGTAAGGAGCCATAGAGCACAAGACAGGCACTCAATTAAGTGGAACATTCTCTTGTGAGGCTCTAGAAAGTCCCTGTGGTCTCAAGTAGGTTTTGAAGACTTTTTGCTTTAAAATGTGAAACTGAATAAAATTAAGACTTATATTCTGTAGGAAATTGATGAGTTAAATAAGTAATGATGACATATAGGGAACAAGCAGCCAAATTCAAAGTCGGAAAAACACATGCAAACCTAGTCTGTTAATCAATGAGTAAATGACCACTATGATAGAGGAAAAGAAATTTGAAAATATTAACCAACTTTTGTTTCTTGTTTGTATTTTAATTTGACAAGACTATAAAGATGTTTTTAAGATAACTGAGCAGCTCTGAGATGGACTGGTTATCAGATTATTTGTAACGTCATTAGTTGTGATAGAAAGGCATACTTTAACAAAAGAACTATTAGAACTAAGTTCTGAAGTATTTATAGTGCCTGGGGAATTATTTATAAAATACTTTAGAAACAAAGAGAAAAAAAATGAATGAAACAATATTGCAAAATGTTGGTAATTATTGAGGTTGGAGGATAGGTAGATGATGTTTATGTGATTTATTTTCTACTTTTGTTTGAAACTTACCACGACAACTTTTTATATCTAGTGGTTGCATAAATGACTAGCTCAGATGACTACTAGAGATTGCCCCTGTACAAGTATTGTATGAGCTACCTCCTTCAGCAGGAAAGGCAGCTTACACAAATCTCGGCTGTTAGTTTTTGTGGGTTTAAAAAATGTTTTTAATTTATTTGACAGAGAAAGAGGGGGAGAGAGAAAGAATATGAGCACACCAGGGCCTCCAGCCACTGCAAACGAACTCCAGACATGCACACCCCCTTGTGCAGCTGGCTAACGTGGGTCCTGGGAATCGAACCTGAGTCCTTTGGCTTTGCAGGCAAACAGCTTAACCACTAAGCCATCCCCACAGCCCTGCTGTTCATTTTTAAGTGGTATAATTCCTCTTCAGTTAGACTTGGTGCTTTAATAGGCAGACTATCAATATGTTCTGTTTTTGATCCTTTCTTAACACTTTAAGCAACATCACATAGGAATTGCCCATGTTTCTTTGTAATGGATATAAATGAAATGCTGAGGACTTTCTGCTTTGGTTTGATATTTTATCTCAGTACTTTCCAATCTGTAGATTCTGGACTTCTGGTAGACCACAGAGGAAATTATGAAGAGATGAAATAAACTCTGTGTGTGGTTTAAATAATGTTTTACACATATAAGGAGTTTTTTTTTTTTTTTTTTTTTTTTTTTTTTTGGCTTTTCGAGGTAGGGTCTCACTTTAGCTCAGACTGACCTGGAATTCACTATGTAGTCTCAGGGTGGCCTTGAACTTATGGCAATATTCCTACCTCTGCTTCCCTAGTCCTAGGATTAAAGGCATGCGCCACCATGCCAGGCACATACAGTAATTTTAGGTCAGTTTTAAATACATGAAGTATAAAAAAACTTGTAGAAGCCGGGTGTGGTGGCGCAAGCCTTAATCCCAGCTCTCGGGAGGCAGAGGTAGGAGGATTGCTGTGAGTTCAAGGCCACCCTGAGACTACATAGTGAATTCCAGGTCAGCCTGGGCCAGAGTGAGACCCTACCTTAAAAAAAAGAAATATACAGAGAGTATGTATTATATATAATGTATTTTGAAACATTTGATGCAGGATTTTGGGTCCAGGTAGAGATTAAATTCATAAAAATGCAGGAGATCCCAGGCCTGTGGACCCCAACTTTTAGGTTATAATCTATCAAAGAATTAAAAAACACAGACTCTGAGAAGAGTAAATTATTAATTATGAGATTTATTTCTGAGTCAGTTAGGATCCAGAGGGAAGGCTAGCTGTAAGGCTCAAGCTAGACAGGATTTATCTCCCTTGCCCAGCTGGAAAAGGGAGGGGCTATAGAGAAACGCTTCACAGAGAGCAATCCACAGGGAAGAAACTTCTGGAGAAGGCATGGACACACATGGAAGAAAAGTATGAGGTCCCAAGCCAAAAGACCCCCATCACATTAGAGGTCAGAGAATATTAAGAGATAATAAACAGCTCAGAGCTTACAGAAAGATCATGCACATAACCAAAGGATAAAGCACCCAACACCAAAGCAGGAAAGTGCCCAGTCAAGGAAAAAACCTTCCCCCCTCCCTTCAGGCTGAGAAGGAGAGAAGAGACAGAAAGTTTTACACACATGAGGGTCCAGAGGTTGAAGAGAGCAGAGAGAGAGATACATGCATAGTTAAATAAGACAGCATCCAATACAAGACACATGTGGAAAGCAGGCTGAAAAATTCTCTAGCAGAAGAGAAATTCTTTCCCATTCCCAGCAGGGGAGAGCATACCAAAGCAAGGACCAGGAGATTCAGAAGCCAGGATAATGTGGAAAACAAGAAAGAGAGAGAGAGAGAGAGAGAGAAGGAGTGTTACACACGTGTGTCAGGCCCATTTATGGATTAAATATCCAATTAAGATGAGCCTCGATCCAGACTCAGGTGTGTAAGGGAGAGACCTAATTAGAAGGTGGACTCTAGAGTGTGACTCAGGAGAGGCCAGCCCGCAGGTGCGCTCCACTGAGGAAGATGCAGGAAGCATAGCTGCTGAGGAATTGCTGGTAGCCATTTTGGAAGAGACTGGGTCAGACATTTGTTCTCGTCCTGCCAAGGCAGGCAAGGTGACGTCCATGTTCTCTTTGGACCTCTATACCTGGATGAATGCCTATAGAACAGCTATCTTGTTCCTGTTCTGTCTTCTTGTGTGTGTGTGTGTGTGTGTGTGTGTGTGTGTGTGTGTGTGTGTTGAGGAATGGCCGAATCTATCTAGTTCATGTGCATTACTTCACATGGTCACCATTTTTGCGGTGGAAGCACTTTATATGCACACTGAGCATATCTCAAGAACTTATTGTTAACTATAGCCGTGTTATATTAAGAGTTTACAAAAAAAATCTTTGGGATTGATAAAGTAAAATCTCAACTAATGAATATTGAAATTATATTTACTCCAATTACAAAATAAAGTCGTGACATATACACATTAATAAACATCTTGATTTTCCACAGCACTGAGAACCCCCGACTCTGAGGAATCATCATGCATGTCCTTACATCAGTCCTTGAGAAATAAATCTTCCTGAGAAAAACAGTGTTAGGATGAAAATACTGTTCTCTGTAGCAAAGTAGATGTTCACATGACTGGAGAAGCCTGGACATGTACAACATAGTCACATTGAGCACTGAGAATCTTTTCTCCCTAAGAACACAAAATTCAGAAATATTATGCTCCTGTGACACAATCATGAGTTTTAGAATGCTCTGAAATGTGCAAAGCAACAAAGACAGAGTACAGCCTGTGTCGATAGCAAAGAATGATGGAATTGTGCCCTTTAAAGCATAGGTCATATCCAAGCTTGATTTTACCCCAATCCAGTCTCTAGAGTTACTGTACATCATTGGAGAAAGCAGACTAGGTGGAGGGAGAACACGGACCCCAGCAGATGCCACAAGCTTATTATGGTTGATTATTATGTCATGCACATGGAATTCTGATTACTTCTATTAACAGTGTCCTTAATATCAAGGGACTTGTCACTCAGTTATATTTTTTACTTTGATGTTCTCTTCAAAAACAATTTCTTTTTCTTAACAAGACTATTATCAAATATAATTACAAATGTCTGAAAGCATAATGATTTATTCAAAAAAGGAAGATTCTTGTTGTTGTTTCTTCATTTTTTGATGTGTGAGAGTAATGTATGTATATGCCAGAGAGACTGTGATGGATTATCCTCCTTCCCAAGACCAAGATAAACTGGAGAAAAGATGGGGCCTAAAACCTCAGAGTCGAAGAGTATGTTTAAGAAAAGCATGATGAAAGAATGATGCTATTATTATTTCACAAAAATCTGAAATTAAAATGGTTGTTGAATAACAGAAATTCCTACTAATTCTTCCCCTTATCTCCTGTTTATGCTTATTTCCATTAAGCTGTTCTTGGTTAGGGCTCAGTTTGTGTCTTCTTGTGAAATATGAAAGGGCCAGGAAATTCATTAGTTGAAAATGTTTCTACATATAAAAATGCTTAGGTCATCTATGAAGAACTAGTAACCTAACTTTAATTTTGCCTATAGCCAAAGGAATGTTTAATATATAATATTTATAGCTAAGTTTATTTGAGACCAGAGATGGAAGGGAATTTTACAGAGAAAGAATTGTTGATGAATTCAGCACCAAATCCTATGATTCTATTATTATGGGTAGGCCTTTGGGTTACTTTTATAAATCTGATAATAATAAATTCAGAGGTAACATGAATAGATGAATAAACCAAATGACATGAACCCAAAATAAATGTGATGACCTAAGAGGCTAATTAAAATAGATTAGTTTCCTTATAACAGTAACTGATGGCATTTTAAAAGAACACACAGACCAATATGGAATAACATAAAACAATAAAGTATTGTCTGATGGAGGTGAAGCTTAGGATAGGTTTTATTACAGTTTTGTTGTTCTCTCTGAAGCACACATTCTCTGTTCATACCCCTATGTGTCATAACTGAACCAATAAATTGACTTCCATACAAGTTCACTTTGGTCTCTTGTTTCATTTGTAAAGGAGAAAAATGAAAGGAGAACTCTCCTGTACTACAAGACAAAGGAAAATTATCTTCTGATGTTTTGTTTTGTTTGAAAACTAAAACTATCCCCTCAATAAAGTAAACTGTATAAAGTCTAAAATTAGTAACAAAGGAAAATTAAGTCTGATTTTAGAAATTAAAGCATGTCACAGGCATGATCAGCTTTGTCATTGGGTCCTGAGAATTTCTGATGAAAAGCATTAAACAATCTCACTTTACAACTTCCTCTTTCTCCTATATTTAATGGATAAAGCACTCTCCATTATCATCAAAGTAAGTATATGACTAACACAATCAGCAAAGTAAGTATATGACTAACACAATAGCTCTGAGTTATAGACCTATGGATCCATAAATTGATGTACTGACTCCATCCACACCAGAAACTGTCCCCCAAGGTTGCTCTTAGACCTTGCTACCTAGCATATGTTTCCCACTCTATCCAGACTTGGACACAGATGTGTGGTCATGCTAATAAATAAAATTCTTGTTCCAAGGCACTTAAACATATAGACAATATAATTAAAAACTATACTGGAATTAGTCATTTATATATGATTTGAAATGACCTACCCATTAACAATGCTTTAGAGACAAGAACTGATAAGGCCCAAAGTATAACCAACATTTAACTCATTATCAGCTTTTTTTATTATCCATTTCTATTTTAAGATACATCCAACCACTGAAGAGCATCTTCATCAAATACTATTTAAATGAAATAAAATTAAATTAAAATTAAATTTTTTTTAAATTAAAATTTAAAAAAATAAAATGGAAAAAATACAGATAGGTTAAGCAGGAAGAAATCTTCAAAAACTCTAAACCTGAGAAAACAATAGAGACCATATTGGGCCATAACAAAAACACAAATGGCTAAATAGAGTACCTACAAACATAGTAGGTAATAGAGATGCGTAATTAAAATAGCCATGTTGTAACATAAGAACAGAGCAAGGACCACCAAAACAGTAGAGAATGGTATAAAAGATGGCTGAGGTCTGGAGAGATGGCTTAGCAGTTAAGGCACATGCCTGTGTAGCCTAAGGACCCCAGTTTGATTCTCCAGGTCCCACATAAGCCAGATGCACATGGTGGCGCATGCACCTGGAGTTCATTTGCAGTGGCTAGAGGCCCTGGCACGCCCATTTTCTCCTTCCCTCCCTCCCCACTCCCTCCCTCTCTCTGTCTCTAATAAATAAATAAAAATAAAATCTTTAAAAAAAAGACATGGCTGAGTTCAGACCATATCACTGTCCACAAGGCAGTCACTGCTTGGCTCTGACAGAGTGTTGGCCATGAGGGTGATTGCAAAAAGAAAACACATTTATACTTTACATGAAATTATAGTCTGTGAACAAGGTACTAGAAGATTTTTATGGTACAAAGAAAGTATATTCTCTATTTCCACAGTGGGAGGGGCAAGGGAGATTTTTTGCAAACTCTTATAATGACATTAATTTCATTCATGATTTCTTCCATCCCATGACCAAATCACCTCTCAAAGGACCACATCATAACTTGTTGGTGATTTGGACAACAATTTGACAACATATGAAAATTGAGGGGACACACAGGCTGATAAAAGAGCAATAACAAATTCAAAAACCTTTCAGGTCATGACAACAAAAGAAAACATATTTGTTTCTTGACAAGGTCGGCCTTTGCTTTAGTTTTTTATTTTTAATGTTTGAATTTTAGACAGTGGATTCTAAGGAATATAAAGAATGTCCATGGGATTGAAGGGTCATTGAAAATGTGTGGAAGGCTGCATTAATTGCATATGGTGCACTCAACAGATAGCATGTATCATTTAGTTTAACTTCAAGGGAAGTTGCTAGTACCTCAGTTCCCACATGATAGGGATCAGGTAAACATAATCTTCAAAAGTTATACAACTAATAAATGGCAAGTATATTCCACCTGAAATTCAAATCTGGGCATAGAAAATTCTGAAGAGTTGGAGGACTTTAGGAATCTTTCTGATCAAACCCTTGAATGACAGTGAAAGGCATGTGGGTCACCAAATCAAATCATTCACGAACTAAAGGAATAAGAAGTAAAAGTCACTTTCCCTCTTCTCTAACTTAGTGGCTAGCGATAGAAAACATTATTTTCCATTTCAACCCCAAAAATGATGTGATTCCTTAGCCATGTGATCAGCATTTCAAATAATGAAATGGATCTGTCCATTATTAAATATTCTTCACCACTGAATGCTGAAGTCTACATGAAATTTTGAGGTACAAAATATCATTTTCCTTTGTCCCTAAATATCTCTCTATCACAGACCCCACTCCAATAGAAATAAAGAAGATCCTATGGGCCCTATCAGATCTCATCCCTTACCGCTCTATCATTTAAGGTGTTCACAGACTGATTACATCCTAGCACAGCCCAAACAGCCTTCTTTTCTTCATGGCTCCTGTCCCAGTGTACCATAATAGACAGGATTTCATCCTGGCAGTAGATTGGGCTATACCAGAATTCTCACATAGATGATATTATGTTAATTGGTATGAGATGAAAGGTGGAGGCTAGGAGATAGGTTAAAGCTTTATTTCTGTAGCCAGCATTTTGTTAATACACAAAGCACTTTTGTTCATGGGGGCTGGAAGGCAGTATGAGGATAGTATTGTTACTCCCTAGCCTGCTTTTAATACTACTTCCAGGTAGGTTGCTCCAACAATCATGTCCCGCCTATTAGAGAAGGAAATTGGGGGGCGGGGGAGTAATAGTCCTTTAGGGAATAATATAAGAGTGAAACATCTACTACAGAAACAAACCCTTCTCTTGCTATAATTATTTAAGTCTTTTCATGAAACTCTAGTATATTATGCTAAGGATACTTTTCACAAAAATTCTTTTACTATCCCACCTTGATGTGGACTGTAGTCCTAGCAAAGTGTAAAAAACTATCTTGATCCAAGAGGTGGGAAGAATATATTCCTTTCATTACAACACAAATAATGCATACAAAATTCATCACCCACACCACATAATGCACCATAGGGGAAACACCATGTTGAACCGTTACTCCCTAAAAGTGGTGACAGCAATACATTTGTAAATAAATTCCCACATTGTTTTTGATTAGTTATGTGAAAGGATGGAAGGTTTCCTGGAAGTGCTTTTGATGTTGTAAAAAGTAGGAGAATATAGATAGCTCAGGTGAGCAAGTTGAGCTTTTTTGGAGGATCTTGACAAATTTATACCCCTACTTCTCACCTCTTCCACTCTGGTGTATTTTACAAGCAGCTCAGCCAGCTCACTGCACTACCACAAATAGACTGTCACTGTAGAAATAGGACTGCCCTTTTATAAGCAGATTGATAGACTGGGTGCCAAGGTTTTAGAGCAGTATCATGACCAAGGCAAACACCATAACCCATAAATCCAACATTGACAAATGTCCTGTTCACTCCAGATGTCTCTATTTGTCAAGTTGCCTTTATTAAGTCTTAACTGCAAAACATAGGATATCAAAAAATCATTGACAAGTTTTGGGAAATGAATTACAGAGAGGAAAATATCATTAAAAACTGAGCATTATAGATTGTTAGAAGAAACATCTCTCTTACTTTTATGTATCTCTCCATCCCTATATAGGGCAATAATTTGTGACGGTCTAGCACTACAGACTTAGAAAGACAGCACATTTTAATTGTATCTTCTATTTTCTTTGGCCACTCATTAGAGATTTTTAAATGATAAAGTAGAATAAGCTACAAATCCTATAGCATATGAGTTAAATGAGAGCTCCCCAGTGAGGAAGAAAAATGACACAAACTAAAGACTTAAAGGAATTAGTACAATAGGAACCTTCCTGCTGGATACCAGTACACAAGATAAAACCACCATTTAAGGGACGTGGATGGACCAGATCCAAGTGCCCAGGAGAAGGTGGATAAAGCTTAATCCTAAAACTATTGACCCTGGCTGGACTAGAACTGGGTTACCCCCACAGCAAGCAGTTGGCCAGGGAGACCTACAAGGTCCCTGAAACACTGCAGGCCATTGCCAAATCACTTGGTTACCCACCAGAGCCAAAGGTATGACCCCATTGCTACCACAAGATGCTGCATCAAGACACTGAGAGACCATGTGGGAACTGAGAGGAAAGCCAATGCTCTCTTGGCAAGCACTCATAGCACTAGTAAGTGCTAAGGGGACTACTGGGTGACAATGGTCAATAATAGCATGAATAAGAAGCAGACCCTGCAAGCTATGCAATCAACCAGCCAGACCAGATGTACCTGTGCAATAGTGGCACATAATCTTTGTGGGTAACCAACTGCCCTCCGTGAGGCCCACTCAGTGGGAGAAAACTCATAACTGGTACTGGGAACTAAGTCAGAATCTCAAAACCAAGAGACTCACAGACCCCAGAGAGAAGCCCCATTGCTCTCATGATAAGTACAGTGCACTTACACATGAAAATGTCTCTCAGATTTCTATACGTAGCCCTCCAGGTGTCCCTATTCAAAGCCTCTCCCTCCCCACTCTCTCTCAATTAGAGAATTTGATTTATTTTAGTACAGATAGTAGAGAATACTGGGGAGAGTCAAGATCCATCAATACAACAAGAAAATATAGCTGACTGCCACCACTATATGTGCCAACTCTACTACATTTACTGGGGCCCAGGAAAAATTGCAGAGGAAGCAGCTCCCAATACTAGCTTGACAACCAGCTCCAGAGGAAGAGCAACAAACACTGTGGTGAATAAAAACACATCAAAACAGAATCACAGATGCTACAGAGAACTCACCACTAAACCAAAATGCTAACAGACCTGCCAAGACTCAGGGATTGTTGCGGAATAGAGGTCAGGAAGATATTAAAGCCACAGGGTGTGTATAAATAACCTGAGGCACAGCTCTCCCCAGATACTGACTGAGGCCCTAATTACTCTACCATGAACACCAATAACACTATTGAGGAGGACCCTTGGAGAAACAGCGACCAGGGGAGAGGGGATTTAAGGTTTGAACCTATATAAAAAAATAAAAAGAACAGTTAATTTAAACATTTTAAGAAAATAATAATGCATATAAAATGATTAAAATGTTGCTTTGGGAATCACTAATAAAAGATAATGAATGGGTTATCTATCCAAAATGGTATTGTAATTGAAGAATAATCCAACAGTGATTTGCATTTTCTATTACTAGTTTCAATATTGGCACTAGAATATCCATTTCTTCCTCTACATGGTGGTCTTCAGACATCCATTAGCTAGTAACCTTTTTAGTTAGAGATTTTCCCAATACAAAATGCCATCAATTATAATGCACAGTTATTTATGTACCACTGAGAAACAAAATGCACTTCCAACTATAATGTAAGACACATCCTAGGTTCAAACACAATACACTAGTAAAAACTTTGCATCTTATAATTGATGAAAATATCCCCAGATCTTCCCAATGCATTTTTTAAATATTATTTTATTTATTTATTTATTTGCAAGGAGAGAGAAAGAAGAGGGAGTGACATGCCAGGGCCTCAAACCACTGCAAACAAACTCCAGATGCACGAGCCACTTTGTGCACCTGGCTTGACATGGGTACTGGGGGACTAATTTCCAGGTCATAAGGCTTTGAAAGCAAGTGCCTTCACCACTTTGCCATCTCTCCAGCCCCCACAATGCATTTTTATTTGAAGCAAGCAACTAAGAAGATATGATGGAGTTCTGCCCTTGGCATCTCATTATGATCTCTCCTTCAAAGTGCAATCCTATTTTGAAGTTCAGGAAGAGAAGTGAGTCTGATATCCACTTGCCATAAAGAACAGGAGATGTGAGGCAGCCAAACAGATCCCCCTATATTATGTTGGGATTTTGCTAAATGTTTAGAGAACACAATCTCATTGTCGGTGGAATTGCACAGGCTTAAAAAGCAAGCTACACACTAGGACTTAATAAAAAATAATCACAAGTTATTGGTGCCACGAGACACATACAAACACACAATGCACACTCAGGATAGAATCATCCATTTAAAATATATCCAGTTTGAACTTTCTTTGAAAATGCCATTTGTATTTGGGCAGCTGCCATCTCTCAGAAGTTTGCACTCACCTTCTACCCTCCCTGTTCTCATGGGCAAGCTAAGCTGAATATGCGTCTGAAACAACACTCCCCTTGAACTTCTGTAGGATGCACGGACTGATGTCAGAAGTAATAAAATGCTAGACCATGAGATTCTACTTCCAAATAAATCCAGAAGAAAAAAAGGCCAAATAACAGACTTTGCTTCTGCTAACATTATAAAGGACATTTTATTAGGAATATAAACTTTTTTCTTCTGAAAATAAAAAAATATATGAATCTCTAATAAACTTTTAATCAAAGAGTGAAATCTCTCTGCTCAGGTTTCTATTAAAAAAAAAAAAAACACTTTGGTCCCAGATTTACTCCTAGAAATATACCTTCTCCTAAAGCTTGAGCTTTGGTACAAAAAGCAGTATGTAAGCTTTACAGCCAGGCCCAACCTTCACATGCTCATCTATGTGACACCACTCCTTGGGTGGGATGTTCACTAAGTCTCACTGTCTGTTTACAACTGAACTCCTAGGTCCTAATGCCTTCCTGTCTTCCCTGTTATTCACTGTCATGTACAGTATTGTCACTATCCCAGCTGTTGTTCTGATAAGAAGTCTAGGAATCTTTGATAGTTCCTCACTTAATTTCACCCCCTCCATTCGCTCCAACAGCAGTACAAAATACACCCAAGCCCTTGAGTTCCCTTTCCCTTTAAATCATCAGCACTCTTAGGAGCCAAATAGTGTCATCACACTTTACCTGAATTGTCCAGTGGGTTCTCCTCCAATCCCCTAATCTATTATCCAACCAGCCTCAAGACACTTTGTTTTTATTAATCACAAAAGTCTCAGATCCCATGACATCTCTTTAAATAGATTGTTACTAGTCAGTTTAATTGTTCCAGTCATTTCCCACTGCATTCCTATTACTAGGTATTCTACTGTCTAGACTCATTTTCTCATCTGAAAAATGGGACTAGCAATAATAACATTATCTCACCCAAGATCTATAAAGATGAAACAATTGTACATAAGGGAGTTAGAATAGTGTTTGGCACACAGAAAATGTCACATAACCATGCTTTTGATTTCTACTAAAACGTAACCCCTTAACAAGTCATACTCTTTCTGTCTGCCTCTACTTCCTTTCTTACCATTATATGTCCTGCCCTGGTCTAGTCTTCTTTTCATTCTCAAGTACACTTGAAATTTTTCCTTTTCTAAGACCTTGAACCTTTTGCACTTTCTGTAAAACTCAGTCCTTCCCCTCTTTATACTATCCAAGCCTCATATTATGTGCTATTTCTTAATTGGAATATCCTTAACCACCTCAAGCAAATGACCACCCGTTCTACTGACTATCATACCACTCGGCTTTACTTCATTCATACTACTAACAAGAATTTGAATTTCTTTCTATGGATTTGTAAACTTTCTCCTCATCTGTATTTCCATGTAAGTCAGGGACAGCAAGGCATGTTGTTGTTAGCTCTCTGACTTAGAGCAAGTGTTTAACCTCTAGGCATTACGGTCCCATGTGTAAGCTAGGGAAATTAATCCCTCTATCATAAAAAATATGAAAGGCAAAGTAGCTGATCCATATCAAAAGTCTATTTGTGCCTGGCAAAGAACCCAGATTCATCATGCATTGCTCCTTCTTTAAAAACAAAATACTAATTAAATACTAATTATAGAAACCCAATCTACACCTGAGGGAAAGGCTCATTAGAAATGGAGATTTAAGTGACATTGTCCTGGTATTCAGAAACAGATGCTCTCAGAAACATTTCCATGTCAAGAAGGAACAGAAAAGGTTTAGCTTCCAGGCAGTGATTGAGTTATAGGGTTTGCATGGTAGGTTGTGATCATGTACTAGGAGACACAAAATTTTAGTTTCAAATGAAAAGTTGTAGGATTTCCTGCACTTCTTCCTTGAAACTGGACTATTGACTCCAGTGGGTTGAAGAAAGATAGCAAGACCTCTGTGTGATATCACTATCCTGGCTGAACCAATATGATTTTACAAAGTGACCAAAAAAACTGTTGGATAAACCCGGAGATGTTTCTAAATATTGATTTAAGAGAGAAAGTGAGAGATAGGAGAGAGAGAAAATGGGAACCCTGGGGTCTCTTGCCACTACAAATGAACTTTAGACACATGTGCCACTTTGTGCATCTGGCTTTATGTGGGTGCTGGGAAATCAAACCCAGACTGTCAGGCTTTGCAAGCAAGTGCCTTTAATCACTGAGCCGTCTCTCCAGCACACTTTTTTAATTTTACAAAAATGTTTTCTCTAAGAATACTTGCTAGTCTAAGCATATGTGAATTAGCGCAAAGGTAGAATTTCCCCTACTGGGGAGACCCACATAGCATATCTAACACACTGTGGGCATCTCTGTTGGATGTACTGCCTGCGGTCAAGATGTTCTATGCCTTTGGCTAACATGAGCTCTGCTTCTGAACTGCCATGACTAACACCACATATCTCAGTGGGATGGGATACTTTCAAATTTATAGGAAGCCCCCCAAAAATATCCACCAGTTTTTCTACATAGCATTCTTGATACAACTATTTAAGCCTTCAATCCATTTACTTCTGAAATGGCACCAACATTTCAGAATATAAACTGCAATACAGAGACGCTGATTCTGATGTATGCCTGGGGATATATTTCTGATATCCCATTTTAATTATGAAAGGCATAATGAATGAAATCGCCTCTCAGTCTGTCCGTGCTGCAGTTTTACCCTTTGAGACTTGTGTCTAAATGACGGGGCAGTTTGGGTAAGGAACCGCTCTGGGAACAGCTCTGGATTCAGTGGCAAACACATTCATCTTCCCATTAGTTCTGATGAAATCTATCCACAGGCAGGTTATGTGCCAAGACACTGATATATGCCGTGAGGGTGACTGCTATGAACTCCATCTCAGCAAAGTCTCCCGGATGAAAAATAAATGAGAAAGGCTTCCTCTAGAGGAATAGAGCTAACAGTGAAAAAAAAAATGTTCATCTCTTGGTTAAGGAGATTTTCCTAACATTAGGTCCTCTAGAGGAAATCCAGTGAATGTATTCTGAGCAGTTCCAGAAAGACTTGGGATCTTTCCAGACAAACGTTAGGTTCGCAAGTAAACTTGCTTTGGGAATATAGCCCAGGGAAGTAAGCTGGCAAATAAGTCATAAGGTCACCAAAAATTGACTCTTAAAAGAATAAAACATTCATACTTACTCTTCCTTGATTTAAGATGAAATCCAAGGCTATAGAAGATATGAAAATACATAAAACTGGAAATTATCAAAGAAGCCATTTTGTGCAGGCTGGCTCCAGAACATAGAGAAGGCTGTACTACAATAAAATGTACATGCAGGATCTAGAGACATGGTCCAAACCAACAAGTTACTTACAGGATCATCATATTTATAGGTGATTTAAATAGTCAATATTGATAATTGCTCAGTTCAAGTGAAAAAATCCCTTTGGCGCTAACAGGAACATGCTACTGTCCATGGTTTTTCAATAGGCTGACATTTTTTTTTCTTTCTACATCCTGTCAGGTGCTAGGTGACTCATACATATGCCTGTTAGAGCCTAGGAAAGAGTTATCAACATTTCCATTTGGTGAAGTACTGAAGTGTATTTATTCTCAGAAGTACCTTACCAATGGCATCCACATTAGTGACATTTTCCATATTGGCTACAGCACAAATTCAGGGTGGAATTGTCAAGGTACAAAGAGCAGATTTAAAAGGATCAGTCAATCACACCTCACCAGGGCCCCAGCTGAAACCATAGAGTAATGCAGGGGAAGGGTAAGAATACAGCATTCTTAGTGATCAAACACCAGAAAAAAAGCTGAAGAAGATAAACACAGAGAACATCCAACTCCAACTAAGACAGATATCCAGAGACAGAGAGGCTCCCAAAACCTCATCACTGAGTAGAACTAAAATGACCCCAATGTGGCTCAAGGAAATTCATGGAAGATGGGGCAGAAAGAATGTTAGAGCCACAAGTTGGGGCATTATGCACAGAGACTTGGCCTAACTCCCCAGAACTCTTGATGACCCCCACAATGCATGACCCACATTCCCCATTGATGAGGGTCCCTTTGGAAGAGGGAGGACAGGGAGGAGGATGATGGAGTCAACACTATGAATATAAAACCAGAATAATATAAATAAAAATAAATTATAAAAAAATGGCCCAAGGAATTGCAATGAAAGGGTATTAAGAAGGAAATATGATGTGGACATGCATTTTCTTTTTCCATCACTTAGTATAAATAAAAACTGGGATCACTGTGTTTAAAACAAGCATGAAGCTCTAAAAGTTGGGCAAAAGGTAGACCATCTAAGTACCTCACAGTTCACAGATGGATACAGTAATGAGTTCCTTCATTTATTCATTCATTTATTCACTTTTATCTATCTATTTTTGCCTCATACATTTCAGACTGGGAGCTGAAGAAACCATTAAACTTACAATGCAGGCAAACAAAAGCCTGTTACGTTCTCTTGCCAAATAATGAAGAAAAGGGAAGCTCAGAGAGATAATGAATAGAAAACTTCAGGCACTCTGCTTAAGTCAAATGCCAAGGACAAACCTATGGGTCCACACCCATGCCTGTCAGCTAAAACTGAGTGAGGAGAATAGACTATGGCCAGTTTGAACAAGGGACCACATCCACCAACTGAGATGCAGTGAGAGAATGCTGAGGAAGAAGATACTACCTCCATCCTGCCTGTGAGGTATCAGCTCATCTACAAGGATGCCAGTGGAAACCATGAATAGATCTTGGGCTTCCATTCTTATCTGGCAGTAAAGGCCAGCCTCTGCCACCAACTATACAGTCTCAACAGAACTAAATGGGAAGACTGGACTGCAGGAGTTATTACCCACCGCATTCAGAGGGATTTCAGAGTTAAAGTTAAGGTAGTTAAAATGAAGTTTTAAATATTATAAAAGGGCTTATGAAAATATGCAAACATGGATCTTTCAAGCAAAATGTCATACAGCATGTGAAGAATAAGAAAGGTTGCAAACTTAACCACAAAAGATAATCTACAGATGTCAATGCTAAGATAACAAGCTATTAAAATTATTTAACAAAGATTTTAAAGTTCATGCATCTGGAGTTTGTTTGCAGTGGCTAGAAGCCCTGGTGCACCCATTCTCTCTCTCACTCTATCTGCCCCTTTCTCTTTCTCTCTCAAAATAAAATTTAAAAACATTAACAAACTAAAAAAATATATGTGGCTGTTTAGATGCCAGATTAGAAGATATTATAGAAATGTATCAAGATCATGTAATAAATAAATAAATAGGAAGTATTAACTACAGAGGCATATTTAGAAGTGTGCAGTTGGGTGTGATGGCTCACATCTGTAATCCCAGCATTTGGAAGACTAAGGCAGGAAGAATTCCAGGAGTTTGGAAAAAAAAAAAAACCAAAAAACAGTTTAAATGGCAGAGTGAGATTTGTGTCTCACTTTTAATGTTTGTACGTATGTAAGTAAGGGGATGTAAGACTGAGTATGGGAGATGATTCAAGATAGGAGACCACAATAAGAGGACAAAAGGTGATGAGAAGCGGGAGAAAAGCCAGAAGAACGCCTGCAATATGAAAGAAGAAATGAGATTTAGTTCGGGGCTTCACAAGGGAAAAGGGGAAGGAAACAAAAAACAGTTAGAAAATGCCATAATGAAATCTAATTATTTGCATGGAATACACTTAAAAAATAAAATTTAAAAAGTCAAGAGATAGACAAAGAGGGGGAGGGAAACATAAAAGAGAGAGAAATACACAGACACACATACATGGGGGAGGCAAGAAAGAGAAAAAGTGAATGAATGAGTCGTGATTTCCAAACCAACACTAATCCATGCAAAATAATAGCAAGTTCCACAGCACATCACTGCATTTTAGATGTCCTGCAACATAGTACTGGCACTGTAGGGATTCTGAGACCTGAGATCAATAAAACAAGAATATGCAGAGAGAATTCATGGAGGAGGTGGGATTGTGTTGAGTACTGAAGAATGGAGAGAATCTGAAAATATAGGAAGGGATAATTCAAAGGGGGTAAGCAATACAGTTCTGATTTCACAATAGTCTGGCTTTCAGGCACTGAAGTGATATTGAATTTTCAAGTGTGTTCATTTATTTATTTATTTAATATTTTATTTATTTATTTGAGAGAGAGAAAAAGAGGAAGAGGGAGGGAAGGAGAGAGAGAGGAGAGAGAGAGAGAGAGAGAGAGAATGGGTGCACCAGGGCCTCCAGCCACTGCAAATGAACTCCAGATGCAAGTGCCACCCTATGCATCTGGCTTATGTGGGTCCTGGGAAATTGAACGTCGGTCCTCAGGCTTTGCGGCAAACACCTTAACCTCTAAGCCATCTCTCTAGCCCTGCCACATATTTTTAAAGAGGCATAAATAGTATGTAAAATATGGAATATAGTGATCAAGGTGAAGATTATTCAAGAAGTGAATAGTAGCTGGAGAGATGGCTTAGCAGTTAAGGCAAATACCTGCAAATCCAAAGGACCCAAGTTCAATGTCCCTGGGACCCACATAAGCCAGATGCACAAGGTGGCACATGTGTCTGGAGTTCATTTGCAGCAGCTGGAGGCTGTGGGGAGCCCATTCTCTCTCTCTCTCTCTCTCTCTCTCTCTCTCTCTCTCTCAAATAAATAAAAATAAAAATAAATATTTAAGAGAAGTGAATAGTAGTTTCCATATTGAAGTGTCAAAGCAAAAAGCCAGAAACTTAGAGTTATTTTCCACTGTTATTGAATTATTCTTCACAAAAGATGTATGATAAAAATTCCTTTCTTCGGCTGGAGAGATGGCTTAGCGGTTAAGGCACCTGCCTGCTAAGCCTAAGAAAGCTGGTTCCAATCTCCAGCAGTTCCAATCTCCAGGTCCCACGTTTAGCCAGATGCAAAGTGACGCAAGGGCACAATGCCGCACTTTCCCACAAGGGGGCGCAAACATCTGGGATTTCATTCACAGCAGCTGAGAGGCTGCTGGCGTGCCCATCTCTATCTGTCTCCCTCTCCCTCTCTCTCTGACTGTCTCTCTCTCTGTGTCTCTCTCCAAAAATAAATAAAAAATAAAAAATTACATTAAAAAAATTCCTTTCTTACCTGTCTTACTGGCAATCAAACTGGAGTTCACAGATGCAGAGGGAATTTTGTGGGGTTGAAAGGAAAGCTGGATATGAAGCTGAGGCTCAATTTTGTATGTACTTTATTTCATTTATCATTCTATACTGGCTATGTACTATTGGTTTATCAATGGCACCAGGGATTACAGGAAGTGTTTCCTACCTTCAAAGAACTCAGCACAGAAGAGGAGACAACTTTTATGTCTTTAAAAAGTTAAAGAGGGCTGGAGAGATGGCTTAGTGGTTAAGGTACCTGCCTCCTAAGCCTAAGAACCTGGTTCCAATCTCCAGGTTCCACATTTAGCCAGATGCAGTGACGCAAGGGTGCAATGCCGCACTTGACCACAAGGGGGCACACACATCTGGATTTTGTTCACAGCAGCTGAGACTGCTGGCGCGCCCATTCTCTATCTGTCTCCCTCTCCCTCTCTCTCTGTTGTCTGTCTCTCTCTGTGTCTCTCTCTAAAAAAAAAAAAAAAAGTTAAAGATAATGTAATGTTACCTTGAAGTCCTCCATCCATGTAAACATAAATTATATCATTCTACCACAAGCACATATCCTGATAGACTCCCCTCTTTCTTGTCTTAGTGTGGTTAGTGGTACTTTTGGTTGTTAAAACGTTTGCTTCTGGATCATTCTTCTACCGCCATATCTTATGTCTTCTTCGAGTTCTGACCCTGCCTGTACCCCATGCTACCCCAAATTCTATTCTTCATCTTCTAGTCACTTACTCATTTGTTCATTTTCTAAATCAGAAAGTGTATATTAAATACCTGCTTTGTAAGGCACTGTCGTAGGCACAGGAAGCGGAACAGTAACTCCAGTCATTTCTGTCTGTAGTCCCCAAAGCTGACATGTTTATAAATCAAACCAGCCTTGAGCTTCCTGATATTCCAACCTAACTGAAAAGGAAAAAGAGTCACACAATCAGAGGCATTCTTACAAGGAGAAATGCATGATTCCTTCCCCATCCAGACTTCATGGATCACTTTAAAAACCCCTCAGAGCCCTTTATCCTGTACCCTGAATGTTTCCTCTTCTTAAATCATCTACTCCAAAGTTCCTGCCGTTGGCAAACAACCTTGTCTCTTTCTTCTCTCACCAACATGGGCCTACCTTGTGACGATCTTCTAGGCTGGACCATGCTTTCGCTGTGCCCAATCTTCTGTCCTGGTTGTTTCTCTTGCAAAGCAGTTTTTTTTAAATTCCTATTTCAAGACTTTCCCTCTCCAGTGACCTTGGGGAATATTGCTATAGTACATAGTCATTCTGTTTCCCTAGTATCTTCAACCCCTAGAATGAGTCTTTCTCCTTTCCATTTAAACATGTCTCTGCTATGTAGCAACATCAAATCCTTCAGCCAAGACTCGGTCGTCCTCTGTCACCCTGTTTCTTTCCTTAAAAGACAGTAAGTGGGGCTGGAGAGTTGGCTTAGCGGTTAAGGCGTCTGCCTGCTAAGCCTAAGAACACAAGTTCTGTAGCAGACAGCTTCAGGTTCGCTGAGATGAACTTCCAGACCAGGCACAGTTATGGAGGAAGGGATATTATTTATTGAAGCTTACAGATCCAGGGGAAGTTCCATAATGGCAGGAGAAGCAGCCTGCTCTCTACAGGGCCAAGCAGAGAGAGAAACCAACCAGCCACCACAGCACACAGAGCAAAACTACAGCCAAAAGGTCACACAGCACACTTCAGGAACTCCTGCTAGGCACATTTGCATATCTTTACAATGGAATCTCAAACCCACACCTTAAGACCAGCCCCCAGTGACATTGCCTCTAGCAAGGTGATTGCAGATGCAAACTATAACTAATAAAACACTGAATATATTGGGGGACATATATTCAAACTACCACATTCCGCCCCTGGCCCCCAATATATTTAGCTCCTGGCCCCCAATAGATTTATAACTATCACACACTGTAAATTGTACTCAGTCCAATTTCAAAGGTCTCACAGTCTTGACCAACTTAAGATAGTGAGTCCTGTAAAATCAAACAAGTTAAATACTTTCAACATGTAAAGGCACAGAATAAAAATTTTTAACTTGTATAAGGTGTAGCAAGGAGAAACTAAAACAATGCAAACTCAACCACCATCAGCAGTCATCAAACTTCTGCAGTTCAAGTTCAATATAACCAGAGACTAACAGTCTCCAAATTTTCCAATTCCGCCCCTCCAGCTGGGCAGAGTCGCCAGGGAAAACGTTCATCCCATGCCAACACTGCACTCCATGGTAGCCCTTTTGCACAGTCCTGGTATATCCAAAACATCTTCAGGTCTCCATGCAAACGACAGTCCATCTTCCAAAAGGCTCTTCCAGCCTATTCCTCAGGGACTTCATGCCCTGCCTCATGCTGCATCTTAGCAGCAGCTCCTGGAACCGTGTGCAATTCATGACCACTCCATGCATTTTTCATACTTCCAAAACTAATACCAGGTGTGCAGGACACAGCCATATTCTTAATCCAGGGACAAAATTAATCATAGCCTTGAAAAGCAGGTTCCTTCTCCAGTCAGCTCTTTCCAAGAATTTGCATTTTTAACAGTCTTTCCTCAGGCATCCTCTCCATTGTTTTAATGTAAATCAGTCAGGCAACCTTCCTTCCACCTTCCTTAAGATTGCTAATGTGTTGACAATAGCAGCTCCAGTAACCTAAAACCAGTCTCAGTGCCTCTACTTTTAACTTGCTTGAGGTTTTCCAACTTAAAATCTTAAGTCTCTCAGTCCAATATCTTTAGCCAAGCACTGGATAGCAGAACGTAGCCATCCCTTATGCCAGTAGCCCAGTTCCAACAAAGTCCTCTGCCGTCTTTCCTTCCCCTTAGGAAGCTCATAAGCCAAGCCTCGAAGTTCAATACTGTCTGTACTTAGCATTCTCAAACTCCCTTCAGAATAGTCCAAAAAACTTGGCTTACCACTCCAGAAGGCATCTTCAGTTGCAAGCACCAAGTCTATGCCCATTCCTCCAAAACAAAGGTTACAAAAGACGAATATCCACACGATCTGGTTCATCTCACCCCACACTCCTCGGTACCACTTTACTGTAGCAGACAGCTTCAGGTTCGCTGAGATGAACTTCCAGACCAGGCACAGTTATGGAGGAAGGGATATTATTTATTGAAGCTTACAGATCCAGGGGAAGTTCCATAATGGCAGGAGAAGCAGCCTGCTCTCCACAGGGCCAAACAGAGAGAGAAACCAACCAGCCACCACAGCACACAGAGCAAAACTACAGCCAAAAGGTCACACAGCACACTTCAGGAACTCCTGCTAGGCACATTTGCATATCTTTACAATGGAATCTCAAACCCACACCTTAAGACCAGCCCCCAGTGACATTGCCTCTAGCAAGGTGATTGCAGATGCAAACTATAACTAATAAAACACTGAATATATTGGGGGACATATATTCAAACTACCACAAGTTCCAATCTCTAGGTCCCACATTTAGCCAGATGCAGTGATGCAAGAGTGCAATGCTGCACTTGCCCACAAGGGGGTGTACTCCTCTGGAGTTCATTCACAGCAGCTTAGAGGCTGCTGGAGCCCCCATTCTCTATCTGTCTCTATCTCTCTCTGTCTCTTTCTCTCTCTCTCTCTCAAAAAAAAAAAAAAAAAATACAGTAAGAAGAGTGAACCCTCAAAGGAAGCAAAACATTTAGATGCTCAGCATCCTAGATGGTCTTGTGAGAGAGCATGAAGGCCAGACCCTCTCTCTGGGAAGGTATATGACTTGTATCAGTTACTGTGGACAGCAGTCATGAGACAACTCATGACACCTTCCTGTGAGTGACGAGTCCATGGTTGGGAAAGGCAGAGACAGCATTTCATGACTGTGGAAGCTTGGAGGCCCATCAGAGACAAAGGCAGCAAGAACCAGTACTCAGCTCAAGGAAACTGGGAAAATGATTCCTAGCTCCCCACTAGGAAAGAACTCAGGAGAGCCCCCTGCATCAAAAGATTTGTGTCTCTCTTCAGTGAGCAGAGTGGAGTTGGCTGGCTCTGCCCCTACCCCTTTCTCATGCTACCTCTTGTCTCCCTTAGAGTCCCAGAAAGCTCTGCTTCTACTCTAAACTTCAGAATTATCCATCCTCCAATGCCAGGGTACCATCAAAGATGCTAGAGAAACAGCATTTTATATAAATATATTTTTTGTTTTCAAATAAATAAATAAGTAGAAATTAGTGTTTTGACCCTGAAAAATATCTACCAGATCCACAGAAGCATTTGATAGAGCAAGTTCTAACCCTTTTATTCCATGACTGCAATATCATTTCCATTATTTCTCCAGGCTCCTATTCTGAATTCAAAGCAATTTATCTGAAGTTCAGACACTGTCACTGTGATTTAGTTTGAGTTTTATGGCAACTGCAGGTCTCTAATAAGTATGCTCCTTTCATTGATTTTGTTCCCCTTCAGCTGCTGCTGTAAATGTAATTGAAATTTTTTGTGTTTTTTTTTCTCCTGACCTAACTTTAAAAAAAAAAAAACAGACAAGAGAGCAATCAGTGCAGTGTCCTATGAGCTTCATACCATCCATTAATAGGAAACGGTTTCTTTTAGAAATGGACTGTCCTATCATTTCCCTTTAACAAGTTATGCATTAAAAAAATAATTTCCTCCATCACATTTACTTTAAAGAGTCAGTTCATTTCCTCACAGACCACGGACTAGTCTATTTTAAATTGAAAGCAGGGGTTGTCGCATGAAACTTCGGTGGTAAGCCTCCTGGTAGGAACATTTTACATTTTTCGGCTGCTT
Organism: Orientallactaga sibirica; assembly: GCA_036365145.1. Lineage (NCBI taxonomy): Eukaryota > Metazoa > Chordata > Mammalia > Rodentia > Dipodidae > Orientallactaga > Orientallactaga sibirica. Next base: position 24,562,196 of record JAEOAD010000007.1, on the reverse strand, counting down.
TTCAGCATCAAGTTTTTCACTGTTGAGGCACTAACACATTTAGAAAGTGGACTCATTTTCTTTCCAGGAGTTGAGACCTTGACGTGAAAGCAACCAAACATGGTTCTCAGGCTAACACAAACGCTTCTTAAGAAGAAAAACAGTTATCCTGACAACAGGACTCTGACAGGCATGGCTGCCATGAGCCAGTACCCAGTTACGGCCTGTCTCTCATGGGTAACCCTGGGAAAAAGGGACTGAAAGTGACAGACTGAAGGGCCAGCCATATTGCATTCATTTCCTTTATTTCCTCCAAACCTTCTAGCCTGACGGGAAATGTCACTTTGAATATAAACCACATTCTCTGTTACATTTGAGGACTTTTGGATGGGATAAAAATTTTACATATCTATTCCCACTTAATTCCATAGTTCTAGAATATTTTTTGGAATCTAGACAGTTAGATCTTTCTTCATTTCTTTTCATCAAAATCTTTTGAGGGCTCAGTGGTTAAAGGCACTTGCTTGTAGACTTGATGGTCTAGATTTTCTTCCCAGAACCCATATGTAAAGCCAAATACACAAAGTGGCACATGTGTCTACACTTTGCAGTGGTAGAAGACCCTGGTATACTCATATTCCCCCTGCCACTCTCTTTCTGTCTCTCTCAAATAAGAAAAAAATATTTAAAAAAATAAAAAATGTATTTGAGTTTGCTTATGCGTTGATCCCTCCAGACCAATTTGATTAAAATATATCATAAAATTCCTCTTTATATTTTCAAAATCAAAATAATGAATTTATATTTAAATAATCATTCAATTGTTAAAAATTCCTATCATATAATATGGATTTTATAAACATTATTTTATATGAAATTATGGAAAAATAAACACTTCTAATAAAATACTATGAATTATTATATGTATCTTAATTTCAAATACATTTCAATTTAAAATTAGTACACCATAAAATTAATGAAATAAACCAGACATGGTGGCACTCTCCTTTAATCCCAGCATGCAGAAGACAGAGGTGGGAGGATCGCCATGAGTTCAAGGCCTCCCTGAGACTACATAGTGAATTCCAGGTTAGCCTGGGCTACAGTGAGACCCTACCTCAAAAATAAATAAATAAATAAATAAATAAATAAATAAATAAATAAATAAAATATAGGAAACTTAGTCTTTTTGGGGTCCTTATTTAAAAGAGCTAATTTTGGTGCCTAAATTTCCAATAAGTAAGTTTTTATACTTTTCTTGGCTTTATTTGTTGTTTGGATTTGACTGAAGAACCATGCATACCGATCATAGAAAGAATTAGTCACACCTCTCAACAGGTAATCACAAACTCAAACCTCTACATGCCAAGCACCCAATGTAAGGGTAAGATTATTACCAATACCACAAACATGTCCTGGAAGTTTGCTCCCAAGAGAAATATCTCTGTTGGTTTCCATCAGCACAGTCTTATACATTTTGACTATTATATAAATGAAATTTATATAAGCAATTATACACAATTCACTCTTTTGTGTCTTGTTTGCTCTGCAAGACACCTGTGATATTCATTGTCTTGTTGCAAATATGTGCAGAATTTCATTCATGCTGGCTTCCATATGGTATACCATTATACAAACGTGACAAAATTACCTACCCCACTACTAATATGCATTTGAATAATTAATATTCACTATAATTCATGTGTCAAATAAGGAAATTATGATTCTGGAAGTAGAAATAACCTCTAAATGTGTTTTAAAAAATTATCAAATAAGTAGTAGGTTTTCTTTAAAATTATGATACTAGAAATAGAAATTACCTCTAAACATGTTTATGAAATAAAACCTGAAATAATTTTAACAAGTTAATTTTGTTATGAAGCAGCAACCTATAACATTTAAAAATATATTTATGTAATCATAACATTTTAATATGTATTTATTTTTTAAGATTATGAGGGTATTAGAAGCAAAACAATGGATTAACCTATGTTAAAGCATGACCTGAATAGGTTTCTTTCTAGTGTAAATTGCATGGAACCAGGCCAGGCATGGTGGGCACACTCTGGTATGGTGCACAATCTCAGTGCTGTGGGGGTTAAAAAAAGAGATCACAAATTCAAGGTCAGACTAGGCTACATAACAAACTCTGTCTCAATTAAAAACAAAAATATCATATATATTACATAGAATCATAGACATTATATCACAGAAATCTTTGGTACCTTTTCTTTTTACTTTTTCTCCCTCCTTCATTTATTTTGTACTTATTTTATTTAGTTTCTTTTTTTTTTTTTTTTTTTTTTTTTTTTTGATTTTTTTCGAGGTTGGGAGGTAGGGTCTCACTCTAGACCAGGCTGACCTGGAATTCACTCTGTAGTCTCAGGGTGGCCTCGAACTCACGGTGATCCTCCTACCTCTGCCTCCCAAGTGCTGGGATTAAAGGTGTGCGCCACCACGCCCAGCTTGTCTCTTTTACTTTTCCAATAATACTAATACCTGGACTGTCTCCTCAGATTCTGTTTAACTCAGTGATAAAATGTTTCTGAGATCTAAATTTTTCAGATATGATTAAAGAAACAGTGTGATAAATTAATAAGTAGCAGTGGCCATATTTTATACATAACAATTGTTTATTTATCCTTTCATAAAATAAAGAATAAGCCACTAAATAAATGCTTAGCAGATCATAAAACTGCAATATTAAATCAGTGTAAGTACCACCTTGTTAAATTTTCCAGCCGTCAGAAATATCTGAGGGTCTTCACTCATTTCTGAATGCTCATCTTCTAAGTAGAACGTCACAATACAATGTTTCAAAATAAATATGAAAACCTAAGAGAAGGTCCAAAAGCATCTACCAAATATGCTCTTTTTGTTGTTCATACCAGTGTGCTCATGGAACATTAAGGCAGCCCTCTACTCCTACTCCCCCCACCACACACACATTTTTTTTTTACCTTCAGTCTTCCTGCCCAGGAAGAACATGGAGGCTGTCTTATGCAGGAACCCAAGCTACAATGTTTCAAAAAATTAAAAAGATGTAGTGTTAAAGATGTGGTCCTCAGGATGGTGCTGTCCTAGGAGGTCTGGAAACTAAACCCTTTTTGTATGTGTCTTAGATGCAGGAGCCTATTCTCTTTTTTCTCCACAGCAATAAGGTAAACCCTTTTGTAGATGCCCAACAAAACTTCAGGACCAATTAATCATATACTATAGCACCCAAAACCATGAGCCAAAACAAACACTTTCTCTTTATAAGTTGATTATCTCCCACATTTAATTTTGGTGCCACAAAGCTGACTAACAAACTCCTAAGAGCTCCAGTTTCAGAGTTTCGATTTTCTTCTCCAGAAGTGGGAAATAATAGTGCCTGTCATAGATAGGACTGTGCTGAAAGTGAGCTGGCCTGTGGAAGATTCTAGAGGCAGGCATAGAGTTCTCATTTCCTTCAGCCAGTAGTTTGAAAATCTTTTCATCACTCATGAGATCCAGGTTTTTAAACACTTTTATCAACAGAAGCTTATCAAACGAAAACCGTACATAGCTATAAATAAGCTATTTAAAAGTAAAATGCCCTTTGAAATTTATGCCATAGTTCACAAAGGAGGAGCACAAGGCCAAGTTCTTTGCAACTGGGCAAATGTCTCTTCGTCAAACTCAGGCAGATGGTGAGTCTTTTCTACATCAAAAATTTCTTGAGAAAGAATCTAATAAGCAGGCTCTCATTCATTAGTTGAATTCAAGTTATCTACTCAGCATTATAGACAGGTAGGTGCTGCATCTTCTCCCAATTCATGCCAAGAGCCTCTGCCCTTTCCCTCAAAGCAGTCAAAACAGTTACTCCTGCTGACACATGCACACCGTTCACCGAAGGCTTGTCAAGTCCCTCACCTCAAGCCCCTCTCCCAAGAGTCAATCATTACAATTGCTTTCATTGGTCTTCATAGATAGGTTTATGCAGTCCTCCATCATTTTACAGCTCTGCCCATCTCACTTCAGAGATCTTTTACCTTGTACAAAACGTTCCTCTCCCAAAACTGAAACGCTCCCCTGGGAGAAAGCCAAGCAACTGAACATCTATCACAAAAACTGACTCTTGGGGACACTGTGAGTGGTGGGAGGGGAGGTGACACATAATAAGACAGAGAGAAGTGAGGAGAAAAAAAATCTATTCCTAGACACAAACGCTTAATTGGTTGGTCTTGGCAGTCCATTTGTATGATGTCACACCTATGAAGTTAGAAAAACTGAAGCTGAAATTAATCTATCTCCTCTCAGCTCTGCATCTTGTGGAAGTGGTGATTTGATTGCGTTCCTGTGGCTCAAGTGTCTTTATCCCAGAAAATGTCCTCTTTGTCTAGAGCAACTGTGCTACAAACACATTTGTTTTCATGGTCCAGATTAAGACATGCACTGAAGATGACATTCATTACGGGTGACAAAGGGCTACATATACTGAGACCCTCTTGTGGATTAGGTCCTGATTTAGACTTGTTATCTTATTTAATACACACACACACACACACACACACACACACACACATACACACGTGGTTAAGAGAATATTTTTCTTTTAAATAGGAAAACTAAGCTCAAAGATTTTAAGCAAGATCCCTGTAGTCACTCAGCTATTAAGAGGTAGCGCTAGAAAACAAGTTAGGTATCAGACTGAAGGGAGAAAAAGAATAAAACATTTAGGTTGAAAAACAAAAACAAAAACATTTTCCAAATGTTTTTCTTTCCAGATATCTCCTAGGAACACTTTGATTAAAATTATTAAGTCCAGGGCTGGAGGGATGGCTTAGTGGTTAAGCGCTTAGTATTTGCCTGCAAAGCCAAAGGACCAAGGTTTGATTCCCCAGGACCCACATTAGCCAGATGAACAAGGTGGTGCATGCATCTGGAGTTTGTTTGCAGTGGCTGGAAGCCCTGACATGCCCATTCTCTCTTTCTCCCTCTTTCTCTCTGTCAAATCAATAAAACAAAAATATTTTTTAAAAACTAAGTCCAATATGCCATTAATGCAACATCTCCTTTGCAGTAAAGCTTAATAAAATAATGTGTGGTGTATATCTGGGACTCTCCCACTGCCACCTCTGACATGCAGTGCTGGCAGGCCTCCAGCAGTTATACTGAGGATATACTGAGGAAGACATGTTTAGGACAGAAATCTGGGCAGGCTGAGAACTGCCTTTAGCAAGCAAATAAGAGCTTCAAAGAACATATGTCTTCAGGCCCTGATGACCTCCACCCTGCTCTCTGCAGGCAGCGTAGCTAAAGCCATCTCCCCAACTACCCAACAAGTTGAGGCTGTGAATGCCTGTGTGGCCCCCTCTGTGGCCTCATGAATAGGTATCCAAGACCTTGTAAGTAGCTACCATTCATTTAATGTGGCTTTTGCCTTGGCATTCTCATATAATCAGATTTTTTTACCTGTAATATTAATAAAATGCCAAGTCTCAAAAGGAGACAAAGTAAAGTAATATTCTTTATAATTCCAAAGCCATACTCCATATCTGTGCCTCACAATGCTTTGTCTAAACCAAATTGAGTCATCAGTTAATTTCCTGAACTACAGTAGTTCATAGATTAAATTAGAATTTCAATCATTATAGGATAATGTCGTTAGAGTTATGGTTTTAGTCATTTTATTGACACAAAACAGTTCTTTCCTGGAAAAGTATTAGTAAATAAAACTATGACTAAGATAACTAATAACAATTAATGCATAAGGTCAGAGACTAAATCACGTTTAGGCCCGTTATGAACACTTTGAGGCTACTCGTTTGATTTTGACCTTGTTCACGTAGATGTCAGAGGGTACACAGGAAGACAGAGCGTCATTAAAGAAATAGCTTTTCAAGCCCACATGGCTGTTCACCATGCAAAGGACGGAAAGCAGTACATGGCATAGTCTGACCCCTCCTGCTGGGATGTGGTATGATGGATTCTCACAAAGCTTTGTTGTACAAGTTTTGTTCCCATCATTAACTTAGACTAAGTGAGAGCTAATTGAAAGGGAAGCACAATGTACGGCTTTCAGAGAGACAGACAGACAAAGAGACAGACTAAAAAGAAGTACTGGTGGAGACACGAAGCAGGGTAAGAATTCCAACTCTGACAAACCTACTCTCCAGAGCTGAGTGGGACTTCTATAGAAGAATGTAGAAAGGTAAGCATAGAACTGTGCAGGAAAATACAAACATAATTTTCTTTATCAATGAACTGGAAAAATTGATTCCAAACATCTCAAAGAAAAAAAAAATCACTCCTCCTAACTATTGTTCATGTAGCTCTTTGCGAAGATACCAACACGCTCCTCGTTGTGAAGTTAGTAGAATTACCAACTCCCTTTAAGTGATGAAGAAACCAGTCATTGGTGGTTAACGTATTTTCACAAGGTAACTCAGCTCGTATAATCTGTAAAATCATGATGACATTTATATGGTTCTTTGCAATTGAAAACACATACCTATTCCTTATGATAAAGTTTGCATAATGATCACCCCTATTTAACAGAAGAGGACTGTGGTTATTAGTGGTTCTAATTCATTTGCCCAGGGTAACCCAGCAAGGAAGAATTAAAACTGGGGTTTGACCCCTGGTCTACTGATAACAAATGTCATGTGATTTCCCTTGCAGTATAATATTCTTCATTAGCAATTTTTCGAGAGATTCTCTAAGAGGTAAGGACTTTTAGCTGGATAAGATCCAAGGTTCCCCTTTTGTTATCCCAGAAATGGAATGGGGAAGGGACACTTTGAGACTCACATAGGTCAAGTTGGTCTCTGAGAAAAATGTAAAGTCAGGAGATAAAGGGGATGGGAGAGGGAAGCGGAGTTCTGCCTGCTCACTGCAGGAAGAACGTGAAGGGCACGGAGAATTCTTTCACCCAGAACCAAGTCACACTGTACAACTGCTTAGAATTAATTCTTAATTAATGCACCCACATGCCTATAAACATGCATCCCACATACACAGAGAAAAAAATTCTGCCATGCTATTAGACAATGCCTTCATACATCTCGTGCTTCCAATGTTTTTAAAATATTAGTTAATTAATTAATTAATTTAATTGCAAGTACAGAAAGACAGACAGAGAGAATGGGTGTGCTAGGTCTTCCAGCTATATGTTCCACTTTGTGCATCTGGGGTACTGAGGAATTGAACTCAGTACACTAAGCTTGCCGGCAAGCACCTTAACCACTGAGCCATCTCTCTAGCACACTTACAGTGTTTTTGGTAGCATCATCTCCACTTATGTTTGACTTAATCTCATGCCATTTTGATCATAATGGCCATAGGAACAAGAAGCTATATCATACAGCCTGGGTGTCTATCAGGCTGTACCACCCAGGTTTAAGTACATGTTGTGGGACTGGACAGATGGCTTTGTGGTTAAGGCACTTGCCTGCAAAGCTAAAGGACCCAGGTTTGATTCCCCAGGACCCATGTAAGCCAGATGCACAAGGTGGCACATGTGTCTGGAGTTCGTTTGCAGTGGCTGAAGACCCTGACACGCCCTTCTCGCTCTCTCCCTCCCTTTCTCTCTTTCTTTGTCTATCTGTCCCTTTCTCTCTATCTCTCTTTCTCTCTCTTTTTCAAATAAATAAAAAATAAAATAAAGCACATGTTGTGATATTTACACAATGATGAAATCACCTAATAGTGCCATTCTTTACATATTTCCCTTTCTTTAATTGCCACAAGATGATGTATTTCATTTTCATTTAAATTGATGTTAGTTTGGATCCTTGAGAAAATCAGACTCCGTAGGCTCTATGTTTATGTGTATTTTATTTGTGTCACATTTAAAATATTCTGGTAGTAGTAGTAAAATGTAAAGGCCAATACTGGACAGTTTTATAATTAAATCAGAAATTGTGCAACTATTTAGTAAACCAAAACTTTCATGTCTTTCTACCCTGATCAAAGTGGACTACTTTCTGTTCTTTGAAAACACTCCAATCTGCTGTGGCTTGACCTCTGCTCCAGGATCCCTCTGGGAATAGTTTGTTATGTTTTTCCAGGTGGGCATCTTGATTCATAATTTGTAGACCTTTTCTTTGAACAAGATCATCTTAATTCATCCATGTGTTCATTTTACAGAAATTAATTGCATAGGGGAACTAAATGAAATAAGAGTCTGGGAAACTTAAAAGAGAGTTTTCTCTATATGCTTTCTCAAAGTCACCAAAATAAAGTGACAGTCTTCAGACTCTGACAAAGTGAATCTTCTTAAGGGGTCTTGATCACTTCCACTGAGTGTAGGCAAGTGGAGAATCGATGCAAGGGCTCAGAATCTCACTGTCAAAGCAAGACCATTCCTTGCTTCAGCCATTTGGAAATGAAGCAGGGACTCTGAAGATTGCAGAGCAGATTACACAGAGATGTTCCCACCATGAGGTGATGAAACACAGTTGAGTATTACAAATTCAATTGCAGTCTCCTACCCACAGAGATTCAAAAATGTGACCCAGTGTGTGGCTGTAGTGAAACAAGTTCTGATATTAGTCAAGTAGCCAAATGACTCTCCCTAAACACTTTCTGTAGGACATTAAGCCACTGAAGGTAGAAAGCACAAACCACAACCCACAGCTCCATGGGGAATACCAGCAACCCCACCCAGGAGGGTCCCTGCAGAATGGGGGCAGGGAGGACGGGAAAGATGGTTCCAATACATGATGTATGCATACAAAATATGTTCTTAATAATAATAAAAAAGTAAAAATAAATTAATAAAAGAAAGAAAAAAGAAAGCACTAACAGTATTGTCACCCATTGGGGACAAGAAAATGCTATGCTCGCACAATGGCTTCAGTGATGCGCCCAGTGTCACATGTTCTCTGAGTTTCATTTTTGACAGTCTAGTATGCCAAACTATTTGGATGGCTAATCCTCAAAGAAGTGTAATTCTACAATGTTTGAGTACAAAGCCAGCCAGCTGTTTGATTGTAGAAGGAAGGCAAACTTCTCTTTAGATAATGGTAGAAGTTCGCATAAGTGATATGCTAAGGCAGACTTTGAAAATACAAAGAATTTGCAAGAGATGGAAGAGAAACCTCTAGAAAGTGTTGAACAAGAAAGAAGCATTCTAGGGGCTGGAGAGATGGCTTAGTGGTTAAGGTGTTTGCCTGCAAAGCCAAAGGACCCAGGTTCAATTCTCCAGGACCCACATAAGCCAGATGCACAAGGAAGCGCATGCATCTGGAGTTCGTTTGCAGTGGCTGGAGGCCCTGGAGTGCCCATTCTCTCTTTCTCTCTCTCTCCCTTTCTCTCTCTCTAATAAATAAATAAATAAAAATAAAATCTTAAAGAAAAGAAAGAAGCATTCTAGTGAAGGAAAATCAAGTCTTTAATTTAAAATAAAAGGCTAACTCAATATAGTACAAGTCTTGAACAAATGTAGATTTGATTACTTTTTTACAAGATTAACTCTGTCTCTATTTCAATTAAAATATAGTAGCTACTTACTTTATAGTATGTTAGGAGTTTATAGTGATTTATTTAGAAAATATATTATAAATTCATTTATTTTTTCTTCTTATCTTTATATTTCATCATCTCCTTCTCTAAGGCCCTGGTTGGTTTCTAGCATTTGTTCCATAGATCCCTGGTTCCCGGGCTGCTTACAGGAACAAAACAAGGTTGTGAACTGAGAACACAGATGCCCTCTCTCTCCTCCGCTCACCCTCTCACTAACCAGAATGAGTCCAGGTAAGGAAAGACCTCAATCAAGTAAAAAGCAAACAGCATGCAATGGCTCCATTTGATGCAAACAATTCAGCATACATTACACTTTCTGCTATCCAATGTCTTTTGTCACTAGAAATGTACATATTAGGAAATGTAAAATTTGGCTGCATACTTGATTACCTGCCAAAACTAAAAAGTACGATCCTATCGCAGAAGATACCAGAGGCTGTGGTCACAGGACATTGAAATACTGAGCTGGAGAGCCTTATTAGAACTTCCTGAGGACAATGGTCACCAACAGTACGGATAAGCAGGGGACCCTGCAGACTATGACATCAGCCAGTCAGAGCACAAGTACACAATTGTGCAATAGTGGCATGCAGCCTCTACAGGTAACCAACTGTTCTCTGATTGGGCATAAGGCCCACTCAGTGGGAGGGACTTTTTATCTGGTACTGGAAACCAAGTCAGATTCCCATAGTCAGGAAACTCATACTTCAGAGGGAAGCCCCCACTCTCTGCAGAACAGTGAGCTTACACACCAAAAACCTCTCAAAGAATTTTTTATACCCCCTTTAACCCAAACTACTCTCATGCTTGGTTGGAGAATCTACTTTGTTTTACAGATGTCAAAAAAAAAGAAGAAAGAAAGAAAGAAAGAAAGAAAGAAAGAAAGAAAGAAAGAAAGAGAGAGAAAGAAAGAGAGAGAGAGAGAGAGAGAACCTAGATCTATCAATAAGACAAGAAAGAAGATATCTGATTGCATACCATAGGATGTGCCGTCTCTACATCTGCCGGGGCATATAAGAAATTGCAGAGAAAGGGCTGAAGAGATGGCTTAGAAATTAAGGTGCCTGCCTGCAAAGCCTAAGAACGCTTGTTCAAATCTCCAGGTCCCACATTTAGCCAGGTGCAAAAATGACACAAGCACAATGTCGCACATGTGCACAAGGGGGTGCACGCATCTGGAATTTATTCACAGTGGCTGAGAAGCCCTGGCACACCCATTCTTTGCCTCTTCCTCTCTCTCTCTCTCTCTGTCTCTCTCTCTCTCTCTCTTTCTGCCTCTCTCTCTGTGTCTCTCTCAAATTAAGAAAAAGAAAAAAGAAAAAAAGAAGCCAGGTGTGGTGGCACACACCTTTAATCCCAACACTTGGGAGGCAGAGGTAGGAGGATCGTTGTGAATGAGTTCAAGGCCACCCTGAGAATACATAGTTAATTCCAGGTCAGCCTGGACCAGAGTGAAAAACCAAAAAAAAAAAAAAAGAGAGAGAGAGAGATTGCAGAGGAAACAGTGTCATGAATATGCTCTGACTGCTAGCTTGACAACCAGCCCCAGGGTGATGGTGGCAGACACAGTGATCAATCAAAACCTATCAAAGCAGAAATCCAGAGGCTGCAAAGGACTCAACACTAAATCAGACTGCGAACAGGCCTGCCATGGCTTAGGGAACATAGCAGAAGAGGAGGTGGAAATACTCTAAGAACCGCAGAGTGAGCTCTGAGGCATGGTCCCCCAGTACCCCATAGGGACTGACTGAGGCCTTCATGACCCCACCGTGAATACCATAACCCCACTGAGGGGGGGGCAGGGTAACAGGAGCCTGAGTGAGGGGAGAAAAAAGTATAACCTGTTATTATATATATATAATAAAAATTTTTTAAATTGTCTATGTGAAAAAATTCCCCTATTTAAAGCTATAAGCAAATTGCACGTATTTGAAGCATAATTTTATGCTATTCTTTGTATCAAAGAAGACATAACAGCAACATTTTAAGAAATCCACAGTATTGTTTCTAGGTGGTAGAGCAATGTGATATATCTCCATGTTTACAATGAGCATGTATGATTTTAAAATTGAGTGGAGAAAAGTAGTGAAGTTATTTTTCTTTCAGAAAAGAATATATTTTTCTTCCTTAAAAGATATATACATATAAATTGTGTTGCTGGTGAGGCAGCTCCTGTAAAGTAGAACAAAAGCTCTGTTTGATTCTACAAGTATACACTCCTTTTGAGTTTAATGCCTAGCTTTTATGACAAGATCCTCTTGAAAGAAAAAAAAAAAAAAAAACCTGTTGCATTTTTCCTTTGAGAAGTAAAGTAAGTTTTCTCCCAAGACGAAATGAGTATAATAAAAGGCAAATGTTTTAAAAGATAAGGAGAATGTTCACGATTAAAAAAAAATATACAAGAATCCAAGTCCCAAGTCCTCTTTAAAGTGAGAGGTTTCCACATCAGACAGATAGTTGAGGCTTTACTAAAGCATAGTTTCACATACACAGTGACTATTTTCCTGTGAAAATAAACTCTGAGGATCACAGCTAGACTATCACTCATCATTAGTCATTTTCTAGATACTTAACTATACAATAATCAGTCCTGATCCCTACAGTGATAACAGAGGTAAACACCCAACGAAATGATACCACAATACCTTAAACTTCAAAGGGCTTTTAAAGCTTTAAATCAAAGAGAGAATACTTTGAAGTTGAAAAGAGTCCAATTAGCCTGGGTTCCCAGAGGACTCTAAATTCTTCACAAGAAAAATACCTCAATAATTGAGAAATATTTACTTTGTTAATTTCCAACATGTTTTAGATTTCCTAAGGAGGCGGCAGAGGGTCCTAGGAACAATTCTGTTTGTTATGCCAGTTGGAATCATATAATCATTACTGACAGCTTCATGCAGTTATTCCATGTTGTTACCAGACTCATAACACAATGAAAATCCACCCCCACCCCACCCCGCCAGCCCCTGCTTTGTGCACATGCAAGTGTAAACCGTGCTGAAGTTGAGTCCAAGAAGCAAATCATCCCTTTCTGGATTGCTAATTTTGGAGGCATCCAGCTCCGTTTGTCTAATATCAAATCACAGACATTCGGAAGTGAAAAAGACAGCCTGCTTTTCTGGCACACATTAAACACAATTTCCGGGAAAGCTGTGGGATTGTATGTTTACGTTTCAGCAGTTTTGGGGGGGGGGTCAAAGAGTGAGGGTCAGGGAGGAAGTGGAGGTGTAGTGGTAGTTCAGAAAGTGTAGTTACTCCGTATATGTCATCGAATTTAATCCGCCCAAGAGCTCTATCAAGTAAAGCTGTTAGTCACCCACCCAGTTTTCCACCGGGAGACACTGAGGTGGAGAAGCTCCAGGGACCAGACCAGCCAGAAACGACCACAGCTTCATTTAAACCCAAATCTAAGACCAGCGCCAAAGACCTTTATGTAATCCACCTTCCACTATTTTTCTGGAAACAGGGACTCTAGAGACCATGTTGTCCTGGGGAAGCTCTGACAAACATCTGTTTTATTTTTAAGAAACACAAATCCCCCTCTTAAACCACCTATACCTAACAGAACTTGAGGAACGACTGTGACACACATGCCATCACTTGACACTATCACGGGTGAGAAAATAGGGGGGAAATTAGCTCAGGTTGCCCCCAAAACTGCTAAAGAAAAAAAAATGCATGGCCTTGTCACTGATTGTGCAAAATATATTCATTTTCCAAGTGGAAAAAAAAAAAAAAAAAACAGACAAGCCTCTCACTAAATGTTACATGGGCTGCTTGTCATATTTTTTAAATTAGCATTCCAAGCATCCATTGCCTATCCCACTGAGTTATACTACCTGTTATCACCTGTCTTCCATTCCAAAGTTTAAAGTAGAATTTTTATCCACATTAAGTTATTAAACAATAACCCAATTTTTAAAAATGAAGAAACTTCACATAACAATCCTCAGGTTAACTCTCCCTCTTGAAAAAAAAAAAAAAGATATTGAGACTGGAGAGATGGTTCAGCGGTTAAGGTGCTTGCCTGCAAAGACTAATGACCTGAGTTCGATTCCCCAGTACCCATGTAAAACCAGATGCACAACATGGTACGTGCATCTGGAGTTCATTGGCAGTGGCTGGAGGCTCTGGAATGCCCATTCCCTCTGTCTCTCTTCTATTTTGTTCTCTGCTTACAAATAAATAAATAAAAAGAAAAAAAAAAGATGAAGGAAGAGCTATGGCAGACATGGTCAAGCATTTCTGTGTCACAATGATCTGGGCACAGCGGCAAGAAAAGGGTAGCTCATTGAGATTTCCTAACATTTTTGACTTTCCCCAGTCGGCCCCTGGATATCTCTAGTGCGTGTCAGGATGTACTTTAACATATGTGGATCTAAATGTCTATTTCTAACTACACAGAGTGATGACCTTTAAACAAATATCAAATCCTTTTCGGGGTAATACCTGTGAATATTGCAGTGGTCATTCCTAATATCCATCAAAAGATGCCATGTTGCTTCCCAGGGATATTGTAACATTGTATAATGACGAAGGTTACATATGGCCATGAATTCACCTTGCACAAAGAAAGATGCAAGTACGTGACATGTGACACTCTGGGGAAGAAGTTGTCAGTACTGAGCTGAGTCTCACCACTTCATTCCCTCCTTTGCCACACTAATGAGCTACTGCTTGATCAAAGAGTGAGGGTGAGAGAATCAGTACACACAGACGTTTCACTACACTTAACAAAGATAAAAATAAGTATGTTGTCCTATGTCATTCATTCAGGAGCTGTTTGTCACTACAAACAAGATAATCTGTCTTTGTTATTACTATCATGGTGGGAGTGACAGATTAGGCCCCATTTGTAAAGAATCAGCAACCTGCTGCCTGTAGACTGCATTGGCTCACCCTTGTGGTTCAGGAGCAGCGGACTTTGGCTTGGATGTAAGAGCTTTGGAAAAACGGGAGGAGGAAGAAGCCACCACAGAGGCAGTTGCAGCAGCATCAGAAGGCAGCACTCATTAGTGACATCAGCACTCAAGTTATCACTGAGTTCCAGGTTTTGTTTCCCCATTTTTCCAGGACTTTTATGGTGACCACAGTATAACACAACCTAAGCTTGCTGAGCCCAGAAGTTTTCATCATGCAAGAAGCAGAGTGTTAGACCAAAAGAAGCCTAAACGTCTCCCCTCTTGCTTTATAAAGGGAAAGCAAGGCCTGGAAGGTTTTAACCAGTGTGATTAGTTTCAACTTTCGACAGTGATAAAAATGCTAATCTGCCTGGTCCCACATAGCACTCGCTGATTACTTACTACTAATTATCTCCTATGGATATTCCAACTGAGAAACTGACTTTTGATTCCTTTTAAGTGTTCACGTGTGACTCGGGGTTACTAAATGAGAGAACACAGGTTTAAATGATTTCCCAGAAGAATAAAAGTAGTTTGTTTCAAGGTTACGATTCAAAAGTAATTCCCCTAAATCGCAGTTTAAACTCCTGAAGTATATGGATCGAGGAGCTGGGGACATGGCTCAGTGGGTCGGTGTGCTTGCAGCACAAGCATGAGTACCTTAGCCTGGCCCTCAGAAGCCATGTAAAAAGTCAAATGTGTGGAGCTGGAGAGATGGCTTAGCAGTTAAGGCACTTGCCTGTGAGGCCTAAGGACCCGTGTTCTATCTCTCTCCAGATCCCACATAAGCCTGATGCACAAAGGTGAGGCAAGCACAAGGTTGCACATGCCCACTAGGTGGTGCAAGCATCTGGAGTTTGATTGCAGTGGCTGAGGCCCTGGCATGGCAATTCTCTTTCTCTTTCTCTCTCTCTCTCTAAAATAAAAAAACAAATGTCAAGTGTGGCCAAGCATGCTGTAACCCCAGTGCTCAGACAGAGAGGGTAGGGGTGAGGGAGGCCAGGAGGATGGTTAGGACTCCTCGGCCAGCCAGCCTGGCCAAAAGATGGTGTGATGGTTAAATTCTGTTGTGAACTTGATCTGTTGAGGAATGTAGAGACTCCTCTTGAGTGGGTCCCTGAGGTTGCTTCCAGGAAGGCTTAACTGAAGGAGAAAGTCTTTCCTCCATGGTGAGCCCTTCCCCCACAGCGGGTGGTCCCTCTCGGAGGAGGCTTTATCTAAGGCAGCTCAGGAAGAAAAGAATCTCTTCTTCCCACCTGGCTGCCAATGCTGCTGGCTGCTTTCCAATGTGAACTGAAGACCACCATCTCTCCAGGAAGGCTCCAGGCCTTCAGTGAAGGACTGGGACTGCTGAGGCATCCAGCCTCGTGCACTGAGCAGCTACCAGGTTCCTTGATTCTCAAGCCTGCAAACTGCTGTTGTTGGACTGCTGTAAACTAATCCAATAAACCCCCTTTTAACACAATTCATTCTGTCATTTCTGTCCCTCTAGAGACCCCTGACTATCACAGATGGGAAGCTCCAGATGCAGTGAGAGACTCTTTCTCAGGGAAATAAGGTATGATAGAGGAGGACACCGGAAGTCCTTGTCTAGTCTCTGCATGCTTGAACACAGGAAGTATGAATATCACATACATCAAACACACACATACATGCTTCACACAACTGTTACCACACGTAAAAACTAAACGGCAAGAGACCAGATTGTCTTTGGCGCTGATGTTTTTGGAACCGTCACATCTGTTGTTTTCCTCTCGCAGTAGGGCTTTGTGCATGAAACCTCCCAGAGCCCTGGGCTAGTTTCCCAAGGGACCTTGCTTCTCCTACCTTCTCTGTGCACTTTTTTTTTTTTTTTTTTTTTTTTTGGAGAGAGACAGTGAGAGAGGAAGAGGGAGACAGATAAAGATGGGCACGCCAGCAGCCTCTCAGCTGCTGCAAACAAAATCCAGATGTGTTCGCCCCCTTGTGGTCAAGTGTGGCATTGAGCCCTTGCATCACTTTGCATCTGGCTAAATGTGGGACTTAGAGATTGGAACCGGCATTCTTAGGCTTAGGAGGCAGGCACCTTAACCTCTAAGCCATGTCTCCAGCCCTCTGTGCACTTTTTACAGTGGGTGACTCCAAGTTTATTGGCTTCCAACTACAGAAGGTGTAACCCTTAAATAATGACTTCCATGCCAGGTGTGGTGGAGCACGCCTTTAAGCGCTTGGGAGGCAGAGGTAGGAGTATCACCGTGAGTTCAAAGCCACCCTGAGTTTCCAGGTCAGCCTGAGCTAGAGTGAGGCCCTACCGCAAAAGCTAAAAAAAAAAAAAAAAAAAAAGACTTCTTTTACTTCCAATACTTGGCATAGATTTGATAAGTGGTTTTTGTCCCAAATAACACCATTTCACACATTCCCTAAAACATTTATCTATGCTCTCTTTGTATCCACACAGGATCTAAATATTGTTTCTTTATTCTTCCTTTAGTTTACAAACATGGACAGAACAGTAAGGAGCAAAATATTTAAAGAAAAAATACTCTACAGAAATGCTAATCAATAGACTTGAACTCGCAGCATTGCATTAAAGAGTAGCAACTGACTCATTCTGACACTGCATCGAGGAGAGAAGGTCTGTGACATCAGACTGCCATCAGCTCTGGAAGTTACTCTGAGCACTTACTGCTGCTGAGCTCTTTCCATGAATTCAGATCCAATATCACAAAAAAAGGTCAATTCTACTTATATTCCAACATTATACATTCCAAAATCACACATGAAACTAGATAATGTAAAATCAAAGGAGACTAAAAGCTGAAAAAAAAAAAATAGATTTCTGTCTTCTACCTTTGAATGTATGACCCCAATAGACTCAGGTGTTGCCAAAAGCGAGTTGGCAGTTTCTGCCCCTAGCAGGCAGACTCCTACTATGGGGGGGGGGATGTCACTGGGGACAGATCTGAATTCCAGCCTAAAGTATGCAGAGAAGTGGGAGCTCTGGGGGTACTGCTGTTGTAGGCTCATGCTTGCTTGCTTGTGATGCTGGCTGGTGGTGTGGTTTCTTTGTCTTGGATTTGTGAAAGGAGCCAGCTTCTTCCGCCATTGGTAGAACTTTCCCTGTTGGATCTGTGAGCTAAAAGAAACCCTCCTATAAACTGTATCTGGTTTGGAAGTTCATCCCAGCAATGTAGAGCTTACTACAACACCTGGTGTGCATTGACTTCACAAAATTGAACAAGAAACTCAACCCCTCCAAACTTATTCCTTTTAATAGAAATCAGTGTTCTTGATATTTCCTGAGGCAGCTAGAATACTGAGTATGGGATGAAAATTGTAGTCTCAGCTAAGATCATGTTTAGACCTCGGGCATGTTTCTTAATGTGCATCTCTTACCCAGTGATATTAGCTATAAAATGGTGCTAATATGGCTAATTTATAGGTTTCTCGTCAGGATGAAATAAAGGAAGCCACTAGAGCACCTGGCATGTGCTCAGCACTTTAAAGGATTAGAATCTGTACTTTCCCTTTCAGCATTGACGTCCCAATATCCTAAGGGAAACAGTCCACATAAAACTTTCTTAGCTTTTTAGCAAATGCTAATGAACCACAAACACTGCGTGTAGTCTATTTATGGTCAGGCCATGGTACACAACTACCAGCTGTCATCTGTGCTTTTGAAAGAATAAGGTTTATGCCATATTAGTGTGCAAATCTCAAGCTATATCAATACCTAAGAAGGAAAGAAAACTATTTGCTAAATAGTAATGTGGTCTTAACACTCAAACTGGGAATATGACACACAAAATAGTGAGGGAACAGATGAATTCTAAGTGCATCATCACTTAAAATGACATTATAAATTACACAAGATTTTAAACATTAAAATAGTTTTGGCTACAAGACTTTACTTAGGAAATGGAGAAAAGTATGATCATATGATACGGGATGAACTATATGAACATAAAAATGAAACACGGGAGGGGGAGAATAAACTATTGGAAAGAACTGTGAGAATATTTTTATGAACCTTACTAATAACCTGTATGAGGTTATTGACATCAGATGCTAAATTCCTTACTTGTAACTTGCTTTGAAACTAATCTTACCTGCTTAAAGCAATGCCACTAGGTTTCCTTGGCCTTGGTGTGCGTTTGGCCTGAACGGCACAGATGACCAATATTGACAATGTTTAGAGAAGCTGACTGATCTCAGCTCGGCTCTACGCTCCTTTCCTCAGAGGCCTGATTAGACTCTCAACTCAGAGCAAGCATACATGTGGACGACGTGCTGACCGCAGTGTCGAAGACAACAAGGTCAGTAACTAAGGGTGCTCAGATGATCTGTTGAAGGCAACAGGTGTCCTTAATGTGATTACATTTGTGATCAGAATGTATGTGTGTTCTGGATCAGCAGAGTCCAGCAGATCATATCCCTAAATCTCTTCCTTTAACAAATGTTTAAAGTTTTTCCAAAGCCAAAAGTTCCTTACCCTTTGTTTATACAATGTACTACTTGTTCAAGTACTGCTTGTTTGGGGCTGGTCAATACACATGCCAGTGAGTACCCGTATGCAGAAGCAGTGGCAGTGGCAGCCGCAGTGAGATCAGAGCAGAGCAATAGCAACAGCAGGTGTAGCCAGTTTACTAATGGCTGAAACTAAACTTTAACCTTTTCCTCAGGCTGTGGCTACAGACAGCTAGCCTACTCCTGGGTAGCCGAAAAGTGAGTTCTGTTTCTCCAGTTCTGCTTCTAGAAGAAATTTGCCCACGCTTGATTAAAATTCCAAGGGTTAGTCTATAATTTCAGGGCTGTGTGCCCCCATCAAAAAAGGGAAATATGAAAACTCAGCTGATGGGGCATCTCCATTTTAAAAAAAAAGGAGATTTCTTACAGAGACTTCAACCTGCAGCACATTAGGAAAAAGACGGAGAACACACCATAAGCTCATCCTCCTCTTCCTCCTTGTCCTCTTTATGCTTCTTTTCCTCATCAAATCCTAAGCAGCTTGTGTAGAAATTGGGAAATGATTGGAGAATTTATCTTGGAATGCAAAAAGTTCTGGAGTAATTGTGACAATTTAAAAGAAAACAAAAAGACATTAAACTGGATTTATCTCACCTAATTTCAAGATTTAGAATAAACTCTAGCAATCAAGAGAATTGTGGGATTGACTGAAAATCAAAGAAAATAACCTTTTAGATCACTCCAATGGAAGAAAACCCAACCAGAAGCGGGCCATCCTATGTGTCTGTGGTCAATGGACTTCAACAAAAGTTACAAAGTCTTTGAATGAGGCCAAATATTTGAGTGGGAAAAAAGTAAAAATCAACTTTTATGTCAGATGGCACACAATATGTAGATAATATTTGTATAAAACGATTTTTAAATCCCTGAGGGATACCACTTCCAGCAACATTTTAGGGAGCCACAGGGATCCCTTCAAGACCTTCCTTTATTATTTAGTGACAAAGAAATAAGGAAGTGAAACTGCCCTGCTTCCTGCTGAGCCTGTGTGAGAACCAGAAGCAGCACAGAGAAATATAAGAGGAATCAAGCTATACAATGTCTAGGAAAAAAAAAAAAAAACATGGAAATATCTTTGTGACCCTGAGGGAAATATATTCATTATAGAACATAAAAGTCATACAACATAAAATAAAAATGATAAACTGCATTGCATCAGAATTTAAAATGTTTGTCTTTGAAAACAGTCTTTAAAGTAAGGATGCCACAACCAACACATAAGACAAATTACTTGTAAACAGGCTATGCAAAATATGATCAAACTAATAAAGAAAAACAAGTTTGAAATAATTTGATTAGACACCTTACCAAGCATAATGTATGACTGGTCTAAAATATTTGAAAAGATAAGCCATTAGTCAATTCCTTACACAAATTTTAAATTTAAATAACATTTGGCTCAAGGATGATAAACTGATATATTTATGTATGTATATTAATTGTAGAATTAATTATGAAAGACAATTATTAATGGCATTAAGTGGTCTAAATTTCTATCTACAGGAATTGAAAAAGTAAATAATGACATATAACAAAAGTTTTTTTTGTGTGTGGTGATGGGAATTGAACCCAGAGCCTCATACATGCTGGGGAAATGCTTCATTAAGGAGCTATTCTCTCAGCCCCATTATGTTTTTTTTTATAAAATGACTAAACTGACATAATAATATCTTCTAGATACATCATAAGAAATCAAGGTACAAAACAATATGTGATGTAACTCTTTTCTTGAAAGAATCATACACTTGGGCTGGAGAGATGGCTTAACAGGTAAGGCACTTGCCTGTGAAGCCTAAGGACTCAGGTTCGATTCCACGGTACCCATATAAGCCAGATGCACAAGGTGACGCATGTATCTGGAGTTCATTTGCAGTGGCTAGAGGCCATGCCATGTCCATTTTCTCTCTCTCTTTTTCTCCCACTCTGTCTCTCAAATAAATAAATAAATAAAATAATTAAAAGAATCATATACTCTAAGGATATTGATATGCATATTTTCTCTGATATAAAATGCACAAACTGTTAGCTGGTATTAAGGGATTATCCTTAGGGAAATAGATAAGAAGGAGTTTTATTTCCATTTTCTATCCTTCAGTGTGATTAAAATTTTGCCATGAAAATGTTTTAGAATATCAACAGAAAACATTCAGAAGTATGACATTGTTTCTTGTTTTTCCTAAGTTTCACACTCAGAAGTCATTATTAAAAAAAAAAAAAAAAAAAGACTAAACTGGGCTGGAGGGATGGCTTAGCAGTTAAAACATTTGCCTGCAAAGCCAAAGGACCCAGGTTCAGTTCCCCAGGACCCATGTTAGCCAGATGCACAAACTCCAGGCACATGCATCTGGAGTTTGTTTGCAGCAGCTGGAAGCCCTGGCACACCCATGCTCTCTCTCTCTCTCTCTCTCTCTGTGTGTGTGTGTGTGTTTCTCTCTCTTTCTCTGTCAAATAAATATCAAAAATAAAATGTTTTTAAAAATGACTAAATTAATGAATTATCAAAGTTTACCATGGAAAACGAAGATAAGAAAGGTGTCATTATAAGCAGTGTGGGTGAGACACCCAGGAAATGAAAGGGAACAGAGCTCCAAGTGAGAAGAAAAGGTCATTTGAAGAAAGGAAGTGTTGCGGGGGTGGAGGGGTTTGGAATTCTGCCAGATTCTGCAAAACTCTGTGGGATTCAATCAGAGCCAAGCTGGTTGGATGCCCTGCTGAAATCTTTAGTGGGAGTTCACCTTAATTACCTTAACAGGAGGGAGCCCTTGGCCTACCATGGCATCTTAAAAGAAGGGGAGATGAGAGGAGGGGGTTTAGAGATTTTTCTAGATGGTAGTAGGAACTAGGTCAGCTATAAGGAAAGAAAGTAGGTGCTATTGTGCCTCTCAATAACCCCCATCTTTTTTTTTTTTTTCTGGAGAGAGATAGAGAGGCAGAGAGGGAGAGGAAGACAGATAGAGATGGGCATGCCAGCAGTCTCTCAGCTGCTGTGAACAAAATCCAGATGTGTGCGCCCCCTTGTGGTCAAGTGCGGCATTGCATCCTTGCGTCACTTTGCATCTGGCTAAACGTGGGACCTGGAGATTGGAACTGCTGGAGATTGGAACGGGTGTTCTTAGGCTTAGGAGGCAGGCGCCTTAACCACTAAGCCATCTCTCCAGCCCAATAACCCCCATATTTGTAGGCAAGGTCATCCCATTCCTGTGTTGTAGGAGCACTAGAGTAGGCAAGAACAGAGAATATTTCACATAGACAGGAGGAATAATCCTACCTGTTGCTTAATGCCTCCCCTGTGATGAGAGATGCCTGATAAAAGATACAAATATCTGCTCATGTGGTGCCCCTGTGCACTGATCCATCCTCATGCTCTTCCACAGAGCTCCTTTGCTCAAATCATCCAGACATGCTCCTTCCAGATCCAGGACTCACGATATAAGCCATTCCCCACTGTCCATATTGAATGCAGGATTTTGGAGTTCAGGAGGGGTCTTCCAGAATTTACAAACCCCAAGTTTTGCGTTCTGTCCTACTTTTAACAAAGAATTAATGAAGATGGACTTAAGAAGGATAAATTATGAATTAAGTTTATTTAGGGGGAAATCACAAACTGTTGGGTTTATTTAAGGGACAATGGGGTCTAAGAAAGGAGGCTAAACAGGTGGGAAGTAGGAGACACGCTCAGGCAGAAAACACAGCATAGTCCATGAGATCCATTTAAGAGAAGCTAAAAGGGAAAATGGTGATGACTAAGGAACAATAATGGGGGGAAAAACTAGAGTAGAAATAAGTGGAGGATAGAACTTAGATGTACATGTAAGGAGACTCAGAAAGAACACACATGGCATCTGCCATGTGCTTTCCTGAAGAGAGAAAGTATCAAAGCAGGGGAGAAATTGAGGAGTTTTTTTTTTTTTTTTTTTTGGGGGGGGGGCGGACAAGGGTAGAGCCATAAGCACGTGGAGAATAGAACTTAGATGTATATGTAGGGAGACTTAGAACACACATGGCATCTGCCATGTGCTTTCCAGAAAAGGGAAAATATCAAAGCAGAGAGCAAGAAATTCAGCCAGGCTTGGTGGTGCACACCCTTAATCTCAGCACTCAGGAGGCAGAAGTAGGAGGATTGCTGTGAATTTGAGGCTACCCTGAGATGACATAGTGAATTCCAGGTCAGCCTGAGCTAGAGTGATACCCTACCTCAAAAACCAAAAAAAAAAAAAAGGAAAAAAGAAAAGAAAAGAAAAGAAAAGAAAAGAAAAGAAAAGAAAAGAAAAGAAAAGAAATCCAGAGAAGTGAGTGATGAAGGAGGCTGCACTCATGGCCACCCCGAGTTTAGAGTAATTACATAGGCAACAAGTCTAGAGTTGCTGAGAGCACCCACATGGTAGATTTGGATGTAATTAAAGTGAGACCCTTCCCCAGACTATAAAGCACAGGCAAGCAGAAAAGTTTAGATCAAGAAACAATACTATGCTGTCCCAGCCTGGCTGGGTGGGGGTAAAGGCCAGACTCACATGTGTCTGAGAAGCACAGGGCAAGAGCTAGAGGGAGACACACATCCCTGGGCTTTAGTCCAAAGAGAAGAAGGAAGGACTGGAAGGCCACAGCCTTTATAGCATCAGATTCTGGTATGTAAAAGACAGACCTCATTGGCTAGTAAATTAGGTGGGTGGATCCTAGAGTCACCTGAGCTATTTTATTTTGGTAGCATGCTAGACTGTGGGCAGCAGGGGGTTCTATAGATCACTCTCTATCATCCATGAGTTCCATTCCTGCCAAGAGTCCCATTCTTGTGCCAGGGCAAGGTGGCATATGGGGTGGCATCCTTTGTGCCTCAATCCCTAGCTGAAACTGTTTTAAATGTCTTTACAAACATAATGACCACATACCAAGCTTGACCATTTGGAGAATTCCCATTTATAGCCCCATGCAACTTACTGTGTCTATTTAGTTCCCTGGGCGCCAACCCACAAATAAATCATTTCTGTGTCAAAATTGACTGTGACTGTGCTGTCCAACCTTATGTTTCAGCAGAACTGATAAAAGATGGTCTATTTATGTGGTTACTGGCCCACAAAGGAGGCTCAGTTTTGTTAGAACCCATTGGTCTACCAGGCTTTCTGTTTGGAATAGCAAGCAGTTGCCTGCTTCAGATGAGACTATTTCTCAAGAATGCTGTGTGTCAGGTGAACTCCACAGTTCCCTAAGGCATCAGGAAACCCCCAAGCAAGAAGCAAAAGTACCAGCACACACCCTGACCTGCAGCAAGATTAATACACTAGGCCAAGAGAAATGAAAAAAGTGGCATGTAAGAGGTGTCTGAGTCCCCATTTGCTCCTCACGTCAAGTCTGTACGTTAGATGTTCTTATTATTCCCATCGTACACATGAATAAGCAGATCGTGAAGATACACCTGCTTCAAATTCAGGTTGCACCTAGCAGAACCCAGATATAAAAGTTGATTAGTTTGAGATACGGCCCTTAACCATGACCCTAAATCTTACAGCATGATCAGGATCTAAATAGATGAAGATGATTAGCCAACCATGCCAGTTATGAAAGAGACTTCCTTGACAGCAAAACATTGACATTCTTACCCCAGGCCAGAAGGGGTGATTGATCGTGTGTCATTTTTTAGCTAGTAAGCAGGTAAGTCTCAAGCAAGATCACTGTGCTATATGTCCTGTGACCATCCTGTTAGCAATAGCTGAGCTCTGTGTACTTAATGTTACATTCTCTTACCTCTTTCCCAACCAGAGGTCACTGACCTTTATGCACATGCTGCTATAATTTTGTGAAACTCCATACATTTCTTGTTAATATTCCTTTTCTACGATTCATTTGAGGAACACAAAAAGGGCACGGCAATTCTAGAAATCACAGCACTAATTGCTACTAATTAGATCCAATAGAAAGTAAAAACACAAGAAATTGTTCTGTTACAATTCATTTTCCCAGAAAAATGTATTGAATTCAAGTAACTTTTGTTACTTTGGGTGAGAGTTCTATGAAACACCTGGTTACTACAAACATCCTGCCTCCCCATGGGTGTGGCTTCTCATTTCTTTCTCATCACTAAATAATAACACAACATCAACTGCTCAGAGTATTTTGAAACTGTTCAGATGGCTTATTAATTTCTTTTTTAAATATTTTAGAGAGAGAATGAGAAAGAGAACTGGCACAGTACAGCCTCAGCCACTGCAATTGAACCC
The DNA here is from genome assembly GCA_036365145.1 of Orientallactaga sibirica. NCBI lineage: Eukaryota > Metazoa > Chordata > Mammalia > Rodentia > Dipodidae > Orientallactaga > Orientallactaga sibirica. Next base: position 24,537,109 of record JAEOAD010000007.1, on the reverse strand, counting down.
CAGATGCTTGCACCAACTAGAGGGCATGTGCGACCTTGCGCTTTTATCACCTTTGCATCTGGCTAAGGTGGGATCTGGAGACTTGAACATGGGTCCTTAGGCTTCGCAGGCAAATGCCTTAATTGCTAAGCCATCTCTCTTGTCTGACTTGTTGAAATTTTGCTGTAACAGCCAGGGAGATGATTCAGCAGATAATAGCACTTGCTTCACAAATGCAAGTACCTGAGTTTAGATCCCCAGAATCCACATAAAGCCAGACACAGGAAAACATCCTTGTGAGGTGGGAATGTAGACGGGAGAATCCCCAAAGGTTTGTGACAAGCTCAGCAGTGAATGTGAGAGTCTACCTCAACAAAGGGGAAAGTGAGGACCAATACCCAGCCATCTTCTGATCTCCACACACTCACCATGGCATGTGCACGCCTGTGCTCATACACACGAACACATGCACAATAGACATTCTACTTTAAGTGTTACATGGAAAGATTTAAGAATACTCTCCTTTGGCAAAAGTCTCTAAAATATCTGGTTGAATAAAATGGCACAAGACAAAGAAGTGGGTGGCTTGCCTTTTGAGATCCCCCGGGATAGAGGAAATTACACAATATAAATGACCAATTTATGCACAGAGATGATGCAATAGGTATGACAAAATTGATTAAAGAGCCCTAGTGCCACCCTGTATATTTCAAGTTTGCCTCAGCTCTGGCCTGTAATAAGATCCAGTTCCTCCTTGATATGTTGTACTAAGGATGATGCCAATGATCTTCATGGCAGTTTAAGGTGATACTGCAATTCCTTGAGAGATTGATGACAACATGATGAAGCCTCTAGGCTCAATCTGTTCCAGAATTCTATAGGAATGAATAGAGAGATACTTGCCTCTCTCTCTCTCTTTCTCTCTCTCTTCCTATTTAAGAAATTAAAGGTTTTTAAGTGTTATACCTCAATGCAATACTACACACAATCTGACCCAGCAAGCCCAAATGTCCTCCTTCATTATTTTTGCCATATCCACAAATCATTACTATTATTATGAACCAAATACCTTTTCTAAAATGTTTTCTTTAAATTTTGTTTATTTTTATTTATTTATTTGAGAGCAACAGATAGAGAGAAAAACATGCAGAGAGAAAGAAAGAGAGAGAGAGAGAGAATGGGTGCACCAGGGCCTCCAGCCACTGAAAATGAACTCCAGATGCATGTGTCACCTTGTGCATCTGGCTTACATGGGCACTTGTGAATCGAGCCTTGAACTGGGGTCCTTAGGCTTCACAGGCAAGTGCTAAACTGCTAAGCCATCTCTCCAGTCCCTACATACTTTTTCATTGCTCATTATTCTTTAGTTAGAATTAACATCCCCCAAATTCTGTGCTTTATATACCAATTATGTTTGTTTAAATATTCACTGAAATAAACACATGTCAACTAATATGCCATATATACCTAAAATCACTGTAAAAGCCATCACAGTATCCGTATCCCAAATTAGAAAACAATATCGCAGCAACTACCTATTTAGATGGAGGAGCTGATGAAATAGGTGGATGTCCCAGGGTCACTCATCGAGGCAGTGGCAGGGCTGTGACTCACACTCAGTTCTGTGACTTGCAGCATGCTGACTCAACAGCAGGAAGGAAGGGCATGATGGATGTGGCGACATTAAAGACTGTACTTTGCAGCCCCATGCAGTGATTAAGGTTCCATACAGATGTCTAAGCACACACAAAAAAATCAACTCTACTGCACCCCCCTGCAAGAAAAAAATGTTTCCTTCTCCTCCATCCTTAATGACTTTAGCAGATATTCTTCATCCTGAGGTTTGTGTCCATCTTCACCATCGCCAATGCCATCCTTCATCTGCTCTGTCAGTGGAAACCATCTCTGCTGAAGTTGGGACCAAGGCCAAGATGTTGCACTTTTTCCTGGAAATGATCATGCCTGTTCACAGAATTTATGAAGTGCCTTATAATTTTTTCTAAGCCTTTTCCTAAGCTTTATCATGTTCAGTTCTCACAAAAGCTACTGAAGATATTTCAAGATTGCATGCTGTGATCAAAAAAGGAGTCTACCGGGCTGGAGAGATGGTTTAGCAGTTAAGTCATTTGCCTGCAAAGCCAAAGAATCCTGGTTTGACCCTCCAGCACCCACATAAGCCAGATGCACAAGGGGGTGCATGTATCTGGAGTTCCTTTGCAGTGGCTGGAGGCCCTGGAGTGCCCATTCTCTTTCTCTCTCTCCCTCTGCCTTCTTCTCTCTCTCAAATAAATAAATAAAATATAAAATCCCTTTAAAAAATAAGTGTTTTAAAAAAAGAAGTCCACCATAACAAGGACAGAAGAGATTCAAAACTGATGAAAGATGTACCATAAAAATGCCACAATCTCTCTGCTATCCTACCCTTCCTCCCGACTATTCATTCATGCCCTTAGCATGAGTGATATAGGGATCCAAGGGTCGCATATGTCAAGCAGTGGCAGGATGTGAACCCTGTCATTTTACCCGTTGTGTTAAACGATGGCCTTCGGAAATCTGGCAGTGAAGTCTGGTCAGCCGTGAGCCTTCCAGATGTGGAATTCAAAGTGAGCCCTCTGGATTAGAATTAACGTCTTTCCTATGGAAAAAAAACATGCAATTTCCATCGACCGTCCCAATATTTCAACAGTCCTTGGCATAGTAGCAAATTCAGTGAAGGTAAGTACTAAAGACTCCTAAGTGGGAACAAAGTTTGTTGTTTTTTTTGTGGCGTGGGGGGGGGTCTTTTTTAAGGTAAAAATAACAAAGCTCTGGGGACAAAAAAACTGAGTCTGACAGACAATGTTGGTGACCAAAGATGCTATCTTGGTTATTATTCTTTATTATTCTTTTTTTTTTTAACTGTGTCACTCTAGGATATGACCTGCAAGAAATTATAGGCAGGCCACATACCCATCCCAAGCCCCACAAGGTGGGCTCAAATAAATCTCCCTAAAAAAATTTACATTTGAAAATCCAACAGCTGTTAAAGGTCACTAGTAAATTATAACTAGGCTGTGCCACGGGAGTTTAACGACCTTGACCATTCACGGGCCTTTGGAATCATTGACCTAATCACAAAGAATGGCTGTTGTCCCCTATCCAGGCCTAGCACTAGTTGTTAATGTTTGAGCACAAATTATTCTTAGTGGGGAAAGATGCTGACCAGCTCTCCAAGGGCGGCATCAGGAAATATGCAGATCTGTTGCCTTGCGCAGATGAGTTCACGCCGCACGCGTGAGCTGTGGTCTCTGATGAACTGACTTCATTCCCTACTTTCACGGAGCAGCTCATCCCTCGATTCGCTTTTCCCAAGTCTCAGTCAGCGCTCCTACCAATCTGGAAACTGACAGGAGTGAGAGGAAGACACACATCTGCTGGAAAATGCTTCTTCCAAAGCTACAGTCAGCATGGAGAGGTTTAGCCTCATATAACATAACTAGTGTTGCCATTTGTAATATATTAAGAGGTCTGATAAAGAAAGGCATGGCCATCAGACAGAACCAGAGAGCACTCTGAGGAGGATGTGTAAATGGCTGACAGTCGTGGGAAACTTTACAGCATACTTAAAAGGCACATTTCATGAAGAGATGGTGTTTCTTGTCCAAAAATAATGGTAAAGTACATATTTTAAAGCAAGAATTCTTCGTTTTGAGTATGGAGTGAGTAAACAAATGTCACAATCTGTTTGTGTGAATGAAAACTGGGGTGACCTTTCTTGAATGCAACTTGACAACACTTAAGAACCTTCGTAGTGGGGCTGGAGAGATGGCTCAGTGGTTAAAGACACTTTCTAACAAAGCCTGACAGCCCAGGTTTGAGTCCCCAGTGCCTACATGAAGCCAGATGCACAAAGTGTAACATGCATTTGGAGTTTGTTTGTACTGACGATTGACAACTGGCCCTGGCGTGTGCTCATTCTCCCCCTCTCTTTCTCTCTCTTTCCTCCCCCGTCTCTCCTTGAAAATAAATAACAAATGAAAATTTAAAAATGATTCATCATAATGGGCAACTTCATTGTTATAATTCTTCCATTCTCTAAGGTTATTCCGAGGAACGAGTAGAGATTATACATTATCATTTCTAAAGGGTTGCTTATACTATAGCGTTACTCATTATGTTACTCATTTGGAAACAAGACAGATGCCTATAATTAATTGATTAAATGAATCATGTTGCAACCATGTAAAATGCTATAAAGCAATTAAATTATTAGTACAGAAGTAAACTTAAAACATGTAAAATTGGGCTGGAGAGATGGCTCAGAGGTTAAGCTGCTTGCCTGTAAAGGCTAACAACCTGGGTTCAATTCCCCAGTACCCATGTAAAGCCAAATGCACACAGTGGTGCATTTGCAGCAGCTGGAGGCCCCGGCACACCCATTATCTTTCTTTGTTTTTCTGCTTCTCTCTCTCTCTCTCCGTGTGTGTGTGTGTGTGTGTGTGTGTGTGTGTGTGTGTGCTTGCAAATAAATAAAAATATTAAAATGTGTAAAATTGAAAATTTAGAATTTTTACACATTGTGCATAAATACATACTAGTTATTTATGACATAAAATAACTTTTACATAAATTAAATTAAAATTATATAAAGATGCTGGATAAATTGCTCAGTGGTTAAGGTGCTTGCTGGAAGAGCCAAATGACCCAAGTTTGTTTCCCTAGCACTCACGTAGAGCCAGATGCACAGGGTGGTGCATGTAATTGGAGTCTGTTTACAGCAACTAGAGGCCCTGGCTCACCCATTTTCTCTGTCTCTCTTCTACCTCTCTATTCTTGCAAATAAATAAATAAATTCATAAAAAATAAAGAATATAATGAACATGCACAATTTTCATGATCCTATTCAAAGCATATTGCATTCTAGGAATCTCACAGTTTACATATATACATATATATATATATATATATATATATATATATATATATATATATATCCACTATGTGTTTACTTTTATGCTAACTTTGCAATTTTTTAAATGTTTTCAATGGGGGTGCTGAGAGATGGCTTAGCAGTTTAGGCACTTGCCTACAAAGCCTAAGAACTCATGTTCAAATGTCCAGGTCCCACATAGCCAGACACAGTGACACACAATGTCACACATGCGCACAAGGGGGCCCACACATCTGGAGTTCATTTGCAGCAGGCTGAAGGCCCTGGCATGCCCATTCTCTCTCTCTCTCTCTCTCTCTCTCTCTCCTCCTTCCCTACTTTCTCCCAAAATAAAATTAATAATTCAAATATTTAAAAAATCTGGAAATGGTGGGCCAAATTAATATGTGCATGTGCTGGGTTATTAGAACTATTCTCTTTCCATTTACATGAAGGTTCACCCCAAGCTAATGGTTCATACTCCCTCAGTGATAAGAAGCCCCCACAAACACTGGCCTAAAGTGTGCTGTGTTTGTTTTCAACAGTGGCATGGTATGGGACTAATATCTGCTGAGGATTCTGACATTCACCACCGGATTCATTCTTTGCCACTGAGCCAATAACAGGAAAGAAAGATGCGCATGTCCTCCAGGTGCAGGGTGACTCTTTCTACACAAACAACCATAGGCCTGAACACCAGGCCACACTCCAGCATTTAACCTGACCATTAAGGCCCTGTGCTCCTGAGGCAATAATTGGGGTGTCATGGCCTTAATGGATGAGTGTGGGGAAGCCCTATATTTAATTTTCTTGTGCCATTTAAAACCATGCTCTGGGTAGATTTTTACAGTACCCCAAAGAACTGGTCAATTTGTTGAATTTTTGTGCTTCATTAAAATCAGCAGCCCATTGCTTCCTCTTATATTTCATTCCAAAGATCAATAGAACATTCCATTCAACCCAGAAGAAGTTCACAGTTATCTTTCTTCTACATGAGACTGAGTCAGTAGGCACTCTAAATGTCACTCCCAAGCACATGGAGAGTCACACCTTCAGGACTACCTAGTCCTTGAGCAGTGATTTTTTTTTTTTTTTGAGAGAGAGACAGAGACAGAGAGAGAGAGGAAGACAGATAGAGAATGGGTGCACCAGTAGCCTCTCAGCAGCTGTGAACAAACTCCAGATGTGTGCGCCCTCTTGTGGGTAAGTGCTGCATTGCACCCTGTGTCACTTTGCATCTGGCTAACCATGGGACCTGGAGATTGGAACCGGCGTTCTTAGGCTTGGCAGGCAGGCACCTTAACCACTAAGCCATCTCTCCAGCTCGTTTCAGATTAAAAAAAATAAAATAAAATTATCACTATGGGCACTGATATATTACCTGGAAAAGCAAATATATATCAAAAGGCAGAAATATAGACGTATACTTAAATTGTAGCTCTTATACTTAAAGTAATTAGATTCACAAATTTCTACCTGTAAGTAGTTGACAAACAGTTGGAGATATGAGCTAAAGTTTAACAAGTGCACTTAATATTGTATATGCCAGGACTGCTTTTGAGCTTGAAGCTGCTACAACTGTGTGAATTTGAGGTCAATGGCACCATTTTCTTTGTCTAGAATAATGGGATGAATGTGAAGATATTACTCATGCCTGGAAGGAGAGATGGTGCTTCCGTACATGTAGTCAGAAATAGTAACCAATATAAATGCTAAGATCTCAGTGCTCATAAAGTAGAAACCTTAACTGATGCACCACTCCTTCTTAACATTAGTCAGGGCTAGAAAATAATGTGAAGTAAAATTGATTCCTAGAGCCAAAGGTAAAATGTCTTAGGGAGTCAGCAACTGCCTTAAGGGATCATTTTGGCTAGCCCTGCCCTTGGCTTTTACACTGAGATGTTTTTCTTTTTCTTTCTTTTTGTTTTTTTGATGGTGATGACAATGGAGATTCAAGATGTGTATGCCTGAACGACAGTGAAACCTCAGCCACACAGTCATTTAACTATCAACTTTATATGACTTTGCCTTCAGGCAAGAACATCTCAACAGCTCATCTTTATTCCAGGGGAAATGATTAAACTCAATTTCACAGGTAAAACAAAGTCACTTTTTTTCCCTACAATGTAGCCATTTATAAACAGGATGTCTAGGCTTGATCTATAAAGTGCTTCATTCTTACACCAAAGGTCACAGACATCTGGCCTCAATATTGTTTCATGTTCAATTGGCAATAAAACTTTTTTTTTTTTCAGTTTGAAAAGGAAATGTTGAATACAACTCAGGAAAATTGCCAATCTTGTCATAGTTAACTGAGCTGAAATTTATTCCTAATATTTGTGCTCTTATAATTTAATAGCAATTTAACAATATCCAACTTCCTTTTAGTGTTTTGCATCAAAGTATAATAAAAATATATGGTAAAGGGGCTTTTAGCATGGGATAAAAACTTTATGAGCATAAAGTCTCTATTTAAATTCTTGTGGATGCTTATTTAGCTGTTTTTCTTCATTAAATATGAATTATAGCTCTTTAAATGCTGATTTGGAAATCAGGAAGGTTTAGTTTTACTCTGCTGCTTTATATCCACAGGCAACATAAATCTATTTAAAAGCTGATTTAAGAAAGCAACTTGGGGAAGCAAATTGCTGGTGATTTGATTCCTTGAATTTTGCATGCTACATAATCAGAATCAGGTTGTACCGAGTATCAACAATGTTTATTTGAATGTGGTTGAAAAGACAATTATTTCTTAAAGAGCATACATAGTATGGGCAGTGATGAAGTTCAAGACTCACTTGCAAAACTAAACATATGTGAAGCCTTTACCTGAACAATGCTAGTTCCAGAATGGCTAAAGACAGCTGACTACAGCCAGTTCTTTTCTTTTCTTAAGAATGCATATGTTGGCTTCTTTGTTGGAAAATGTTGATGGCTAATAAAATTATAGCCCCAGATGCAAAATACACTTGAATCACAAATTTAATACTAAAAGCACACCATATTTTGTGAATATAACCTTACAGTAGTGATTTATAATAAGACACAGTTTTATTTCCTCATTTACCAATTATTTTTGAGATTATGTTCAGTACAACTTACCAGGCCTCTATTTTTAAGTCTTCTATAGGCTAAAGAAAAAAAAGTTTTATGTACATATCACTTCATCTTCCTACGATCTTATGGTTACATACTATCTATCCACACCAGCATCAACAACTGATAGAACTGAAACACACGGGGTGATATTGACAGTGTTATTTGAGTCTCACTCTAAGTGACACATAGTGATTTACTTCCCATTTGCCTGCGAAATAAAGATGGCTTTCTGTGCAGGATGTACTAAGCAATATCTTTCATTTCCACATGACAAGTCAAATACTTGCTGAATTACAGAAGAGAAAGGGATAAAGAAGGATGAAGAAAAGCAAAATAGAGGAGAGAGGGATTTCTTAATGTATCGTTTATATAGCTATGATAGAATGAACAGGGATAGAATTTTGATTCCTTCTTTTGATTTAGTAACCCATTGTCCAGAAATTGATTCTGCAATCTGACAATTTCAACTGTTTAGGAAAAAAGCATTTTACAACAACAATTTCTGACAACCAATTATGTGGCTTGCACAAGAATCACCCGTGACAATTCCCAATGGTACAGAAAAACATCATGTGTATTTTTGTGGAAACAAGCAAAAGACTGAGGTGGTCCAATTTCAGAGCCATCTATTAATGAACACGGGCCATCCATTCACAGTTAAATAAATCCTGATTTGCTTTAATCTTCTTTTACAATTTTTTGAGAGAGAGAGACAGAATGGAAACACCAGGGCTTTCAGTCCTGTAAACAAACTCCAGACACATGCACCCCCTTGTGTGCATGGGCCACATTGTGCTCTTACATCACTGTGTGTCTGGCTTACATGGAAACTGGAGATTCAAACATGAATTCTTAGGCTTCACAGGCAAGCAACGTAACGGCTAAGCCATCTCTCCATCCCTCTTGAATCTTATTTTAAAGTATTTTTTTAAATTTTATTTTCATTGATTTATTTATTAGAGACAGAGAGAGGGGGAGAAAGAGAGATTGAGAATGGGCATTCCAGGGCCTCTAGCCACTGCAAACAAACTCCAGATGCATGTGCCATCATGTACTTCTGGCTTACGTGGGTCCTGGGGAAAAGAACCGGGGTCCTTAGGCTTTGCAGGCAAATGCCTTAACCACTAAGCCATTTCCCCAGCCCTTGAATCTTATTTTAAACGGAAAAGGGAAGAGGAAATTAAACCATGCAGTTGTTCATACACCAAAAAAGTAGAGAAAGAAAACTGAACTTCTTTGGAATGATGAACTGTTCACCAATAAAGCTAAACAAACCCTGTTTACAAAAAGAGCATACAACAATATAAACCTAGTTTTGTAATTGAGAGTGTTGGTAATCTCACAACAGAATTCATGTTTATGTAGAACAGAGTTTGCCGAACAGGGAGCCAGCCAATTGGTAAGGCATAATGGTTATAGAAGTTATTTCAAAGGAGAAACAATCAAGTTAAATTTCTCTTCAGTCTGAATCATTCTGTTCATATTTTAAGAGAAATTCATCCTGGTTTGCATGTCAAAACAAGAAGTGTTATACTGACTAAAAATACTACTGAATTCAAGATAGGGAACAGGGGATTCAGGTTTGAGGTGAAATAGAAATACATGTGAAAAGACATATGTTATAAATACTAAGTAATTCACTAAAAATATCTGAGTAATAAGTTTTGAATAGCCATTAAGTATTGATCAATATCATTTATCCAAGTTTGCTAAATAACCAGTATTTAAATGTTATTTCTTAAATTTTACCTCCTTACCCCATCCTAATGATTTTTATGAAGAATCAAAATACCAAAAGTTACTGACAACTTTAGAAAAAGTTGTATTACTTAAACCTAAGAATTTTCTTCACAAACTGGAGGAATTTGGTTCATTCTTTAGTTGTGGTAAGTTATTTTTCACAATAAAATATTCATAGGTGGGGCTGGAGAGAGGGCTCAGCAATTAAGGTGCTTGCCTGCAAAGCCTAATGACCCAGGTTCAATTCCCCAGTACCCACATAAAGCCAGAGGCACAATATGAATATGCACCTGGAGTTTCCTTGCAGTGGCTAGAGGCCCTGATGCACCATTCTCAGCTGGGTGTCACATCTCCTCATCAGAAGACAGGAAGGCGAGAGAGTACTTTGGGTAGCACTGGCAAGCAGGGCTGGATTATAAAATCCCAAAGCCCACCCACAGTGCCACACTCCCCTAGCAAGTCTCCACCTCCCAAAGGCTCCAGGAGCCAGGGAATTATGAGGCTTCATCACAAACAGATAACACTATGGGGGACATTTCACATTCAAATCACTTCATAGACTTTCAACAAACTTCAAGTTTAATACAGACAAGATATGTCAAAGGCATAACTTACACTCTAAGTAACTGGAAGGTAATAGGTGATATTACGACTCATATATCAAGTACAAAAATTATAAGTCATATATCACTAGTATAAGTCTCATAAACCTAATAAAAATTACTAAAAGTTAGATCTGCAACCATTCAGTTAGAAAGAATAGTAAACTAGATTGCCAAGACTTCTTCATAAGCACACAAATGAGATGAGGAGGAGGAGGATGGCAAAGAGGAAAAAGGACTAAAAAACCCTGTAGAAGTAGAAGTGAATATTTATCTCCATTTATGTAAAAGTTATTAGGGCCACTGACCGAATGCCTTTTCTTAATACAGATGATAGGATTGCACTTCCTGTGCCTGAGAATTGTGACTTCCTTTGACCAGTGAGATGTGCCACTGAAGTGATATGATCTCCTCCTGAGCATAACCTTGAAGATCTATTTTGAAATTTACCATATTCTCTTCTCCTTCTTTGGAGATTTGGCTGTATGAGCTGAAGACAGTCCTCTGTCAGCCTGTTCCCATGAGAAGTTACCACAATAAATAGAAACTCCCATTAATCTATGATAGGCTTAGGAGTGAACAAGATATAAACTTCTATTATAATAACCAAAAAAAGATTTTCCATGAAAACCTAGCTATATCAAAGAGATACGAAGAAAAGAATGAGTAAAGAGAAATTATCTATAAAGTCACAGAAAAAAAGAAAACATGAAAAAACACGAGGGAAGGAGTTTTCAAAAGAAAATCATTTTCAAGGAAAATAAATCAGAGAAGAATGGAGATCAACAAACAAGAAAGTTGTGCCTGGGATATCATCTGTGATCAATAAGAGAACAGACTCTGTGGTCCAGAAGCCACAGTGTGAGGACATGCAAGTCAAAAAGAGGAGATGGAGGGCTAGAGAGATGGCTTAGCAGTTAAGGCACTTGCCTGCAAAGGCAAAGAACCCAGGTTCGATTCCCCAAGACCCACATAAGCCAGATACACAAGGGGAAGCATGCATCTGGAGTTCGTTTGCAGTGGCTGGAGGCCCTGGAGCACCCATTCTCTCTCTCTCTTCTTCCTATTTCCCCCCTCTCAAATAAATAAATAAAATAAATTTTGAAAAAAGGAGATGGAGAGGCAGAACGACTATAACATGAGCACTACTCCATCAGGGAGTGTAAGGTAAAGCCATGCAGTGCAGTGAGCAGAGCTTGAATGAAAAGGTAAGCATTGCATTTATTTGTAAAATAAAAAAAAGTTAAAGACATAAACAAATCTTAAAATTATCAATAAAATGGAGAAATTATAGGTGAAAAAGCTAGAGAGAAATGTCCCATAGTGGAAAGAAGATAAGGTCAAGGAGCACACTGCATTATCACCTCAGATGACAGGCAGAGAAATGGAAAGGAACGGGGTAGAAAGGTGTGTGATGAAGGCCAGCTCGGGTGACTTTATCTTTAAGCTGGAGGTAGACTTGCTCAGATAAAAGGCATAGGGGATAGGCATGAATAAGAAGACTGAAAGAACTGGTACAGGGAATGAACAGCCTTCGCGGAAGGAAGATAATACCAGTGCTGGTCTACAGTTAGGCCGCACACTTGATGTAATTCGTGGCGCTTTTACTCCGTGCTTAACCCATTCATCCCCAGTGACTGATCCTGTTTATATATGAACTGACATCATTCAGAATTTGTTTATAACTACAGTTCATTTCTACCCAGCTGTATATTCTCCATTAAAGAGCCCAGGACACTCAAAATATAGTTAACAATTTACACTGGTATCCCAGCTGACAAATTTAACTATCAGAAAACTACTGTGAATTATATAATATTTTATTCTTGAACAAAGGATGGCTCCTTGACTAGATTGAGTTTCTTATGTAACAATTTACACAGCTGAGAGCAGAACTCAGTCTAGATTTCCAAGCCAACACTATTTCTCCTAAACAAGCAAACTAACTGATGGCAGCTGTGACCCACTTATTTAACATATGAGTAAGAATGAGCCCCTTTGGGAAAAATTTAAAATTTATTTAGGTTGAAAAATCTTTTCTCTTTGAAGATCTGTGTCTCTCAGAACAGCATGGGGCTCCAGGTCTCTCTCAGATCTGAGTCTATCTCTTGGGTCTCTGTAATGCAGACCTATAAACTCCTGGGCCAAACTGAAATTGAAATAACTTCTATGGGGAGCCATGGTGGGATGGCACTGGGAAAATTTCACAAACTTTCTCACTCCTTCCTTGTTCTCAGTTAATGAGTATTAATGAAAACAAATCTAAGAATGAAGAAATAGAGAAGTGTGTCCATAGAAAACTATCTCGCCATTTCTATCCATCTCTCCTCTATTTTGACATGTCAGTTCTGTGAAGATTCTGAAGAGAAATGAAAGTATTTGAAGCCTTTGCAAAGCTGTGCTCAAGGCTTCCTTGTTTATCCCTATGTGGTAGTATCAGGCACTACCCAGACAAGACAAGCAAAACAGTATTTTGGAGTTTATCATTCTTTAATTTTCTCAGAATTCAAATGAAAGCTGTGGTTTGATGCCACTGAAACAGAATTACATGTGAAGTTTAGAAGGGATTAATTTCATAAATTTCTTAAGTTGTTTAGGAAACCATCTGGCAATTTGAGAGATAAAATTAAAGTCTATGCAAGAAAATTTCTTTCTGAAAGATTTTAATGACGGGATATTACAACAGCAGGAAAATAAAAACTAATGCATATTTTATCATTGAAAGCAAATGCCCTGGACTGTTACGTCAAGAGGGATTTCTACTCACTCCTAAAAGAAAGCAACTAATGTGTACAAACACTGACAGGAGCCTCTGGAGTGAGACGTCATTTGATCTTCATGGAAGACAGTGAAGGAATGACCAGCTGCACTTTTCTGAGAAGGAGGCTGGTACATGGAGAAGTTAGATGATACACAACTAACTAGAGTGTTATCCATATTCATGACGTTTGAACTAAGATGTTTCTTACCCAAACACTGCATGCTGCTAAATCACATGGCTCTCTGCAAGCATCAGTACAATGTATCAGATGGGCTGATGGTCACTGCCATTAGCTACCTACATGTTCTGGCCAAGTGAGAGTCAATCATTTGTCTAGTGTTTTTACAAGTCTTCTGTTAGATTTTCAACATACCCAAATGAAGCTTCCTTATCATTACTATTTTATAAAACAGAATGTGTTCCTCATGGTCAGTGTGGTGGTTTGATTCATGTGTCCCCCATAAACTTAGATGTTTTGAATGCTAGGTTCCCAGCAGATGGAGATTTGGGAATTAACACCTCTTGGATGCAGTGTATTTTTGGGAGTGGGCTTATGGGTATTATAGCCAGTTTCACCTTGCCAGTGTTTGGCACATTCTGTTCCTATTGCCTACCTGATGTTGGCCAAGAAGCATTATCTACCCTCTACTCATGCCATCATTTTCCCCTGCCATCATGGAGCTTCTGCTTAAGTCTGTAAACCAGAAATAAACCCTTTTTCCCAAAAATCTGCTCTTGGACGAGTGATTTCTGCCAGTAATGTGAACCTGACTGCAATAGTAAAATTGGTACCAGGAGTGGGGTTGCTGCTGGCTACCTAACTGTGTGGCTTTGGCCTTTTTGAGCTGATTTTCAAGAGGAGTGTGGAAGGATTTGAAACCTTGGCCTAAGAGACATCTTGTAGTGCTGCAAAGACCTGAATGCAGTAAAAACTATGGACTGTGAGGTTTGGTTTGTGAGGGTGAGAAAGAGCTTAGCTTGGACTGGACTAGAATCAGTTGGTGTGAGAGACTTCCTGTTATGCCCCTGTCCTGAGAATTTGTGCAGGGTTGCATTGCATAGAAATGGACTGGTGTGAGCACAGGGATATGGCACAGAAATGAAATCTTTGGGCTGAAACTTCTGCCTGCTCAGCTGCAATTATATGAGATTGTAACCTTTGACATTGGGCCAGCTGACCTACATTAGGGCAACAGGAAGAATGTAGACTCCTTTGAAGGGGCCTGAGTGCTCAAGGAGTATCCTATTCTTCAAAGTCTGCTTTATTCCCCCCTCAATTAACAAATTGGCACCCTACCTGGTATTATGGAGTATAAGAAATGCAGGAAAGAGAGGGTCACTGAATTTGCAATATGATCTTGTGTTTTGGAATAGCCATGGGCAGTGTGAAGCATGTTTGCTGGATGCCAGAATGGAGACCTAATGTAGCTGTAAGGATGGACTGTGGGTTGCAGTGGAGACCCAGTGGAGATGCTGGGACCACCAGATGGCTGCTAAGGAGAACTTCCAGCCCTGGATGAAGTTTTCCAGACTGTGACTAGCCTAGCTGGAGGGGTGGGTTTGGAACTCCAGAGACTTGTTGCTGGTTGAAATTATCAGACTTGGAGACTTGTCGCTGGCTAGAGTTGTTGGACTTGAAGCTGCAGAGTTTGGTGTTTTCCCTGTTTAAATCTTGTATTGGTTGGCTATTTCTTTGCTATGCCCAATGCCATCTTTTGTTCCTCTCTGCCATTTTGGGTTTTTGAGGATTTTTTGGTATAATGGATCAGGTAAAAGACCTTCAACTATGAGGATGTTTGAACATAATTGGGATTGATAAAAAAAAAAAAACTATGGGGACTTTTAAAGTTAGACTGAATGCATTGTGTTTTACATTATCAGTTTGTGGGGGCCAGGGGCAGAATGCAGTGGTTTCATTCAGGTGTCCCCCATAAACTTAGGTGTTTTGAATGCTAGGTGCCTAGCTGATGGAGATTTGGGAATTAACACCTCTGGGAGGTAGTGTATGGTTAGAGAAAGGCTTATTAGTATTACAGCCAGTTTCCCTTTGCCAGTGTTTGGCACTCTCTCCTGTTGCTGTTGTCCACCTGATGGTGGCCAGGAGGTGATGTCCATCTTCTGCTCATGCCATCATTTTCTCCTGCCATCATGAAGCTTCCCCTCAAGTCTGTAAGCCAAAATAAACCATTTTTTCCCAAAATCTGCTCTTGGTTGGGTGATTTCTGCCAGCAATGTGAACCTGAATGCAACAGTCATTAAACTGAAAACTCATGAGAATCAAAAATAATGGTCTTTAAACTGAAAGCTCACTAGAATCCTCTGAGAAGCCAAAAATCATGTATCTAGAGGCAAATATGGCTCCTCAAGTTGCCACCCATGTATGTTCACATGTATTTATCAGACACCAAGTGTTTCTAATGCCTCTTAATACCTGAGATGTATTAAAATATGGTGTTCTTAATGTAAACTAGTGGTCAAGTAGCCTTGAGGACAGAGCAGCTGCCAAGTTCTTTAGCCCTCCAGCCTGTATACACCTATTGGACTACCTACCCTGTGTCTTGTAAGCTAACCAAACAAATCACCTTTTTATATTTTTATAATTTATTTATTTATATTTGAGATGGAGAGAGAGAAAGATAGAATTGGCATGCCAGGGCCTCCAGCCACTGCAACCAAACTCCAGATGCATGTGCTACTTTGTGTATCTGGCTTACATGGGCACTATGGAATTGAACCTGGGTCCTTGGGATTCACAGGCAAGTGCCTTAACTGCTAAGCCATCTCTCCAGCCCACCATATATAATTCTATTGATCTGTTCCTCTAGAAAACCCTCACTAACACACTTTCTGAGTGCCTTCTGGATTCCAGACACTGTTCTTCTTATGAGGCACCATCTGCAGCAATGTACATGTTCTGCACATGGGGAATAAACATTTGACTGGGATAAGCTAAACAAAGAACAAAAAATGTACAATTTCTGTAATTATAAAACTATGGAGAAAACAAAATGTGATGACAGAGGTCAACAAGAAAGAATAATTACATAGGGAGTCAGGAAGGCATATCAACAAACATGGTGTGCAACTATGGACCAAATTATAAGAAATTTACCAAGGAAAAAGCAGTTTGTATAGTAGAAGTTGGAGGAAGTATTTCGGGCAGAGCAAAAACAAGTCTGAGCAAGAAATAATCTTATATCCTCGGAGAATGAGATAGAAATACGAGGCAGCTGAATGATGATGGGCAAGGGGTGGGGAGACCCGAGCAAGATGGAGTTGGAAAATTCAGAGGAACCTACCTCTCAGGACCTCATCCTCCAGGGAAACAAATCTACATGTACACTATTCAGTGTGATGATGACCTGACTGCTTCATTAAGAAAGTGTATTCAACTCATCCACCAGAGAAGAGAGCAGAGGCAGAGAGGAGGCAAAAGCAGTAGTTTGTGAGAAAGAGGACAGCATTAACCTGGAACAAGCTACATTGCTTTCTAAGTATCTTTTTTTTCAAAATGAGTTTGTCTTTGCAATAGTAGAGTTGCCATGGCTCCCAGTTGTTTTGTCCATGTCTTATACATAAGTATACTAACTTTAAGAGTTCTCGAAGCCCTCAACCTTTACTCCCAATTTTCTGAATCTTTTTGAAGAGAAACAGCATTTGGATTTATTATGTTCACCAGTTTGCATTCACAATTGGCATAAGTTCTCACATAGGAATGAGGCCAACCCTAGCCGTGGGACTCCACCCTATACATTGTCATTCTAGTGGCCTCCGGGCACCCACTGCACTGTTTCCATAAAGCAAATGTGAGGAAGGAAATGAGTTTCATTGCAGCATGTTCCTTGTGCAAGATACCCTTGTGAACAATGCTAAAAATCAGTTTAAAGTGCAAAACCCTTGGAAGAGATCAAGATGGGCAGCCAAGCCCATTTAATACTGGCTTTAAGTGGGAAATATTTCTTGTGAAAATTTCTCGGAGGGCTGGAGAGATTGTTCAGTGGTTGGTTATGACGCTTGCCTGCAAAGCCTAAGGACCCATGTTTGACTCTCCAAATCCCACGTTAGCCAGACGCACAAAGATAAGGCAAACACAAGGTTACACATGCCCACTAGGTGGCACAAGCATCTGTAGTTCAATTGCAGTGGCTTGTGCACCAATTCTCTCTCTCTCTCTCTTTCTAAAATAAATTTTTAAAAATTCTTTGAGAATATTCCTTCTCTTGGCATCAGTGAATTTTACCTGATCTCCAACTACTTGTCAATATTTTAGCCAAATGGGAGTAGAAACATATTTAGTGCTCCTCCCTAGAGTAAACATATCAAGTTATTAACATCACATAGTAAACAATGATTAACAGTATCAAATGTAGTATTACATGAAGTTTAGAGCAGGGCAGATGCAAAAAAAAAAAAAGTGTCTGGTGTTTATTTATAGTAGCAAGAGGTCCTGGCATGTACACATACATGTGTGTACACACACATACACACACACACTCACACGATTATTTGTTTTTGAAAATGTGTTACTTGGGGCTGGAGAGATGGCATAATGGTTAAGCGCTTCCCTATGAAGCCTAAGGACCCCAGTTTGAGACTTGATACCCCAGGACCCATGTAAGCCAAATGCACAAGGTGGCACATGCATCTGGAATTCATCTGCAATAGCTGGAGGCCCTAGAGCACCCATTCTCTCTCTTTCTCTCTCTGTCACTCTCAAATAAATAAATAAATAATTATAAAAACAAAAATACGTTATTGTTTGATTCAAGTAAAAGTAAACTAAGCCAGGTGTGGTAGTATATGTATAAAATCCCACCACTTGAAATACTGAGGCAAGAGGCTCATAATCTGAGGGCAGCATTGGCATTATAGTAACATCCTAATTAAAAAAATAAAGAGAAGAACTAAAAGGAGTTAATTACCACAGAATATAGTGGAAAGAACAGCTAACCTGAAGTAAGGGAAGCTCATGCCCATTTTTAGTAATATACTTCTCCAAGTTTTAAAAATATCTTCTAGAAGATAAATTAGAAAATTATTCAATTAATAGAGTAAAAAAATTAATATATATGGTTTGAGGTAGAGATTTCACGAAAAGAAAAATTAACACCCCTCATGACCTAGTCATTCATTATTGATATAGTCTCCCATTAATGCATAAATGCACAGATTACATGATAATGATTAATATAGCATAGTCCTGGGTGACAGAGATAACACACAAGAATAAGCCAGGAAATACATCATCATGAATCTTTTAATGGAATGCAGGTTTTCTTAACATACCTATATCTACACTCTAACTACATTCCAAGTGCTTTCAAAATGCCTGTATGCCATCCATTGACTGTGACACTGATTCTATCCTGGGTTCAGAAATAACAAGTTTGAAGAGTAAAAGGTAAAATGCTGCCACACCAAAAGCACTACATTCCAATGTTCCACTGAGCTTGGTTGGCTGCTGATGTGTCTTAACTAGACTAGTGTTTCAAGCAAGCACAACATTCAGCCTTGTTTGTCTTCTGGTTATATGAAAGAATAGATAGTCTAAGACTCAGATTAACAAATTATACATATATACCAACAAATCATATGTACATACATGTATATCACCAATATGTTTTACTTACATATATATATAAATTGATTGCTTAACTTCAAACATAATATAATAAATTTTTCACTTGTGTCCACTGAATGATAAAGAAAGCAACTTTTGACACTGTCATTTATGTGAGATTGTTTAATGCAGGCGTTCCTTCACATCCTCCATGTATATAGCCCAACCAATTGATTTTCTACTTGAGAATGCTTGAAGTTTGTTTCTGGCTATATCACCTATCTGTAAATCATCACAAAAATGAATAATATCCTAAGCAAATAATTAGCTACAAAAGATAGTCTTTACACCACCGTTATATTAAATTGATGTTGTCTCTGACTATCAAGATTATAATAAGAAAATAAACATGTGAGGCTGGGGAGATGGCTTAGAGGGTAAAGTGACTGCCATACAAGCTTGAAGACCTGAGTTCAGATACCTACCACGCATGTAAAGCCAAATGCTAGGGAGGCAGAGACAGGACTCCTGGGCTTACTTGGTCTCTACTCTGCTGCATTGATGATCTCCAGGTTCACGGAGAGACTGTGTCTCAAAAAAACAAGGTGGGAGCTTTGAGGAAAATGCTTGATGTTAATCTTTGGCTTCCACATACATGTACACACATACACATGCTCCCATACATACACACATATGCCTACATACCTATAAGCATGCGTACCCACATGCATACACCACACACACACACATACAAAAGATTAAAAGTAAATAAACATGAACATAAAACATGAAAAACAAATATAGAATGATGAAATAACGTCAATATTTATACCTATTATGATGCTGTTTCCTGACATAGAGGAGACAACAAAAAATGTGTTGACCAGGGAGAGCAGGCAGTGGAGGAGAGGAGATGGGGAAAGGCTTGTCAATGAGTATAGAGTTATAGTTAGAAAAGAGTAAAATGTTCTGCTGGTCTACTACACAGCATGGTGATTTCAGAGAACAACAATGCACTGTACATTTCAAAAAAGCAGAAGAAAGTATCCTGAAAGTTTCTACCATAAATAAATGATAAATGTTCGAGGAGATAGGTATGTTTAACCTGTGGATCCTGAATGGCCAAAGCTATCTTCTGTATATTAATGAATTTAAATGTTCCAAATGCTTATATATAATTCTAGTATATAAAATATTCAAGTGTTTACTATATAATCCTAGTAAAACTTTCTATAAGATCTTTTAAATCTAACAAAACATCTCATTAAGATAAATGAAATAATTCTCCAACAATTTAGAAAAGCATTTGGGGAAAAAATACAATTCCTAGATAGTATGGTATTATATACTATTATAGAATGCAATACTATATATTCTATATTATGTATAATATAATACTATAACATTTAGATATTTTTTCATAGACAAAATCTAGATTATCGGTCCCGATCAAACACTATATTATGTGAGCTAGAAATAACTATAAACTGATATGGCACAAAGTAGTTAAATGAAAATGTGAATGACTATGTACCTTATCTTAGGATAGGAAAGGTTTTCTAAATTGCTAAAAAGCTAAAATTTGCACATGATTATTAATCATTTTGAAGGCATAAGTTTGAAAGTATCATCATAAAAGACATAAGCAATATTAAGTAGAAATCAAATCAAGAAACACAATATGTCTTCTGTATATGTAGCATATACATCTGTATATGTAGCATATATCATCAAAAAAAAGCAGAAGGGATTTAGAAAGAAGAAAAACAAATTGAAAACTAGTGTGTTAGAAATAAAATTGACAGTCCTCCAAGATGCAACTTCATTCATTCATTCAGCAGCTCTTCATTACCCATTTGCAATGAGCCAGGAGCTGAGGAAAATACTTTACAAACTGTGGCCCCCAGACCAAAAGAAAACCTACCATTAGTGTCACTTAGAAATGCTAGTAAGCCTTCTAGGTGGTTTTGTTGCACACTAAAGTATGAAATCTGTAATTTCAGTGAGAAAAAAATGCCTCTTTCATTGAGGACTTCAGGCTAATGGAAGGAGATAAAGCAAGAAACAAGAAAAAGGATGAGTGAAGTTTGTATTATTAATCAGAGTAATAAAAAAACTCTAGCCTGATAACAAGATTTGGAGTGAAAAAGTCAGGGCCAAAGCTATCATTTAAGTGAAAGTGCTGCTGGGTATGGTGGCTGAGGTAGCAGGATCACCATGAGTTCGCGGCCACCCTGAGACCACATAGTGAATTCCAGGTCAGCCTGGGCTAGAGTGAGACCCTACACTGGAAACCTGAAATAAACAAACAAACAAACAAACTTAGGGAAGACATTACTAAAAGCAATATTTTGAACCAGTATTTTGGTAACAGTGAAGGACTTTTCCAAGTAGGTGTCTGGCAGGAATAACACCTGCAGGCAGAGGAGTCACCAGTGCAAAGACCCTCGTATGTGAGAAGAGGCAGAAGGAAAACTATGATGGAGACCATGAAGGAGACCAAAAAGAACCAGCAATCCTAAAGAAGTGAGCTGACAGATCATGGTCCAAGGACAAAGGTGGGTAGAGTCTTACAAACGTTTCAGTGGGATAGCACTTTAGAGCTACAGCAGAGGTATCAAGTCTATCTTAAATTGTTTTGAAAAATCTTGTTGGCTGTTTCTTACAATGTACTACTGCAGTGGTGGTGAGGAAGGAAAAGAAGGAGGTGTCACAAGCTATTGTTGTTATCAACTGAAATAAAAAATATCTGAACTAGTCCTTTGGAAAATGATGTAATGTTTACTTGCTTTCAGGCATGTCAAGATTGAGATATTTACTAGACTTTAAAGAAGAGAGGTATGCTACGGAGTCATAAGGTTCAGTAGAAAGGTCTAGACTCTATGCATTTGGTAGGTGTCGGCATACACGCAGTTCTTAAGTACATAGGAATAAATGAGTAAGTTAGATCAGCAAGGGAAACAAGTACAGATAGAGGAAGGGATAAAGAGGCTTAGCGTAAAGCTCTATCAAAGATTAAAGACTAGCATCCAAACACACAAGTAGGCAGTTATGCTAAGTGCTATGAAATAGAAAAGTTCACAACCCCAATAAAGACGTTGAAAGTACAAATTTTATTGAATCAATTCAAATTATGACAGAAAACAAAAGCAAAACTGTGGGATCTAATGATTCTTCAAATAGGGTGAAAATGTTCTTCAGGTCATAAATCATGTTCGTATTTCCTTTCCCATGGCCACATCAGCCAATCTGCAGATGGCTGCTGTGGTCGAAACGTTCGTGGACTCAGTTCATACACTGAAATCCAAATTCCCAATATAATGGTATTTAGGAGGCAGGGAATTTGAGAAGTCATTAGGTCACAAAGGAAGACTCTTCATGAATGGGGTTAGTGCCTTTATAAAAGCATCCTGAAAAAGCTTCCTTGCCCCTCCCAGCATGTAAAGACACAGCAAGAAGTTGCCGTCTAGGAACTAAAATGTAGGTCCATACAATGTGCCAAAACTGTGAGAAACAAAGTCATGTGGTTTATAAGGCATCCAATTAAAAATATTTTTGTTAAAGAAATTCAAGTGAACAAAACCCAGAATATTGGTACTGCTATAAAAATATGCAAAATATGTAAGCATTTCGGAACTGAGGCTGCAAGAACGTGGTGGGGCATGCTAGAAAATGCTGACATTGTCATGAATGGTTCATTCAGTGTGCTCTTAGTGAGGGCTCAGAAGGAAAGCTGTAGAGATAGCTTCAGCCTCTTAAAGAATACCAATACAGGGCTAGTAAGCTTAGTTGTTAAGGCACTTGCCTGCAAAGCCTAAGGACCCATGTTCAATGTTCCAGATCCCACATAGGCCAGATGCACAAGGTGACGCAAACATGCAAGTTTGCACATGCATACAAGATGGCACACACTCTGGAGTTTGATTGAGATAACTGGAGGCCCTGGCATGAAAATTTTCTCTCTCTCTCTCTCTCATAAATAATATAAAAAAATAAAGAATACCTATACAGTCATAAGCAGATGATTATAGAAATGTGAATTTAATTAAGGCCATTCTAATGGCATTTAAGATAGAAATGAAGAATGTATGATTGGACAGTGTAGGGAAAGCCATCCTTGTTGTAAAGTGATTAAGGATCTGACTGAACTGTTTGTCAAACACTGAAGTGCAAGTGCAGAATAGGTAGCAGGGGATATTTCTCAGCAAAGTGCTGGAGATGTGACCTGGCTTCTCTTGATTTTTGGCAATAAAATGTGAGAAGAGGATGAACGACTTCTTCCTGGATTTCCTCATCAGAAAAAAGAAGCAGAATTTAATAATTCTAGCCTAGCCATATAGAGAAGCTAAGAAATCCTATTCAAGAGAGAACCAGGGTGTTCCCAAGCCACCCTCTGACAGTGCAGTTACATGGGTGTGTGGGTCAGCCATTCTCCACAGAAGATAGAAGCTCTTCTTCATGACGTGACATGAGTGACTACTTGGCCTCTTAACAAGAAACCAGACTATGTCCACGTCAATGAAAACATGATCCCAATGCCCTGTGGGAGATCACCGAAGCTGCTCCTCCTCCTCTGGCCTCCATTCAGGCCAAAGCAGAATGGCACCCAAAGGGGAATGTTCCCTGCATGTTATCTGAGATTGTTGGTGCCCCTTCCTGCAATCAATCCACATGCCAGGTACAGTGTGTCCTGTGTTCCACAAAGCTGTGGAACACTCCATGTAGACCTCAGAATTTCAAAACAGAAGGTGCAGAAACATGGGTTCACTGATCACTGCATCTGCTGATACCTTGTCTTCATCTTAGCCATGATGCGTGTAAACACACGTTTCCTTTGTCTGTATGTCACCCAGGTTATATTTTGTTTGAGTAGCACAAGCAGATTAAGACAAGTCAAAAAATGAAATATTCTTGGAGCAAATACATATTTACCCTGTTGGAAAAAAAAAAAATGGACTTTTACTCCTGTCCAGTGACGATAACCTGCCATTAACTTCCAGAACAAGTTATTCTTGTCAGCTGTTTCTAGGGATTCTAATGCATCACATATTCTTTAATGTACTAAATATTAAATATTACATGTCTTAAATATTCTTAAATAACAAATGAATTACATTTTTAACAAAATAGAGGAAACTAACAAGAAGATATGTAGAAAAACCAAGAATATATGTCATCATGGAAGCCAGACAAAGATAATGCATCAAAGAGGAGTGATCACTGCTTGTGATAGGTGGAACAAAGGCTGAGAATTAATCACCAGATGTTTCTGGGTATACACTTTAGGGATTTTTGCAAGAACAAATTTTATGGAGTAGTAGAAGGAAGAATTTGACCAGACTGAATGAAAGAGAAAAACGTGAATCATGAACCACATAGACAGTCTGTCCCAAGGTATTTTGCAGTGAAGGGAACTAAAAACATGAGACTGGAGAGCTAAAAAAGAACTGAGTTTTTATAAGATTTATAAAATTATATGATTCATATATTCTTGTAGAAAGATCCAGGAGAAAGAAGTTTTATGATGTAAGAGAAAGGTGAAATTGGAGAGATTTCTGTGCACAAGTTTAAGGGAGAATTTACAGAGCAACTCTGAGTTCAGCCTGGGAGACGTATGAGCATAGTGTGCAGTTCAGGAAAACTGTAGGGTCTCTCTCTTGTTTCCTTCAATTTTCTCAACACAGTCAGTAGCAAGATCATCATGTGGGAATGAGCTAAAATTAAAGACTGAGGAGGTAGGAGCAGGTATGAAATGCTGAAAGAGAATGGGAAAAGGGTGGGACCCTGCATGGTCATTTAAGTTCTGTGGTCAATGAGAATAGTAGCAGGGTTGTTGCTATGATTTTGGTTTTTATTTTTTTATTTTTTCTATGCCTTCTTGAGCCACATCCATCTGCACAGATTTAGTAGAAAAAGCAGGCAAAATCAATGCTTTTCCAGTTAGTCTGATGAGTGTGATAAAGATCGGTGCAAGAGCCACAGACTCTAAAGAGTAAAGAGATTATTACAATGATTGATTATGAATATGCATGCAATTTACATGAAAAGGAAGACATCCAAGCAAAGGAACACTTGCCTCAGGAACACTTTAATTCTGGCCACTCATATGTGCAATAGTACTTGATAGTAAACATACTCTCAATTTCTACCATAGAACTAATAATATGTTGTTCTGTGTCACAACTGTCAAAGAATCCATTTTGAAATGCCATTCTTGACTTATGATATGCATTTCTATTGAAATTGCATGAAAATATAAACAATAAGAATAAATGGCCATGCCATTGTAAGGAAAGAATTGTTTGTTTCAAAGAGACATTCCCAATAACTGGAAGGCATATTTTCCTTCTCTTTATTCAGAGTGGAGTAATGTTATCATTGTTTGCCCCTAAAGGTGACTCAAATTTTAGTATATGTGTTGCCGAAGTGAGCACTGGTAACTCAAATTTTAATATATATTTCTTTTTAATGTTTCTGATTTTTGCCTGCAAAGTTATTGATAGAAGTTTCAATAACTTTTTCCATTCAATACTGAGAACACAAGAGCATCACCTAGTCATATATAAATATTCCTCATATTGTCTTATATTGTTTTTCATCCTTGTAGTTTCATGACCATAGACTTGTATGTACATACTATAGCTGCAGGTCATATATATCTACCTGAAGAGCAAAGAAGCTTACCTCCCCAAAATGGTAACCAGTTAATGGGTTAGTGTTCATGGTGTAACAAGTTATTGTCAAAAGTCTATTACCATAATTTAAAAAGATTTTTTAACACATTATGTTTCATAGAGCTATAGCTGTCACATCAGATAGATAAATGAAAACTTCTTGCATTCTAAAATTATAGTTCAATTCTTTAAAATCTTAAAAAAAATTTTTTTTAATTTATTTGAGAAAAAGAGGGAGAGGAAGAGAATGGGTGCACCAGGACCTCCCATCCCTGCAAATGAACTCCAGAAGCGTGCACCACCTTATCCTTCTGGATTACATGGGTCCTTGGGACTGGAACCTGGGTCCTTAGGTTTTGTAGGCAAGTGCCTTAACCACTAAGCAATTTCTCCAGCCCAATTCTTTCAAATTTTTATCTTGGCTTCTTTTTCTCTTTCCATCTATGTAATCCCTTATGCCCATATGTGTTTATAGCACAGCACTATTTGTGTGTAATGTCTCCCTCTGCTCCACTATAAAACTGTGTAAGTTAGAGCTCAATTCCTGTGTGCAGAGTGATTGTTGTGAACTGGACTGTAACTGAAATGAACATTCATGCTGACTCTGTGATGTGCAAAAAGAAAAAAAGCTCCTTATTTATCACAAAGGTGGCAGGGAGAAGGCCCTCTAGATTCCATTCCATCCTTCTTAGTCTAGAAATCTTCATAAAATGGGAAACAACGTACTGTTTCTGAGCCCACTAAAGGATAGGATTATATATCTCTCGTTCTTTATTTGACCATAGATATCATCCAGTTCTCACTAGCTATGTTACAGTGATGTAACACACCGAAGATAAATAAGATAACATATTGTAAATCAAAGTAAGGGTTAAAAAATATGAACTGGTTTCTCTCTTCCTGCCAAAGGAAGGTAGGTTACTTATGAGGAGGCCAGCAGGAAGGGGTTTGCATTTAGGAGAACGAGCACAAGCTGGACTTGCGCAACATGCTCCTGATCAGGCTGTGAGCTAATTTTCAAGTGTAAAAATGTAACTCTGAGATTTATGCCTGACATAAAACATAATCAAGTTTCATTATTTCCATGAGTCACAGCATTTTAATCTTTTCTAATTAGCTGTAATTACTATTCTTTCACACAGCAGGAGGGTGTTGAAGCATTAACAATATGAAGTACCACATACACAGGGAGGGAAACTCCAAAAAGAGAAAATGCAGGCATTCTCAGTAAACAGGAGGTTTCCCCTTAGGTGGCACAGAGCTACAGAGGAGAAAAATGGACACTGTGACAATATTTAATAGGTTGCCATTCTTTTATGATTTTCTTTTATAATAACCAGATCAAGGCCCAAAGACAGAAATGTCTTCTGTGTGGAAAATAGAACTTTAATGCCAGAGTGTATGGATTTTAATTAGGACAATTTGGCTGAACAAAATAAATTGTCTATTAAATATTATGATGAACAATATACTTTCTCACCAAGGACTCTTCCTATTCCTTCTATCTTTATCTTTTGATAAAATAAAATCAAACTTTCAGACAGGAATCAGATAGAAAATTTTTCAGGTCTAAATATTTCAAGAATCTCCCTGTAGTGTTCATGGCTGATCACTTAAAGAGCATTGCAGAATCAAAAGTGAACATCAAAGGTTTCTGGTGCCTTCGTTCTCCAGTGGGGAAACATTTGTACCAAAAGTGTTTATTGACGCAAGCAAATTCACCTGATTTTTTGCATGTGTGTTCTTCAACAAGTACTTTTTCCCATCTACCTCTCCAAAACCTGTTGTTAAATGGACAATTGGTGGAATTAGGCTCAAATACCACCAACTGAACAGCACATTTTATGGTCATATAATCTACTTAGCATATAGGTCATATTTTGGATAAATCACCTATGTTGAAACCTAAATTAATTATGCCAATTGTCAGCAAAATCAAATTCCAAAGTCTTAATTTTAATTCTTTTCTTCACCTCAGGCTATGCAGAGAACAACAGCAAACCACAAATAAACTAAGATAAAGGTCTATTTATTAAGATTATAAAAATGCACTTTTTTATTGTTAAACTGTTACTAGTTCAATCTCAAAGATAAAAAAAATTGGAAAATTTTGAATATACTAGGCCATACATATTGCACAACATAAAGGAACCCTCTAGGTTTTTCTATTTTCAAATTATGGCTGCCAAACTCAGATAAATTCTGGACAAGCAACAGAGATGACCTAGATTATCAAAGCTTTCCTAATTGGCAGTTCTTAACTTCCAGCTGTGCCGAGCAAAACCTATCATCCATTGAAATGTTGACATTCTTCTGCCTCATTAAAATCATCTACAATATTCTGTGTGAGTATATTGTTCAATTAGCTATTATTTCTGAAGATGTATCATGATGTGATAAATAGTTAGAACACCAACTACAATCTTGGTGTCAAGATTGACCTATCTGCACTGTAGCCATCTGTATCTGCTTACAATACTGGACTCAATTTCCCAGTAAGCAGGAGAGTTTTACCTTCTAAAGGATATTATATTTCATACAGTAATTGTAATTATGCTGTTGTTTCAATTTTTCTATGAACTTATTCTGATTCCTTTGAAGATATCTTCATAATTCCAAATACATTTAAGGGTCCTCTGTCATAAAATTAAGTCCCTCTTACAACATTCCTATTAAAAATTTCAGCCAGTTCATGTTAATTTGCTTGAACTGGAAAAAAATTATAAAAAGAAGAGCCCTGATCACATCTTTTCATCTTTTATAAGAAATAGCTCAAAATCATTCAATAGAAAATGGCTTCAAATCTATGGATTTCAGCTATGTGAAGCCATGGTATAGATTTACACCAAAAATATGTCTTTTTACAAAGTTCTTTCTGTATTTGTGCATTATGTAATTAATTTGAGCAAAGAATTTTCAAGGAGTGTATGGGATTATGAATAAGATCATTTTAAATTTGAAATTAATAAATATTTTATCATGTATCAGAATTAATAAAATCAACATAAATATGTTGAATTATGAGCAGAAATGCCTATTTTCAGTTGTCATAAACCCACAGCCCAGAGAATAGTAAGTATGGCACAAAGATGGAATATGTCCCAAATTATTTGGGGTTTTGATACATTAATTTTGGGTTTTTTTTCAACTATAAGTCAAATTCTTCAGTATTTATAATGTCAAGAAACAAACTAAACTGTAACTTATTATATATTGACTAGTGTTTGAGGCAATTAGAAACATTCCACACAGCTTTAGAAATATTCTTCTAGTCACTTCTGTGATCTTATTTTATAACAATACTATCCACAGTAATTTTCATAATGATGTTAAATATATCATTTTTATTTTGTTCAACAAATGCCTGAGCCTCATAATCCAATCCCTTTTGTGAATACTCAAGAATACATTGATGTGTCTGCAAGTGTGGGGCATAATTAGTCACACAACAAAGACAATAATATTAAAATCCTAATTTGCTAAAAATGTCCCTCCTTGAGTTTTTTTTTTTTTACTAATAAATTCAAGTAAGTTATAACAGTTTGCCTCTCTTTTTAGCATCTTCTGCATATCAGAGTCATTATGATATTTCTTAGAATAATAAAATACAGTGAAATTATCATTCAAAGATTAATTTTGTCTGAAGCTTTTAGGTAAAATTAACGCATCCCAAGCTGAAGACCACTTGTCAGTTAATCCACCCTAATGTCAAGGAGTCTGTTGCAGCTTCATATGGATACAGAACAGCAGGTTGGAGCATGATGGGTAGTTAGTGAAGAGCCCTTGAGAGTCAAGTCTTGCTCTGTGCATTTGACTGTAATTCAGCTACTCCTGGCCACAGTTTTGTCTTTTGACTTCGCCTTAGAAATATAACTGTTAAAATGAATGTTAGAGATAAAACAGTAAGTTGAGAACCGTAGAGAAGATAGAGCCGACTTGCAGCTGAGCAGGACATGACCAAGCTGATCAGGTAAAGAAAAGGACAGAGTTCTAGAAAAAGGAACAAAGCCAGGCTTGGCAACCTGTAGCTGGCCCCACATGAAGCTCTTCTTGTTTTTCATCCTTGACTGTTTTGTTTACCCCTCCGCAAAGCAGCTTGCTGGTGGACCCTCAACCTTCCCTTTGCCCACTCACCAAAACAAAGAGGAACACTGCCAATTCCATGATTGGAAAGGGCAAAAATGGACACAAGTGTGGACTGATGATTTGGCTGGAACTAAACTTCTTATCTCATGCCAGTCATTTTAAAGATGGACTTATTTCTCTAGCCAAAAAGCCTTCTAAACCCCTAGACAAAGACTCATTGACAGCCCACTTTCCAAGACCCTTCTCTATTACAAAGAGCTTTCTTTTCTTTCTTTCTTCTTTTGCTTTCAGATTCCCCTTTCTGCTGATGCACAGAGCTTTTGTACTTTTGTATCTCGTTAAACTTAATATAAGCTTGTTTTCATTCCATAAAAAACTTTCTCCTTTAAAACTCATCCTAGGCGTGGTGAGGTGGATTAGCAGTTAAGGTGCTTGCCTGTGAAGCCTGAGGACCCATGTTCAACTCCCCAGATCCCACGTAAGCCAGACACACAAGGTGACACATGCACAAGGTGACAAGTGTGCTCAAGATGGCACATTGCATCTGGAGCTCGATTATAGTGGCTGGAGACCCCGGCACTCCAATTCTTTCTCTCTCTCTTTCTCTTTCTCACTCTCATTTAAAAAAAGGCCAGTCTTTTGGGCTTTCCTAAAAAAAAATAAATAAATAAAACTCATCCTTCATTGCCTGTGATGTTTATTTTTTGATTTTCACAAGATAAAGGATCAGGAGCCACTGACTCAGTAGAGCTTTGGTGACCCTGGAAAGCCTGACACTAAATTACATCCACCAAGGACCTTGAGAAAAGGCACCATCACTGTCAAAGAGATCCATCACACTATGAACATACTTAGATGGGTTTGTTTGTTTGTTTGTTTGTTTGTTTGTTTGTTTGTTTGTTTGTTTGTTCAGGAAAGGGAGGAAAAGCAGGACAGCAGATCCCCTTGTCTCCCCTCAAGCCACCACCACCATGGCAGGAGGGAGCAGGAGAGAGGAGACAAATGGGACCTAGCCCTTGGGAAAAGGAGGTTCACCAAGATAGAAGTTTTTAAGTAAGGTAATTTTACTGGGCATGGTGGTGCACACCTTTAATCCTAGCATGTGGGAAGCAGAGGTAGAAGGGTTGCTATGAGTTTGAGGCCAGTCTGAGACTACATAGTGAATTCCAGGTCAGCCTGGGCTAGAGCGAGACCCTACTTGGAAAAACAAAATAAGGTTACTTTTTATATGCGGCCCCAGAAAACTGTTCTTCATGATGTTTGCTCCCAGACTTTTTCTCACACATTTTTCTCATCTGTGTTTGGGGACCTAAATCATGAGTATCCTGGTAGCTATTTTTTAACTACCATGCTGTTTAATCCAAAAGTAATCCTCCTTGCTCCCTCTGTTTATCTGTTATGAAATGGAATGGGATGTGCTTTACACTGGAGTCAGTCAGTCATATGCTGCCTAATCACATTATGGTCAAAGACAGGCCACATATACAACAGTGGTCCCATAAATTTATAATCGAATTGCAAAACCTCTATTGGCTAGTGATATCACAGCCTTGACAGTGTCCCAGCACAACTCTTTATCATATCTTCCTAGTGGTCCTGGTGTGAAGAAACCTACAAGCCAGCCATTCAGATAGAAGCAGATCACATAAAGTTATGTACTGTACAAAATGGCTCATAATGATAATAAATGATGATGCTACTGGTTTATAGATTTACTTGTATGATTATGTTACACTGTACTCAACAGTATTGCTAAGGCTTGATCTCATGTATCTTGTGCTTATCTCCTCTCTTGGTTGTATCAAGGGGCCATGTCAAGTGATTGGCCTATACCACCTATACTCATGCAATGACATACATCCTCAAGAAGGCATTTCTTACAGGGTCTCTCTGTTTTTAATGTTCCAGTGACTATTGTACAATACACTGCCCTAAAAGGCAAACCCTGAGCAATCTTAAGGACAGAGATTTTGAGCATTTCTGTAAGAAAGTTCTTTCACTGGGCATCTCTTGCTATAAATCTGTGTGCCCCTCACCCCCCTCACACACACACAATGCAGAGGCTAGCCAGCTTCAGGAGAATTATGCACTGAACTCGGGAAGCCATATCATGAGAACCTCTCTCCCTACTCTACAAGTTGTGTCTGGCATCTTAAATGATTTTTAGCTTTATTAAGGTATAGTTGACACAGTTCTGAGCCCATAAACATTTTGTCGTACAGAACTGAGGAGGACAAAAGAAATGAAACAGTTATACAAAGGAAGATCTACCTTGAAAGAGGAGGCGCCTCCGTGGATGAGGAGTCATGGAAGAGGGGACACAAGAGGATAAAGAAATGGGAACATGAACAAATTATAGTATAGTCATATATTAAATTTCCCAATTTTTCAAACCCTACATCTATTTAAACACTATAACTTGGGGTGCTGATAGTATGTTCAGTGGTAGAACACTTGTCTAGAATATACACAGCCTTGAGTTCGGTTCCTAGCACCACAAATAAATAAATAAGACTATGATTTGATCATATTTTGTATATGCAGGCACTCTTGGAAGCATCACCTTAATCAAGACAATAAGCGTGTGTATCATCTTCAAGTTTCCTTGTTACCATTTATTGTCCATCTTGTCCATCTCTCCATGGCACCCTTTGCCAGGTAATCACGTGATCTGCTTTATATCACTCCCTAAAATTTTAGTTAAACATTTTATTTAAACATTTCTTAGATTGACCTACTTTTTTGTATGTATTTTAAAAGTTCACTCTTTTTAACCATTGGCTTCTCGTGATATCAAGCATGGATTCAGTCAGCTCATGATGGATGCTTGGCATGTTTCTGAATGCTCTGTGTGGTGTGTGTGAGTGCATTCGATGTGTGGATAGGAGAAGCATGTGTGCTAGTGTGTACGTAGTGGAGGCTGAAGATCAACTTTGGGTGTCTTCCTCAATTTTTGCCCAACTTATTTTTTGTTTTGAACAGGGTCTCCCCATGAACCTTAGCTCACCAATTTGGCTAAACTACCTAGCCAAGATGCTCTAGGAGTCCAGCTGTCTCCTGCTTTCTAGGGCCAGGATTACAGGCATGCTTTTCCATGGGTGCTGGCAGATCTGAACTCTGTGGACCTGTGAGCGACACCTCTGTGTGAGCATTTTGTGTTGCTTTGTCAGTGGTTTATGGGAGCTATTTCAGTGTACCCCTAACTGAGCATAGACCACCTTCCACTAAATCCAACCTA
This sequence comes from Orientallactaga sibirica, assembly GCA_036365145.1. Classification (NCBI taxonomy): domain Eukaryota; kingdom Metazoa; phylum Chordata; class Mammalia; order Rodentia; family Dipodidae; genus Orientallactaga; species Orientallactaga sibirica. The sequence continues at coordinate 24,504,461 of JAEOAD010000007.1, read as the reverse complement.
CTTCCCATACAAAAGCCTTTCCTTTCTTTTTCCTTAGAGCTGTCCTATTGCAGTCTTTCGTTTTACTTTTGTGTGTCATGTAGCATTCACTATACAGTCTTGTTAACTATACACTCAGTATCTTTAAGTGAATTTTTTAATCTTATTTTTATAGAGCAAGAGAGAGAGAGAGAGAGAGAATTGGTGTGCCAGGGCCTCAGCCACTGCTGTCGAACTCCAAACAGTTGCGCCACCTAGTGGGCATGTGCGACCTTGCACTTGCCTCACCTTTGTGCATCTGGCTTACGTGGGATCTGGAGAGTAGAACATGGGTCCTTAGACTTTGCAGGCAAGTGCCTTAACCATTAAACCATCTCTCCAGCCCTTTAAGTGAATTTTTAAATAAGAGAAAAATCACAAGACTTTTTTTCTTTCTCCATACTTCATGATTTCCAGTACTCTGCTTTCCTTACTGTATAGCTAGCTGTATTTCTACCTAATAACACATCCCCTTTGCCCTAAAGACTTCTTTGATCTGTTCCTGCAGTACAAGTCAGCTAGTGATGAATCCTTTCCATTCTTTATGTGTTTGTTTTTCTGAAGGAGGCTCTTTTTTCATCTTTCAGAAAGATGTTTTCAGGAGATGTAAATTTCTAGACTGGCAGGTTTTTGTTTCTGCTAGCATTCTAGAGATACTACACTTTTTTCTAGTTGGCATTACTGCTGGAGAAAAGTTTCACCTCCACCTTATTTTTATGCCTCTATATATTTTCTCCTCAGTGTGTTTTAAGATTGTGCCTCATTACTGCTTATAAATAATTTCACTGAAATTTTCACAGTATGGTTTTTATTTTTGTGAGAGTGTGAATGTATGTGCTAAGATTTTATCAAATGGGTTAGGTATCTAAGTTTATCATTATTAACAAATTTGAAAAAAAATGTGGTCACTATATTTGAAAATGATTTGTGTATTAATTAAACTATGTTTTTTTGGGTATACCAAAGCTAGAGAATGACTAGCCTGGAAAATAGCATGCTCTGAAGCATCAGCAGGTCCAAGGCATCTCTGGAAAGTTGCTTCCTAAGGAAGAAGTTAAAGAAGCTGGAGAGATGGCTCAGTGATTAAGCTATTTGTCTGCAAACCCTAACGACTCAGGTTCAATTCCCCAGCACTCACATAAAGTGAGATGCACGAAGCAGCATTTGCATCTGGAGATTGTTTGAAGTGCCTGGAGACCCTGGCACACCCTCTCTGTCCTCTCTCTCTCTGCTTGCAAATAAATAAAAATGTTTTTAAAAATTAAAAAAAAAAAAAACAGGAGCTAAAGGATATCCAGATCTTATCTGCACTGGCTGAAAGTCCTCTAGGTCTGCTGGGGAGGGGGCGGTGCGCTGGGTACCCAGGCATGACCATGACCCTTGGTCTCAAGTGGTTACTTCTTCCTGGCCTGTGAGGGGTAGCCATTTCCAGGCAAGATTAACTGAGCAAGATGTCCTTCCTCTTGAATGGGTAGACCTTCTGCTGAGGGTCTGTCCATAAGGAAGCTCCAGGAGACCGACAGGACTTTTGTTCTGCTTTTTGCCTGGCTCTCCCTGCTGCATGCTTATGCATGCTTCTGCTGCTCCTTTTGCCTCATGGACTTAGCAGTTTGTCTGGTTCTTCCACTTCCCAGCTTGTGTCCACTCTGCCCAGGCTCATGGACTGAGCAGCCACCAGGTCCTACAACTCTTTGGTCTGCATATAGCCTTGTGCACCAAGCAGCTGTGGGATTCTTCACTGTTCCAGGTGTGGGAACAACTGCGATTGGATTTATGAGCTGATATAATAAATCCCCTTTTATATAGTCATCCTATGGTCTTTGTTTCTCCAGAGAACTCTGACGAATACAGCACAGCATGGAAGCATGGGATCTTGCTTCCCAGGACCATATTGCTGGAGTGCTCCTGATAGTCACAGGACACAGAACTGGAAAGCTATCATCCTCATTATCGTGAAGCAAATGAAGGGCTGTTGTAGCACCTGCGGGCTTACATAATCACCATGGTATTTACCACACTTTCAAATAACGTATTCTAATTGTCCAAAGTTCAAAGAAATATGAAGCTGAACATTAAAAATATGTTCAGGCACATAAAAATCGTTTGACTTGATTATGTCATTCTGACCTTACAAAAGAATATGTGTGATTCTACAAATAATGTTTATACCCATACACATCATTGATTTTTTTCCTTTAATTTTGCTTTGAACTACTTAAAAAATGCATAGTATAACACTCATTGATAAGCAAAATAAAATGTATTTAGCCATTCTACAAGTCAGTTATTGGCTATTGAAATTTTGAGCCTCATCAGTCTTTATACAAAAACTTTTGTGTGAGTATATGACTATTTTCAGAGGAAAAATTTCTTTAAGACAGTTTGATCATGGATTTGGGAAAAAATTTTGTTGGTAGATGTACCAAACTACCCATTAGTATTTATCAGTCTTTATTAATGTACTATCTTTAGAGTTTTTATCATTCTGTATGACTATAATTGTGATTTATTATTACTTAATTTGAGTTGTTGCCTACTTTGAAGTAGAAATTAGGATATAGATATTGGTTAATTTATTTCATGATTCATCACTTATTTTGATTCTCTTTGGACTTCAGTGTTTTATGAGTCTTTAAAAGCTGCTTATATTTCCAATATTAAGAGATGTATGTGAAATAAATATGGCGTAGCTCTTTAATGAGTAGAATTCTCTTTCACACATGCTGAAAACACCCTTGATTCTATGACAACATAATTTTATTAGAAGGAAGGTCCACTCATATTCAAATCTTAAACACTTGAGTCTTCACTTAATTTCATATGTGTTTTTAGGCCTCAATTTTTCTTAGACTCATATTATCTAAAATATATGTATAATAATATCTTACAGAACCAGTTGTACAGAATTTCACAAAAGCTGATGACTGACTTTTGCATAGGCCTTGCACACACCAGAAGCACAATATTGGTTAAGTTCTTCCTTGAACCTCACACTCTGCAGGTATAAACATTTAATTCCAAAATATTCCTTGATAATATATATGAACTAATGAGAGCTAACTTAGTTTCGGTGGCAGAATTTTAGAAGATTTTTAAGATGAATGTGAAGCATACCTATAGTACCAATACTGCAGGAGGCCAGAACAAGAGGATTATAAGTTCAAGACCAGCTAGAATTACATTGTGAGTTTCAGAACAGCCTGCACTACATAGCAAGATAGCAAGACCCTGTCTCACAAATATTAATTTAACCATATAAAAGTTTTGTAAATCTTTCATTATGCTGTTGAATTCCAATAGTTTTATTGCTATATTCTCAGTTCATAAGTATATTGTTTATATATTCTGAGGGGGTGACAAAATACCAATATCTCTCTGTAGCAGACAGCTTCAGGTTCGCTGAGATGAACTTCCAGACCAGGCACAGTTATGGAGGAAGGGATATTATTTATTGAAGCTTACAGATCCAGGGGAAGTTCCATAATGGCAAGAGAAGCGGCCTGCTCTCCCCAGGGCCAAGCAGAGAGAGCAAAAGCCAACCAGCCACCACAGCACACAGAAAAAAACTACAGCCAAAAGGTCACACAGCACACTTCAGGAACTCCTGCTAGGCACATTTGCATATCTTTACAATGGAATCTCAAACTCACACCTTAAGACCAGCCCCAGTGACATTGCCTCTAGCAAGGTGATTGCAGATGCAAACTATAACTAATAAAACACTGAATATATTGGGGGACATACATTCAAACTACCACATTCCGCCCCTGGCCCCCAATATATTTAGCTCCTGGCCCCCAATAGATTTATAACTATCACACACTGTAAATTGTACTCAGTCCAATTTCAAAGGTTCTCACAGTCTTGATCAACTTAAGACAGTGAGTCCTGTAAAATCAAACAAGTTAAATACTTTCAACATGTAAAGGCACAGAGTAAACAATTTAACTGGTATAAGGCATAGCAAGGAGAAACTAAAACAATGCAAACTCAACCACCATCAACAGTCATCAAACTTCTGCAGTTCAAGTTCAATATAACCAGAGACTAACAGTCTCCAGGTTTTCAATTCCACCCCTCCAGCTGGGCAGAGTCGCCAGGGAAAACTTTCATCCCATGCCAACACTGCACTCCATGGTAGCCCTTTTGCACAGTCCTGGTATATCCAAAACATCTTCAGGTCTCCATGCAAACCACGGTCCATCTTCCAAAAGGCTCTTCCAGCCTATTCCTGAGGGTCTTCATGTCCTGCCTCATGCCGCATCTCAGCAGCGGCTCCTGGAACCGTGTGCAATTCATGACCATTCTATGCATTTTTCATATTTCCAAAACTAATACCAGATGTGCAGGACACAGCCATATTCTTAACCCTGGGACAAAATAAATCATAGCCTTGAAAAGCAGGTTCCTTCTCCAGTCAGCTCTTTCCAAGAATTTGCATTTTTAACAGTCTTTCCTCAGGCATCCTCTCCATTGTTTTAATGTAAATCAAGTCAGGCCACCTTCCTTCCACCTTCCTTAAGATTGCTAATGTGTTGACAATAGAAGCTCCAGTAACCTAAAACCAGTCTCAGTGCCTCTGCTTTTAACTTGCTTGAGGTTTTCCAACTTAAAATCTTAAAATCTCAGTCCGATATCTTCAGCCAAGCACATCAGTCCATTACAAATTTAACCTTGATCAAACTTTCTGGGCCTGGATAGCAGAACGTAGCCATCCCTTATGCCAGTAGCCCAGTTCCAACAAAGTCCTCTGCAGTCTTTCCTTCCCCTTAGAAACCTCATAAGCCAAGCCTCGAAGTTCAGTACTATCTGCACTTAGCATTCTCAAACTCTCATCAGAATAGTCCATAAAACTTGGCTTACCACTCCAGAAGGCATCTTCAGTTGCAAGCACCAAGTCCATGACCGTTCCTCCAAAACAAAGGTTCCAAAAGACGAATATCCACACAGTCAGGTTCATCTCACCCCACACTCCTCGGTACCACTTTACTGTAGCAGACAGCTTCAGGTTCGCTGAGATGAACTTCCAGACCAGGCACAGTTATGGAGGAAGGGATATTATTTATTGAAGCTTACAGATCCAGGGGAAGTTCCATAATGGCAAGAGAAGCGGCCTGCTCTCCCTAGGGCCAAGCAGAGAGAGCAAAAGCCAACCAGCCACCACAGCACACAGAGCAAAAACTACTGCCAAAAGGTCACACAGCACACTTCAGGAACTCCTGCTAGGCACATTTGCATATCTTTACAAGGGAATCTCAAACTCACACCTTAAGACCAGCCCCCAGTGACATTGCCTCTAGCAAGGTGATTGCAGATGCAAACTATAACTAATAAAACACTGAATATATTGGGGGACATATATTCAAACTACCACACTCTCTTTCACTCTTTCTCTTTCTTTCTCTCTCTCTCTCTCTCTCTTTCTCTCTTTCTCTCTCTCTCTCTCTCTCTGTGTGTGTGTGTGTGTGTGTGTGTGTGTGTGTGTGTGTGTGTGTGTTAATGACCAGTTCACTATTACATGAATCAAGACACATCTAAGAATTTCGGGAAACCACTCTGTACTTAGCTTTCTTAAATTGAAGGGTTATGAAAGAGCTCACTCACCAAACTATTCCCTCTTTGGCCTGTCAGAAATTTCTAATTTTCCTGTCACTCTCTAAAGACCTTCTAAAGGTGCTATGCATTTTAACTAGACTAAAATTGACTTTTACTTGAGAAGAGTAGCATTATCAGAGATTAGCCTATCAAATTATTCCATTAGCACCTATTACCATTTAAAAGAATGCACAGTCCTAAGGGAGATAGGCTTTAAGATAGGCAAGGTTTGATTGCTAACAGAAAGGCTAACATGCATACTGTGATAGTAAATGTTAAGTGCAGATATATGTAGTAAGAGGTGAAGGGAGAATTTTCACCTGAGCATCAGTGGGAAGAGTCAAAGACAAACATCAAAGTAGCCTCTCCATGCCCACAGCCATGAAAAGTCCAAAGACCATATGCTTCATGTCTTTGCAGATGTGCAGACACATTTCAATTACTCTGTCCAGGAAAAGCAGTATGATAGACATGACCAAGGATGACCTCTGTACTTTGCAATAATGTTGCCATGTTTACACCCCAGAAGTCAAAACAAAGCTGCTAAGACGCTTCTCAGTAAGTCAATGAACCAACTAATTCCCATAGTGTCAGAACATACCACAAAGCACATTAAGTATGAAGGGCAAACTTTCCTGGTGAGCCCAGAGAGGGAAAACACGGTCCTTGTGTATTACAATGTTACATTAGCTCTGTTATTCAGCAATCAAAGAACAGCAAACATTGGTCAAACAATCTTTTAGAAATTTACAGCAACCCTTGCTCTCACAAATGATTATGTATAGAATCCTGAATGTGTTTTGAAGTGATTGATTCAACATGTGAGTCGTTTCTTTTCCATGATATGAAGGGACACTAAGGAGGCAGGGGTCCAGCTCAGATATACCCATAGCCACAAAGCTCTGAGACCGTTTACATAGTTGTCCCACCCGTAACTTATTCATAGCAACCAACTGTAGAGAAATTTCCTCACCACCAAGGACTTTTCTCTTTCTCGTAATCTCTTTGCACTAAATTGTCCTACCAAACCATCAAGCAGCCGCTGCACAAGCAGAATGACAGGACTGATGGTTTAAGTCTTACTCCATTTAGCTATGAACAGTTCAAACAACTTACTGTTTTCACATCCTATAGAGATGACGAGGTTATATTAAATCTACTATTACACATCTTATTATGATTCAAAAGTGAATAAAACGTGGAAAGAGGAGAAATAGAAATAAAATACAATGATGTTTTAGTCCGGCGTCTTTTGACTAATTCATGATTATGGCAAGGTAATCATTTTAGCATTAAAAAGTTTTAAATGTGCAGTTAGTATTAATTATTCGGAATTAATACTTGCAGCTTACTGCCTCAGAGAATGAGGCTGTGGAATCAGCCTTTAAGATTTGCTGGCTCCACCCTCGGCAGCTGTGTACTGTTGGCCATATAATCTAGGCTGGTTTTCTGGTGGCTAAAATAGGATGTAGTAGTGTTGGCCTCACAGGCTTGCTGTGAGGTGTATGAAAATACATACACACTCTCTCTCTCTCTCTCTCTCTCTCTCACACACACATATGGAAAGCGATTAGAAATGTGTCTGGCTGGGAATGCTGCTCATTGGTAGAATGCTTGCCTAGCAAGCCCAAAAATTCCCCAAAAAACACCTCAAAAAGTGAAAAAAAAAATCAAATGAACTTGTGACTCTGGAAATGAGCCTTATTAACCTTATTAATAATAACTACTTATCATTATCAACAACACTGTATTTACTGAGTACTCATAAAGTAGGTCAACCCTAGGAGAATAAAAGCCCAATCATACAGTGTCTATACCCAAGGATTGTTGGTCTCGTGAAGAATAAAAATGGCTTCCCTGAGGACACAGTAAGCTAACATATGCACTTTAGCTTGTAATTCTGACTGCTGACTCCGTAAAAGCTCAGAGAAGAGAGCGTCGGCTGAAATTGCTTTCCCAGTAACAGGATTCTTAGAAGGACAACATAAGCTTTGAAGAACAAGTAGGTTTTCAAAAGTTGCTATAGGGTCACCCATGGACATGTGGCCTACAGATGTGTTTTTCTTGGCCTATACACTATACTTCAAACATTTTAATTAGTTGCCCACATTTATTATTAGATCACCATGTACCCTGCTTCACCCACTTTAATTGCTTGCCTGGTTCCTGCCATGATTTGAGTTTGCAGTCCCTAATCTAAGGACTGACTTCCCATTCTCACTGTCACCGTGAACATAAGCTTTGGTAAATATATCAGAGTGATTATTTTATTCTTCGAGTGTCACACAGTTATACCTCACTGCCATCTAACAAAGACTGCCCCACAATGCATGACCCACATTCCCCATTGATGAGGGTCCCTTTGGAAGAGGGAGGACAGGGAGGAGGATAAGGGAGCCAACACTATGAATGTAAAATCAGAATAATATTTGATTAATAATAAAAAAGAAAATAAATAAATAAATAAGTAAATTGAGTCAAGAAAACATTTGAAACACACAAAAAAATTATTTTTTAAAGTAGTCTTCCTTCATAGAAACTGATTTCTAACCAGCCCAATTTGGATTGAGTTTAACGAAAAATTATTTTTAAAAGTGTGATGATTTCTTCAACAGTTGTGTCTCCATTGTTACATTTTTATTGTATTATTGGATTAGAACTTAATGAACTATCTTTTCCAGGCAGAGAAATAATAGTTCGGCACAATGCAGGGGGAGACTTTAACACAAATAAACTGCAAAACCTGGCAACAAAACAAAAACTGCCAACAGATAAACTCGTTTGGTCTTGGCTGAAGCTGCAAGGGCCACCACACACATGTGGGAAATGATAAGACAAGCGCTATAATGACCAGCTCCCGTTCAGCTCATTGTTGAAGACTGGATCCCAGGTCCTGAAAGACTTGAGGGGGTCAAGACTGCAGCACCCAAGCTGAGACACATGAGATAAACAACAGTTGATAAGCGATTTTCTCACAGCTCCCAGTAGGAAGGTATTGTATGCCACTCAGGGCCATGTGGGTGTTTTCGTAGAGAACAGAGTTGAACCAGATAGCAGCCCTAGAAAATAGACGTTGTGATGACCAAAGGGTGGAGTAATGCTTGGTCCCCATGGAAGGATCTGATTGGCTTGACTGAGTAGGAATCTGGTGAGGAGGTGAAAACATTAGGGTGAAGATCAGCTGATCTATCTAATTGCAACTGGCCAGGTAAGGAGCCTTCTTAACTAAGTGGGGGGGGGGGGGGCTTTTTGCCAACAGTTGGGGGTAAACCATAGCTAGGCCCTGAGGCTCTGTGATGTTCTCAAGGTGGAGGCTGAGGATGGAGCTTCGGGACTTAAAACACACAGAGGTGCATTGAAGTAAACAGGAGCAAGAGAGCATTTGTTTTGTTTTGTTTTGTTTGTTTTTTGTTTTGGTTTTTCAAAGTAAGGTCTCACTCTAGTCCAAACTGACCCAGAATTCACTCTGTAATTTCAGGGTGGTCTCCATCAGCCAGGGACAAGGCCCAAGGAGAACAAGGAGATGCCACCTTGCCTGCCATGGCAGAATTGGAATTTGCATCTGAAGCCGGATGTGGTGGTGCACGCCTTTAATCCCAGCACTTGGGAGGCAGAGGTAGGAGGATGGTCATGAGTTCGAGGCCATCCTGAGACTACATTACATAGTGATTTTTTTCAGTTCAACCTGAGCTAGAGTAAGACCCTACCTCGAAAAACCAAAAGAAAAACAACTTACATCTGACCCAGTCTCATCAAAGATGGCTACAGAATTTCCTTAGCAACAGCGACTCCTACTTCCTCAATCTAGCACCCCTAGGTAGGCTAGCCTCTCCTGAGTCAGGGTCTCTAACCCCTGAGTCTGGTGGCAAGGCCCATCCTAATGGGATGACTGCCACGTGTGTAGTCTCCTGGCATCTTACTCCTCATTTCCGCTTGGTCAAGCTCTTTCCCCTTCCCAGCCTAGCTAGGAAGGGAGAAGGACATTTCTTTCCTTTTGGAGCACTTTCCTGCCTTGGTTTTGGGTGCTTTCTCACTCAATTACACATAGCATTTTCCTCTAAGCTCTGGGCCCTTTGCTATCTAATCTCTTCGCTTTCTTCTATGTAAAGGGGAGGGTCTTATGCTTTGATGCTTTACTTCTGTGTGTGTGTGTGTGTGTGTGTGTGTGTGTGTGTGTGTGCGCGCGCGCGCGCACGTGCTGCCTGTTCCTTGGGCTTCTCCCCTGGACATTTCCCTATCTCTCCATTCTTCCCTCTCCCTTTCCAGCCAGGTAAGGAGGAGAATTATTTTCTGCTTTGAATCTTTCTAGCCTTCCCATGGATACCATTTTTCCATAAATAAACCTCATAATTCATAATTTACCCTTCTCAGAGTCCATTTTCTCACTTTGTTAAAATGGATAAGAGCCTAAAAGTTGGGGGTTCACAGGTCTGTCTCCCCTGGAACCCAAATCCTGTAACAATAGTTTTGGTTTATCCTAATACCTTGACTGTTAAGTATGCAATAGAATGTTTCAATGGCCTTTCATGTCATAAATATGTTTTAACAAAGTGTTAGATTTTTTAAAATATTACAATATATATTATAGTCTTCTTTAGACATAAAATATTATACTATATGTCCCTTCTACCATTGTGTAACCAATAAAGTCAGACTACAAATCTCCGTAGCACACCTTTTTTTAAAAGATATCTATTTATTTATTTATTTATTTATTTATTTATTTATTTATTTATTTGAGAAGAGAAAGAGAGGGAGGAAGAGGCAGAGAGAAAGAGTGAATGGGCACACCAGGGCCTCCAGCCACTGCAAACGACCTCCAGACGTACGTGCCCCTTGTGCATCTGGCTTATGTGGGTCCTGGAGAATTGAACCTGGGTCCTTAGGCTTTGCAGGCAAACGCCTTAACTGCTAAGCCATCTCTCTAGCCCCATCTTTGTTTTTTTTTTTTTAATAAATTCCTACAGACCATGTTTGATACACTCAGTGATAGAGGTTCTATGATCCAATTCTCCATTTTTCTCTCTGTGTCCATTATTGTATGATTTTCTGATAACTTTTTCTTCTATATAACCTTGGTTTGGTGACTTTAAGTCTGTATTTCTTAATGATTCACACTCCTTGTGGCTAGCTAGAGTTTGACACTAAGAGACAATGTCTTTAATTATAAAAGGGCTACAACACCAAGTGACATGGTAGGATTAACTGAGATGCTTTGGGTTAACTGACGAGACAATTCTTTTCCCAGTGACATTAGGTTAACTGAGATGTTTTAAAAGTTAAGAATGCCAGCTTTCCCAATAAAAGTACCACAGAAAAGCAAAGATAATATTGTTTCCAGGCACAAACTAGTCTAAGAAAGATTCTGTATGATTAAAAATTACACAAAATAGATGGATCTGGAAAGGATTATACTTAGTGAGGTAACCCAGGCCCAGAAAGCCAAACGTCACATGTTCTCTCTCATGTGGATCCTAGCTACAAATGATTGGACTTCTATGTGAGCAGGAATAAAACTCCGTAGCAGAAGCCAGTAAGCTAGAAAGGGAATAGAAAGGGAGGGAGGGGGGACTTAATAGGATGGTATTGTATATATGTAAGTAGAAGAACAGATTAATGGGGTGAAAAGGCCTAAGTGAGGTTAGGGAAAGAGATTGAGTAAAGGAAAGGTGGAGGGAAGGCTAATCAAAATCTCCTAAGAGGATACAAATAAGTCATATGTAAACCTACTTTTCTGGACAACTCAGAAGCCATAGATTGTTATCAGAAAATTTTCAGTGCCAGGGATGGGATACCTTCCAGTAAGTTACTGGCCAGGGAGGTCACAGATACCCCCAAAACATTATAAGCCATTGTCGAGGCCCTTGGTTTACCACCAGGAATAGATGGCAAGACCCTATTGCTGAAGACTCCACATACCTGGGTGGCAAGGTCACTGAGAAATCCTGCTGGAGCTGAGCTGCAAGCCTCCTCCTTGTGGACCAGCTGACAGAAAGTTGGAAAAGGCTACACTGTATGCAGTTCAATGGGAGAGAGGAAACACCAGTGAAGGTACTCAACAGTGAACACTGCAAGCTTTAAATTTGGCCAGCCAGGCCAAATGAGCCAACGGGTGCAATAGTAGCATGTCTGTTATGGGGGAAACCAACCACTCTCTAATTGGACTGGAGGCCCGCTCCGTGGGAGGGAATACATCCCTAATGCTGAAAACCTACAACAGGAGTAGTCATGAGCCCTAGGGGTGTAACATCTGTTGGTGTCATGCTAAATGTATATACTATGCCCACCAAACTGCCCAGTAAGTACTTCTCTTAACGTCCACACCCATATATTAATGCTACTCTCACTTTTGGTTAGAAAAGATTCTTTTTTCAGATGGTGGCAACCTTGGTATGACTCAGAAGGCACCATGGTGCTAAGAAGAAGGGACAGAGGAGTGCTCAGCACTGAAACATCTCAAACCCACCTTCCAAGGCTCAGGGTCCTTACAACGTGCTCCTCCAGACACAAAATGGCCTGGATATCCATGACCTCACAGTGCCTGACACTAACTACACAAGATCATCGTAATAGGAGGAAAAGATCATGACATCAAACTGTAAAGAGAGACTGATTGAGGGGAGGGATATGATGGAGAGTGAAGTTTCAAAGGGGAAAGTGGGGGAGGGAGGGAAGTACCATGGGATATTGTCTACAATTAAAGAAGTTGTTAATAATAAAGAAAAAATTACACAATTTAAAGTTGTGTGTTGGGCCTGGAGAGATGGCTTAGCACTTAAGCACTCACCTGTGAAGGACCTTGGTTTGAGGCTCAATTCCCCAGGACTCATGTAAGCCAGATGCACAAGGGGGTGCATGCATCTGGAGTTCATTTGCAGTGGCTGGAGGCCCTGATGTGCCCATTCTCTATCTATCTGCCTCTTTCTCTGTCTGTCACTATCAAATAAATAAATAAAATAAACAAAAACAGATTAGAATTGTGGGTTATACAGAGGACACTCAAGACCTACCAAATCAGAGATCCAGAGTCACAGAGGCTCCCAAGAGCCCATCGCTGAAGTAGACCTAAAATGAACCCAAAGTGGCTCAGGGAAATTTGCAGAAGTGGGGGCAGTAAGATTGTTAGAGCCACAAGCTGGGTCATTATGCACAGAGACATTGCCTCTTCCCTATATCTGATCACTACCCCCACAATGCATGACCCACATTCCCCATGGGGATAACTGGCATCCCCAACCAGGAGGGTCCCTTTGGAGGGGGGCAGGGATGAGGGTAAGGATGGTACCAGCAGGTGCTATTTACACACTGAGTATGTACATAACTAATTAAAAAATATGTGTTACCTATTTCATTACATATATCTTGAATTTTCTACTTGATCTGTTTTTGGACTTGATTGTATGTTTCTCGACCTTAATTACTTAAATATATGTATTTGAGGTACAACATGTATTTCTTTAAAGTGAGTTTGTATCCTACATATTAAAATTAAGACATCAGTTTTGCCAGAAACTTTTTTCACATTTCCATAGAATTTTTGTTTCTAATTTCACTTTAAAAATATTACCATTCAGGTTGGAGAGATGGCTTAGCGGCTAAGGCGCCTGCGTGCTAAGCCTAAGAATGTCCAGTGGTTCCAATCTCCAGGTCCCACGTTTAGCCAGATGCAAAGTGAGGCAAGGGCGCAATCCCGCACTTTCCCACAAGGGGGCGCACGCATCTGGATTTCGTTCACAGCAGCTGAGAGACTGCTGGCGCACCCATTTCTGTCTCCCTCTCCCTCTCTGTCTATCTCTCTCTGTCTCTCTCTCTCCAAAAATAAATAAAAAATAATTTTAAAAAATTAAAAAAAATATTACCATTCACTGAAAGATACGTTTCTGGGATTGCTTTTTGTTTTAAGTAGAATCCATGGTATTAAGCTTTACAACAATGACAAGCAATAAATGGAACTTTTGACCTATAAGGTAGAAATTTGGGTAGCTTCTCTTTGTCTCAATATTGTCAGTTAGGCAGCATTATTTCAGAATTCGGATTGTCACGAACAATGAGTTTGCAGGTCATTGCAGAGCAATTCCTAGTCAGAGTGGGGTTTCGTTTCTCCACAGAAACCATGCCGCCTTCACTGCAGGGTCAATGCAGAGTCCGTCTCTCATGAAATGACTCTTCTATGAATTCATGACATAAATTTAACATCTGGGAAGAAGAATTTCTGATATTCCTAATACATCTCTTAAATGGATTAAAAAATCTGATACAAAAGACAAGCAACCTAATGGAAGATATTTTAAATGGTGATGTAAGCCTCCCCACACATTCATCATAATTTTATTAGGATTCTTTTGATCAGAAAACATAAAGTGACCTAAAATATACTTCTTCTTAAAGATTATTATTTTTAAAAAAGGTTGGGCTGGGGAAGTTGCTCAGTGATTAAAGGCACTTGCTTACAAAGCCTGATACCCTGGGTTCGATTCCCCAGTACCAACATAAAGCTGGATACACAAAGTGGTGCATATGTGTGGAGTTCCTTTGCAGCAGTGCTAGGCCTGGTGTCCCCATTTTCACTTCTCTCTCTCTCTCTCTCTCCCTTTCTTGCTCTCTTACTCTCCTTACAAATAAATAAATGAAAATATTTTCTAAAAAAGAACTAGGTTTGTGCTTTGTTTTATTATATCTTAAAAAGTTTATTATTGCATCAAAATTATCTGCCTCAGTTAAAAGAATGATTTTTACTTACATGAATATTTAAGGTCTTGTCAAAATACAATTGATATCATCAAGGGGTGTTGGGCTTGTTTTCTTTGCCAATTAAAGAGTTAAAGGGTAGAAAAGGGTAGAAAATAAAAAAGTTAATTTCAGAGCACAAGGTAAAGAAAGCAGAGAGAACACGGACTCTGAAGGTATGAGGAGATTCCAAAGCTGGAGAATGGGCTTTTATGAACAGAGGGAAGGCCGCCCACCCAGAGTCCACGAGGTCAGCTTAAACAAAGACAAAGGGGGCTGGAGAGATGGCTCAGCAGTTAAGGCATTTGCCTGCAAAACCTAACAACCCGGGTTTGATTCCCCATACACACATAAAGCCAGATGCTCTAAGTGGCACATGCATCTGGAGTTCCTTTGCAGCAGCCAGAGGCCCTTGCACACCCATATTCATAGCCTCTCTATCTTCGTCTCTGCCTCTCTCTCTCTCTCCCTCTCTCCTTGCGATTAAATAAATAAAAATAATTTAAAAGACAAAGGTACTGGTTGCTCCAGGACACATCGAGTGCTGTGCAAGTCACAGAAAGCCAGCCAAGAGAGCCGCTGGAGGGAAAATTTACTTGGGCCGGGAAGGAGGAAGAAGTGGGATCACTCTCTTCACCATCTTAGGTCAGAATAGCCTCAGAGGGCCTTTGCCCTATCTGTCTGCCTAGCCAAGGAAACTGTCTAGCTCCTATAATGTTCCAATCTCTGCTTTTGGAAGCCATCCTAACTGCTGTTGGGAAAAGGGAGACTATGTCTATTCTAACCTCCTCATGCTCATAAAGGGGGTGGTCATCTAACATGACTACCTAAGAGGCCATGGTAGAACATTCTGGCCTGATGGTCAGCTTCTGGGCACTGGAGTGTCTCTTTTCTGTACCTGCAACGCTATAAAGGAGTTCTAGTAACATCCTAGCAAAGAATTGCAGTTCATCTCAAGGTAAGAATTTTTAATATTGTGAGATAAAAAGGATCTGAAGTATTATATAGTATACTATATTATAGTATACTATAATATACGATTAAAAGTAGCAAATCAACTTCTTGAGGGTTCCCAGTCCTGTAAACTTTCAGGCTCCAGAGGTTGATGGAAGGACCCAGGTAAATGAAGTTAGATGGCTATGGGACCATCTGAGTGGACAGAATGTAAAGGAGAGGAGATAAAACTAAAATAGCAGTGGAGTATACAAGGTCTGAAGATCAACAGAATTGTCCTTATATAGGATTATAATGGGCATAATTTCCTTCCACCGTGAAACCCGCTTCCAAAACTGTTCATCAAATGGCTCAGCAGTGTCACTTGGTCTGAAACTCTTCTCATAGATCTTGTAAAGCAGATGAGACATTAGTAGAGTTATTAGAAACATGTTCAAGACATTTGATTGGATAATGACACCTGTGCTGTCCTGGGCTGCTTGTGAGAATGTCTTTCTCATCATTTGAACCTCAGAATTAAGAAGGGCGATCCCCTGACCTGTGTCATTTGAAGCCTTTAAGTATATTTAGTGAGAGTTTCTATATGGCAAGTGGCATCCTCTAGACCTATAGATGGGATAAAACGGTGTAGGCCCTCTTCAACATGACTGTACATACACTATATACATAACTAATTTAAAAAATGGAAGCTCAATGATCATACTATTGAAAAACACTTTGGGTCCATTGATATTGTAACATAGGTAAATTGGCAGGGTTATCTAGGGTTTTACTTGTCTCTATATCCAAGGAAATTCTCAATGCATCCTGGGAGTATCCAAGGCCAAAGGTTAATGCCACAGAGCTGTTGGGTGCTACTGGGGTATGCCCAATGCATTCTGGCCTCAGAACCCATTCAGTAGCAAGCCGTTCTGATTGGTGAAAGACAATAACACTTTGGCATGTCAGGAAGGACCCGTCTTAGATGCTGTGTCACTAGGATATTTCAGATGAGTGTAACTTGGTTGTTTCAAGCATAAGAGGGCTTCCTGAGTTATGTAACCTTTGGTTGGAGTCATCCACATGCATATGTTTCCTAGATTTGAAAATAGCTATCCTGATATCTATGGTGGTCTTCTTTTATTGTGGGACCAGAATTTCTAGAAAAGGGGGGGCAACATGCTTTTGTAGGGCTTTGTTAGTGTCCTCTTTTGAAAAGCTCTTTCTATGTCCCTTTTCATTCCTGGTGGGATTAATAGGCCATAGAGAAACACCCCATCTAGGATCCTGACTGAAGGCAAGAGAGCTGGCTCTGGCTTGGTTAATGTACTCTTGCAAAGGATTCCAGGCATCACTTGGAAGAGAAGACCCCATCAGTGGAATTTTTATATTATTATATTGATATTTCTTTCTTTAATAGTCCTTTATTGACCATTATAAAATCAGTATTTCCTGAATGATATAGCACACTTTCTGACAATAATGAAGGATAAAAGAAATGCATGCTATTACTCAACCTAAACTAAATAACAGAAGCCTTCTTTACTAGTATTGGTGCTAAATAAAATCATTTGTCTCGAATAAAGTTGTGACATTCATATTTTTTTGTTTTTTGTTTTGGGTTTTTTGTTTGTTTGTTTATTTTTTCGAGGTAAGTTCTCCCTCAAGCCCAGGCTGACCTGGAATTCACTATGTAGTCTCAGGATGGCCTTGAACTCATGGCAATCCACCTACCCCTGCCTCCCAAGTACTGAGATTAAAGGTGTGCGCCACCACACCCGGCCTGAAATTCATTTTTTTTTCTATTTTTCATGCATCCAAATAATGAGGAAGCTGTGGAGCTCATACTTCATGCTTTTGCTTTAGAATTCCCAGAACAAATGAGAGAAGTAAAAGCATTTTATATATGTTTGCGCTTCAGTATGTGCCTCTGGCCTGTATTAAGCCAACAGTATTTCTAGCAATAAATTAATAATATGCCCTAAATTACAAACATTGAAAAGTGTTATTGTTTTTATTTTTATAAGCATGGATAAGCAAAATGCACTAAGTTTTGTAGAATAGAAATTAGAGTAAATATTTCCAAAACTGTTTACCCGAGGGCATCCTTTTATATCCTAATTATGAAAAATATGCTCCTATCATTCCTTATTAGATTAATATTTGAAAGTTACAGATTTTATTTTTATACTTATTTATTTTGACAGAGAGAAAGAGAGAGAGAGACAGGGAGGGAGAAAATGGGCACACCAGGGCCTCCAGCCACCACAAATGAACTCCAGATGCATGTGCCATCTTGTGCATCTGGCTAACGTGGGTCCCGGGGAATCAAACCCGGGTTCTTTGGCTTTGTAGGCAAATGCCTTAACCACTAAGCCATCCCTCCAGCCCAAAAGTTACAGATTTTAAACAACTCCTACTAACTTTTAAGTTAAGAGTAATAGGGGGCTGGAGGGATGGCTTAGCAGTAAAGGCACTTTCTTGCAAAGCCTAAGGACTCAGGTTCAATTCCCCAGTATTTACATAAGCCAGATGCACAAGGTGGCGTATGCATCTGGGATTCTTTTGTGGTGGCTGGAAGCACTGGTATGCCCATTAACACACACACTCTCTCTGTCTTTCTGTCTGCCTCTTGCTCTCTTGCTCTCTCTCTCTCTCTTTCAAATAAATAAATAAAAATTAAAAGAGTAATACATAGGCACTTGCCAGATGTGGTGGTGAACCCCTTAAATCCCAGCACTCTGGAGGGTGGAGATGGATCACTGTGAGTCTGAGCTTGGGAACCACAGTGTAAGTGCTAGTTCAGCCTGGGCTAGAGTAAGACCTTGCCTCAAAACTTGTCTAAAAATTATTAGAATAGGCTCCAAGACAGCAACAGTTGAATTAGTATTCTAAAAATATATACACAGACTATCATGTCAATTGACGCACATAATATAAAATTAAAGTAGCCATTAAAACTGTTCCAAGATTTGAGAATGATAAAATCCCTCTGGGTTCTGGATGGACTTAGAACTCCCCAAACCAGTGTCTCTCGACCTATTTTCTTACCATTAGCAAAGAATTGATAAGCATAGACACAAAAAAGGGTAATTATGAAAGATTTATTTTAACAGAGAGACAAATAAAGCAGAATAGCTTCAAAGTTGAGAAACTGAGAGAGGTCCTGACCAAAAAGCCACAGGGCAACTTGAATAGGGTTTCCTTATAGTCTTGGAGATGTAAATTAGGCATCCATTTGAGGTGAGCTTCATTGTCAAGTTCAAATGTCTAGAGAAGAACTTAATTGGTTGCAGAGTCAGGGAGGAAAGCCCACACTCAGAAAGAGCCTGGGGGTAGGAAAACAGCCTGGAGAAACTCCTTAGCATGAAGAATCAGAAAGCTGCACCCTATTGCCATTTTGAATCTTACTAGAGTTCCCTTCTCCTCTCACCAGGGCACGTGGCCATCTGTGTCCTTTTGGGCCTGTGTCCCTAACTACCTTTAAAAGAAGACTACTTTGCCCTTAATCTCTATCAAAATTCAATTGCAAGACATTATTCTCATAATGTAAAAAAATAAATGTTCTGAAAATCTCCATAAGAAAATTTAAATAAACAGTTATTGAATCACAAGGTAAAATAACCTTGATAACCACACACATGAAGGAAAGGGGATTCCTCAAAGAAAAAAAATAAATATAAATTTCAATAGAGTGCCTTTAACCACTGAGCCATCTTCCCAGCCCTAAATGTTTATTTATTTTTGTGGTACTGGCGATTGAACCTGTGGTCCCATGAGTCACATCATCAGCTCCTCTAAATATAAATTTCAAAAGTCGCTACAGGGCTGGAGAGATGGCTTAGTGGTTAAGGCACTTGCCTATGAAGCCTAAGGACCCAGGTTTGATTCCCCAGTACTCACATAAGCCAGACGCAAAAGGTGGTGCATGTGTCTGATACCCCCATGCTTTCTCTCTCTATCTGCCTCTTTCTCCCTCTATCTCTGTCTCAAATAAAATATTTGTTTAAATTGCTGCAAATATAACAGGTATAGCAGGAACTACCTGAAACCACCTTTAAAATAGAGAAAAGAAAAATAACTTTCCTTATCTATTTTATAGTATATACTTTCTGTACTAATTTTTCACGGAAGTCCCACTTGAGAAATGCCAGAGGGCACATTAATATACCTTAGAAGCTTAGAAGCATCACACAGATATCAGAGACCGGTCCCTGCTATCTCCAAACTCAAGGGAGGATCAGACCACTAAGTACCAAAGCTGCTTTTCCCTGAAGATATTTGCATAAATTTTCAAACTCAGGCTAAAGTTAGGCAGCATCAAGTTATAAGACAGAAAAAAAAATAAAAGAAGGACATTGATTCTACTTAAGGTTTGAAATCACCTAGAAGATAGCTTCTAACTACTATATAATTAAACCAAAAACCAATTTTTGTAAGAAAGAAAAAAGAAAGTTTTGAAAGGTAATGAATTAGTATTTATCTCAACAAAATAAATATAGGAGCATCAAAAAAAAAAAAAAAAAAAAAAACCTCAGAACCTCAGAACCTAGGGAAGAGGAAATGATAGTCACAACCGAAAAGAATAAATGCAGAGAAAACAGATATTCAATAGATGGAATAACAAAGGAAACTAAATGTTATTAGTTATAATACATAAATAAAATACATGGAATAGTTATGAAAAAAGAAAAAACAACTAATATCAGAAGAAAATGTGGATCAGTTACTGATATTGCAGACATTACAGTAATATGAAGCTATTTAAATTTTTATAGTAAGAAATTTATAGTATTAAAAAGCAGACTCTTGGGCTGGAGAGATGGCTTAGCGGTTAAGGTGCCTGCCTGCTAAGCCTAAGAACCCGGTTCCAATCTCCAGGTCCCACTTTTAGCCAGATGCAAAGTGACACAAGGATGCAATGTCGCACTTGTCCACAAGGGGGTGCACACATCTGGATTTCGTTCACAGCAGCTGAGACTGCTGGCATGCCCATCTCTATATGTCTCCTTCTCCCTCTCTCTCTGTCTCTCTCTTGGTGTCTCTCTCCAAAAACAAAAATTAAAAAAATTTTAAAAATTTTTAAACAGCAGACTCTTTTAAGACTCTAATTTATCAAAATTCAAGGGCAAGAATAGAAAAAGAAAGATTCTGAATTTCTCTATAACCCTAAAAATTGACATCAGTAGTTTTTGTTAATTTTTTTTTTTTTTTTTTTAGGCAAGATCTCACTCTAGCCCAGACGTCCTAGAACTCATTCTGTAGTCCAAGGCTGGCCTCGAATTCATGGTGATCTATCAGACTTCTATCTCCCAAATGCTGGGATTAAATGCCCAACTGTTTTTTTTTTTTTTTTTAATGCTTTATTTATTTATTTGCAAGCAGAGAGAATGGGCAAGACAGGACCTCTAGCCCTGAGAATACACTCCAGATACATGTGCCACTTTGTGCATCTAGGTTTTTGTGGGTACTGGGAAATTGAACCCAAGTTGCTAGGCTTTGGAGGCAAGTGCCTTAACTACTGAACTATCTCTCCATCCCTGTTTTTATTTTTTTTAATAAGCAAACATATTTGAAAATTAGAAAGGAAGTAGAAAATAACATCAACAACCTTTAGTCTCACATGGTTCCACCGAAAAGTTTTTCGAAAAGTTAATGTGCAAATCAATTCCCTTTTACACAATTTTATCAAAAATTTAAAATGTGATCATATATCCAGTTCATTTAAAAAAAAAAAAAAAAAACCACCACAGGGATGGAGAAATGGCTTAGTGTTTAAGGCACTTGCCTGCAAAGCCAAAGAACCCAGGCTCAATTCCCCAGGACCCATGTAAGCCAGATGCACAAGGAGGCGCATGCATCTGAAGTTCGTTTGCAGTAGCTGGATGCCCTGGTGCACCCATTCTCTCTCTCTCTCTCTCCATTTCTCTCTCTCTCAAATAAATAAAGGAAAAAAATCATAATCTTGGAACCGAAATCCTACAAGGAAATTAATGTGAATTGCTTCCCACTCTCATTTATGTATACACATAATCTTAAAAATAGAAAGTGCCATGAAACTTGACAAGATAGCAAAAGCATAATATGTTATACCAAACTGAATATAAGAATACAGTTTGGGACCTAGAAAGAGATGGCTCAATGGTTAAAGGTACTTGTTTGTAAAGACTGACTGCCCAGGTTCAATACCCCAGTACCCACATTTAGCCAGACACACTAAGTGTCACATGCATCTGGAATTCGTTTGAAGTGGCAACAGGCCCTGGCTGGCCCGTTCATCCTCATTCTCTCTCTCTCTCTCTTTCTCCCTCCCTCTTTTTCTCTAAAATAAGTAAATAAAATATCAAAAACACAGGTTTGTTTTAAATATTAGAAAATTAATAATCATTTAATTAAAGGGAAAATTATGTTACATCAGTAGATATGATTTAAAAGTGACAAACTTAAAACTCATAATGAATTATTAAGGAAAAAAATTGGAAACTAGGAATAGAAGCTAGTTCCTTAATCTGATAAAGGATATCTATTTTCTAAAAGTCTGCCATACTTATAATTAAATAGTAAAAGTGTTTGCTTTTCAAGTACGTACAAGATGAGCATAGGGTACCATAGAGGCCCTGTTGGGCACTGCTAAAAACGGGCTGGGACTGAACTGTTGGACATGGCTGGGGACCCTGGGCTGTAGGGTTGCAGCTGGCCCTATCATCAGGAGTCCCTGGCAACAGTGACTGGCCTTCCCTATGGTGTAGGTTGTAGTGTACTGTCATCGCCCAGAGTGGACAGAACTGGCGAGGCCTGCCCCCTAGACCCCAAAGGGCTCTGACCATTCCATAAGTCAGACTTTGCCCCCCACAGTTCCTGACCTTATGGATAGCTGCCCAACAGACCCTTATGTGCCTGAAGTCACATAGCCTTCACTCCATCTCTCTCACCCCCCACAGCCTTTGAAGTCACAGCCTTCCACCATTCCCCTCATCTTCTCTCGCAACTCCTCCCCCCACAGCTTTGAAGTTACTAGTTCTTCTGCCACCTAGATAACAGCTCATAAACTATGCATTGCCATATACTCTGTATGTGCAGTCCCAACCTTCCCCAAGTGTTTATAAACCCACTCCCCTTTTGCTGTCCATCAGACAGTCTCCCCCGTGTTCATTGCCCATCATCTTCCTCGTCGCACTCACCCGCTGCTCCAGGAACTGCTGCTTTCCCCCAACTCCTCCCTCCCTCGCCCAGGAAGAAAAGGAAATGATGGCTAGAAATAATGCATCAGGACAAGAAGAGCTAACAGTCTCGTTACCCTTGATTGATATATAAAGAACTTCCAGAATCTAAGACTATGTGATTTGATGAGAAAGACTTTTGAGATTGCTAGATTTAAAAATAATTTTAACAGCCAGGTTTTGTGGTGCATACCTTTAATCAGAACACTCGGGAGGCTGAGGTAGGAGGATTGCTGTGAGTTAGAGGCCAGCCTGAGAGTACATAGTAAATTCCAGGTCAGCCTAGGATAGAGCAAGGCCTTATCCTGAAAAACCAAAATAAAAATAATATTACTATTAATAATAATAATAATTTTAACAAATAACATATATATTTTTCTTGAAGCACCTTGCTAATGTAGCCAGGGCTGACCTTGAACTTATACTCTTCCTTCCTGCCTCAGCTTTTTGAATGCTGGATTGTGAGCATGCACTACCATTCATGGCAAAATTTTATTTTATTTACTTATTTTTGGGGGGCGGGAGGGTTGAGGTAGGGTGTTTCTCTAGCCTCGACTGACCTGGAATTCATTATATAGTCTCAGGCTGGCATCAAACTCACAGAGGTCCTTCTGCTTCCCGAGTGCTGGGATTAAAGGTGTACACTCACACACCCGGCCTGCAAAATATCCAAATTCTAACATAAAAACAAATAGTAGCATAAATTGTACCCAGTAATAAATATGACAAAATACATGTAAAATTTAGGGAAACATAGAACTTTATCAAGAAATGTTAATGACGATTATAATAAATTGTGAGAAGTACCATATTTATGAAGTGGCAGAGTCTCTGTTTTAAACATTTCAATTCTTGCAAACTCAAATTATAGTTTCCATTTATTCTCCACAAAATTTCAGCGAATTTTAATCATTATTTTCATATTTGTTGATCTTAATGAGTTAGATTCTAAAACATGTACGAAAGAGTAACTTCAAGAAATGCTTTAAAAAGGACCAAGTATATTTATAACAATAAACATCAATATTTATTTTAAAGTAAAACAAGTTAGACATAAGGATGGATAAAGTTGGCTAGATTGAGTCAAAACCCAGGCTCACACAGAAGTAGTCTGCTACCATCTGACAGAGACAGCACTACAGATCAGTTAGAAAGAACAGACTTTCCAAGAAACATCAAGTACACCTCCTGTCTCCCCATCTTGCCCCAGCTACTTTAATCATTTCTTTCTATGATCCACCTCCCCCACACCCACCAGCTACGTACTCCCCCTCCATATTGTGCATATATACCCAAATATTGCCAAAGATCGATGCTTGCTACATTAACATTTCTTTCCAAATATCACCACCTCAGCGTGGTCCCCTTGACAGTTTTCAGCAAATCAGCCATTGCCATAGTTTTTGTTTTTTTTATTTTATTTTAATCTCCTGCATCTGCTTTGTGTTGCTTTGTGCTCTGCGTTCTCTAGAACACGACATGTAGAAATTGGGTTCTCCTGCTGTGTCCCCAGGTCTTGATCGATTAACTAAGACATAGTAGATCTTAAATAGTTGTATGTTGCATGTACAAAGGAAATATATTTAAAATGTTCAAAGGAAATAGTATTGTTTTTTTATTAAGTAACGAGGATTTTGAAATTTAAATACTAAATGTGGTTAAGCAAAGAGAGATGGGGATACCTCTTATATAATTAGCTGTGGGAAGATAGCTCTCATAATGAACGTGTGCACGTGGTCATGCGAATCAAGAACCTTAATAAGAAATGTATGACATAATATTCTATGGCAAGAATCGTGTCCAAGAAAATAATTATAAAATGTAGTTCCTGTTTGACCAAAACTATTTATTTATCATGGCATCAATGATACAAGCATAAAATAGAAATAATATCAGCATAAAAAAACAGGATAACAGCTAGGATAATTTTGTGCATTTATATAGGCTGATATGATTCCTCGCCTAAAACAATGATTTACAGATAAATAATGTGTCAAATCACATGAGACAACATAGGCTAGTGGAAGGGTGGGATAGAAAATTGATTAATCTGATTGTAGAATACCAAGGAAAGAGCTAAATTATGTGTTTAAGAAGAAGGAAATAGATTTTAGATTATTAATATAATACTATTTGAATAATGTAATTTTAAAATAATTTTCTATGTTTTCCTGGAAAGTGGGGGTGGGGGCTTAGATAACAAAACTCTCAACAGTTCTGCAGAAACTTTCTCTTATAGTTTTCTTTTTCATAAATTGGTCCAACACATGTCATTTGTCTCATTAATTGTAAAAATTCTCTCTTAATGATATTATTGCCAATCCCATCCTCATCAGAACTGTGACACTGCTTATGCCATTCGCTGTGTAACGAACGTCTTTTCTTCTCCCATTTCACCTCCATGTGCTTCAGCCTGGCAGTTTCCCCTTACTGTCTTCCAGCTGTCATGTAGTGCCTTCTCTGAAACAGTTGAGATCTAAGAAGATGCCTCCAGGCCAGTTTTTCCCTATCAAATGTGAGGCCAACCGGAATTCTCCATTGCTTCCTGTTTTGAGTCCCCTCCTTGTTCACCTGCACTTTTGCGACTCTTTTGAGCACCTCAACATGTTTGTGTGTAACTGTTTGGCGCAGCCAGCAGCCAGCATTTCTTTCACATTCCCTGGCTGTGTGATCCCTGTCTGACCGCAGCTCATGTTCTGTCCAGCAGGGGAGACCTACTGGAAAAGACTTCAAGGATCCAGGCAGGATTGCTTTGCAGCTAGCCCTGCTGGAGGAGACGAAATGTATCTGTTTGTTTCAACAGGTCCTTCTGCTTCCCGAGTGCTGGGATTAAAGGCGTACACTCACACACCCGGCCTGCAAAATATCCAAATTCTAACATAAAAACAAATAGTAGCATAAATTGTACCCAGTAATAAATATGACAAAATACATGTAAAATTTAGGGAAACATAGAACTTTATCAAGAAATGTTAATGACGATTATAATAAATTGTGAGAAGTACCATATTTATGAAGTGGCAGAGTCTCTGTTTTAAACATTTCAATTCTTCCAAACTCAAATTATAGTTTCCATTTATTCTCCACAAAATTTCAGCGAATTTTAATCATTATTTTCATATTTGTTGATCTTAATGAGTTAGATTCTAAAACATGTACGAAAGAGTAACTTCAAGAAATGCTTTAAAAAAGGACCAAGTATATTTATAACAATAAACATCAATATTTATTTTAAAGTAAAACAAGTTAGACATAAGGATGGATAAAGTTGGCTAGATTGAGTCAAAACCCAGGCTCACACAGAAGTAGTCTGCTACCATCTGACAGAGACAGCACTACAGATCAGTTAGAAAGAACAGACTTTCCAAGAAACATCAAGTACACCTCCTGTCTCCCCATCTTGCCCCAGCTACTTTAATCATTTCTTTCTATGATCCACCTCCCCCACACCCACCAGCTACGTACTCCCCCTCCATATTGTGCATATATACCCAAATATTGCCAAAGATCGATGCTTGCTACATTAACATTTCTTTCCAAATATCACCACCTCAGCGTGGTCCCCTTGACAGTTTTCAGCAAATCAGCCATTGCCATAGTTTTTGTTTTTTTTATTTTATTTTAATCTCCTGCATCTGCTTTGTGTTGCTTTGTGCTCTGCGTTCTCTAGAACACGACATGTAGAAATTGGGTTCTCCTGCTGTGTCCCCAGGTCTTGATCGATTAACTAAGACATAGTAGATCTTCGTAGTTGTATGTTGCATGTACAAAGGAAATATATTTAAAATGTTCAAAGGAAATAGTATTGTTTTTTTATTAAGTAACGAGGATTTTGAAATTTAAATACTAAATGTGGTTAAGCAAAGAGGATGGGGATACCTCTTATATAATTAGCTGTGGGAAGATAGCTCTCATAATGAACGTGTGCACGTGGTCATGCGAATCAAGAACCTTAATAAAAAATGTATGACATAATATTCTATGGCAAGAATCATGTCCAAGAAAATAATTATAAAATGTAGTTCCTGTTTGACCAAAACTATTTATTTATCATGGCATCAATGATACAAGCATAAAATAGAAATAATATCAGCATAAAAAAACAGGATAACAGCTAGGATAATTTTGTGCATTTATATAGGCTGATATGATTCCTCGCCTAAAACAATGATTTACAGATAAATAATGTGTCAAATCACATGAGACAACATAGGCTAGTGGAAGGGTGGGATAGAAAATTGATTAATCTGATTGTAGAATACCAAGGAAAGAGCTAAATTATGTGTTTAAAAAGAAGGAAATAGATTTTAGATTATTAATATAATACTATTTGAATACTGTAATTTTAAAATAATTTTCTATGTTTTCCTGGAAAGTGGGGGTGGGGGCTTAGATAATAAAACTCTCAACAGTTCTGCAGAAACTTTCTCTTATAGTTTTCTTTTTCATAAATTGGTCCAACACATGTCATTTGTCTTATTAATTGTAAAAATTCTCTCTTAATGATATTATTGCCAATCCCATCCTCATCAGAACTGTGACACTGCTTATGCCATTCGCTGTGTAACGAATGTCTTTTCCTCTCCCATTTCACCTCCATGTGCTTCAGCCTGGCAGTTTCCCCTTACTGTCTTCCAGCTGTCATGTAGTGCCTTCTCTGAAACAGTTGAGATCTAAGAAGATGCCTCCAGGCCAGTTTTTCCCTATCAAATGTGAGGCCAACCGGAATTCTCCATTGCTTCCTGTTTTGAGTCCCCTCCTTGTTCACCTGCACTTTTGCGACTCTTTTGAGCACCTCAACATGTTTGTGTGTAACTGTTTGGTGCAGCCAGCAGCCAGCATTTCTTTCACATTCCCTGGCTGTGTGATCCCTGTCTGACCGCAGCTCATGTTCTGTCCAGCAGGGGAGACCTACTGGAAAAGACTTCAAGGATCCAGGCAGGATTGCTTTGCAGCTAGCCCTGCTGGAGGAGACGAAATGTATCTGTTTGTTTCAACATGGGGGAGACCAGTTCCACAAAGAAGCTGTTGCACACCTATGGGATCTGGGCATGTGTTGAGGTGGCTTTTCTAGGAAGGGTGGAAAAACTGCCAAAGACTGAGAATGTATTCCCTAGTCCCCTATATAGAATGATGGAATAGTATTTTTTTTTTGGTTTATTTTTTTCTTTTTTTTTTTTTTTTTTTTTTCGGTTTTTCAAGGTAGGGTCTCACTCTAGCCCAGTCTGACCTGGAATTCTCTATGTAGTCTCAGGGTGGCCTCGAACTCACAGCAATCCTCCTACCTTTGCCTCCCGAATGCTGGGATTAAAGGCGTGCGCCACCACGCCCAGCTTGGAATAGCATTTCTTCTGTGGTGTGTGTGTGTGTGTGTGTGTGTGTTTATTTGTTTGTTGTTTTGAGACAAGATCTTGCTATGGATGCCGGGCTTGGTCTTGAACTCATGGCAATCCTCCTGCTTTAGCATCCTGAGTGCTAGAATTATCTACATGTAGATGTCTGGCTAGCATTTTATTTTTCAATAAGCAGATGTAATGACAGTGTAACCTGTGTATTCTGAAAATACCATAAACACTTTTATCTCCCCAGTGAACCTTCCGGGTCTTCAGAGACTATGCCCAACCCCCAACTCCAGTCTTGAGACAGGGAACAGGATCTTATAGGTTGGATTTACCAACAAAAGACAAGTGAACTTGGGCAAAAAAAAAAGAATAACCTACCTTTACTCCAGCATTTTTAGTTCTTAATTTACAGATAAAACTGCATGCAATTATTTTATTTGATGACTTTTGATGCATAGACATATTGTAGAATGGCTAAATCTGGGCAATTAACATGTGTATCGCCTCACATAGTTAATTTTTATTGGTGAGAACATTTAACATTCACTCTTCTTTTTTTCTTTTTTTCTTTTTCTTTTTTTTTGTTGTTGTTTTTTTGAGGTAGGGTCTAACTCTAGCTCACGTTGACCTGGAATTCACTCCATAGTCTCAGGGTAGCCTTGAACTCATGGTGATCCTCCGACTTCTTCCTCCCGAGTGTTGGGATTAAAGGCGTGTGCCACCACGCCCGGCTGACATTCACTCTTTTAGCATGTTTCAAAAATACAAGAGCAGCCTAACTTTTTTTATTTTTATTTCACAGCTTGGGATGGTCAGATTTTCCTAGCATGTGACATTACACACTTGGGTAGCTTCCTTTTACAGAGCACCACCATGTCCCTCTCTTGTGTCACCTGATGGGAATGACTCCAGGGGAAAGGGGAGGGCTTTGCTGAACCAATGTAGCATAACAATTTTGTTAGCTGCTATTTTTCTGAGTCTTGTTTTGCTATCCCTGTTAAGTTTCTTTGCCTCTTGGGCAGCTGAGAATGTAAGGACTCTCTTTAGCAAGTTATGGTAAGGGAGCACAGACTTCCCTGTTCTTGCTGACGTGCTGCCCTGTCAGGATTCTTCTATGGGAAATCTCACTTGCTGTTAAGTTCTACGTTATGGCCACACTCCAAGCAAGAAATCGAGGTGGTTCCCTGCAGGTGTGTATCCATGACTTTGCTGCTCTACCAAGGAATCCACCGTATTCACATATCATTGCCTAACCTTCACTGCCTTCCCCCATGACACATTCAGCTACCAAATAGTTCCCAAGGTCATCTACACACAGGAGAGATGGATAAGTTTTCACGGGGGTGGGGGACCATATATCTAAAAAGCAAGGAGCTTTGCAAATATAATTATAATACAACCCTACCATAAATATTTCTCAATCTGGAAATACGTCATCCTTTTCCACATCTCAATGGCCAAGACATTGAACCAAAGTAAGTCCAATACGTCTGGAACAGAAACTACCAGTCATATTTTCAAAGGTCAATGACCTTTCTTTTCTTTTAACCAGGCAGCTTGGTTTAATTTATGTGGTACTTTTCAGGCACTAAGAATCTGGGTATGTTTCAGAAATAGAAATTCACAGTATATTTCAGGGGCTTATTTCCTAATTACTTCATCACTTTCCTCCCAGATCTCTTTCAGAAGAATTCCCATGTCTATAAAATCAAGAATAATGATTAAAAACCTCAGCCACTTGTTTCGCACTTATATATTCATTGTCAAATAAATTTATTTTTAAACTAATTTCAACTTACTCAATTTACAGCCATCACTGCTTGTCAGTAAGTGATAACATTTGGCTTTCACAAGTTCATGAAAATTGCACAGTTGTTAACTTTTGGAACAGGGGTTTAACACTGAATGAAAAAAAAATAGAGAATGAGATAGGGATTTTATATGCTAAAACTGACCTTTTATTTCATAACCAGACTTAAGGACATTCTAGTCACATTTTGTAGATAAGGTTTGAGTGAGAATGGATTAAATGACCAAAGGTTAAGGCTTCATTCTTACATCTGAAAGACTCAAAGACCAGCATTAATGGTCTGATACAAACTCCATACGGAAAGCTGGATTATGCAGTAGGCAAGGGAGGTAGAGACACAAACAACGAAGGCTACATCTCCTCCCTTCAACAACCTGCTAGCTTAGAAGTATCTCCTGGGAAGCACTCTACCCAGTGCTGTCACAGACAACCCACTAAGGGTTGAGATTTGAGAAGAATGCTTGTTTGGACTTAAGACCATTCACCAAACCCAATAGGAAGCCTTAGAAAAGAAGGCACTTCCCATGCAGCCTACACTGCTTCTCTCCCCGCCCTCCTGCAGGAGAACCACTGACCAGCCTTTGGTTTTCATGCTCATTGCCACACTTTCTAAAAAGTAAAACTATTCCTCCACAAAACTATACATAAATATACATACTTTTAAAATTTTTTAAAATATTTTATTTATTTTTGGAGAGAGACAGACAGAGAGGGAGACAGATAGAGATGGGCGTGCCAGCAGTCTCTCAGCTGCTGTGAACGAAATCCAGATGCGTCTGCCCCCTTTTGGTCAAGTGCGGCATTGCACCCTGGCGTCACTTTGCATCTGGCTAAACATGGGACCTGGAGATTGGAACCGGGTTCTTAGGCTTAGCAGGCAGGCGCCTTAACCACTAAGCCATCTCTCCAGCCCAAATATACATACATTTTAAAAACACCTTGACCCATCCATGGAATTGTACCATTTGCTTTCGAAACAGTTCCTTCTAAAGCAAACTGGACAAGCCATACTTGACTTGAGCATGTTTTCCAAATGGGTTTATTCCATTATCTGAAAAGTCAGCACCCCTCTACTGTCCTAAGTGGCATCAGAATACATTTTAACTATAGAGCTGTCAAAATAAAATATGGCCTGCAATAAAACCTAATAGGTAAATAAAGTGACAAGGCCAAGCTCCTTTACAAAGGGACAGCGCAGTAATATTTTAGTATGTACTTCTGATTCGAGATACTAATAGCTTACTAAATACAGTTATTTGTAGTGTGATTTCCAGGCCAACACATGATTTGGGTTTGGTCGGGTTCTTGTTAACATTATAATCAGGATCATAAATAAGGTGGAGACACACAGCTAGTAGCAAAAGAGCTGAAATAGAATTGCATGGCCAGCAGATCTCAATTATGTTCTGTAGAATATATCAAAATACCATCACAGAGATGAGGGCCACAGCTAGCAGCCTGTCATCAACTCCACTAGATTTTGAGAGTGACCTCTAAGACGGGGATTTTTCTTTTTGTTTATTTTCTGCAGTAATAAATGTGTATCTTTTTCTTTTCCAAACTCCCTTTTGTTCAAGCTTCTGAAACTGCATACTCAACAATATATCTTGCCTTGGGTTGCTTTCTGCCTCTGATTCAACACAGTCTGTCTTGAGGTGTTGCTACACGTCACCTTGCTTGCTCTGCTGAAGGCACGGTATTGCACCCATTTTGTACAAAGCAACCTGCAGTCAAAACACGGGATGGGTCTGTGTTTCTTCTAAAAAGGCCACATCAAATCTGAGTTTCATAAAATGAAAATAATTTGATTTCAAAAAATCATTTCTATCTGTATATTAGCAATATTATAGCAATGAAAATGTGCACTTCTAGAAGGCTGTGAAATATTGATGAAAGCCTTCTCCCCCTCCCCCGCCACTAATGCATACGCATGAAAAATTAAAAGGCCTTAGGATTCTTCATGCGAGCCATCACTGGGCCTTCTCTGGCCTCCATGTGAACAAAGATCCTGTTCAGAATTTCTGGGTTGTCAGCTACCACATCAATAAATTTCTAAAATCATTTTAATAATCACAGTTTCTGTCAGTAGTGGAGCAAACTGACAAATCATCAATGACATATTTACACTAGGGCAGCACCACCCGGCGCCAAGATGCTGGAAACATAGCTGAGGAGCAACATGCATAGAATGCACTCATTTCATATGGTTGTTTGAATTGAACGCTGGAGAGATTTCTTTTGTTTGAAGTAGGAAGAAGTCGTGATTTATTCAGCAAAATCTCACAGAATGAAATATTCTGTTGCATGTTACTATAATATTTCCCTATGGAAACCTATGTTCCTTCCCAACAAGAAGTAAATTAGTCCAGTCACATGGCATTATTAGCTTCCTGGAGAACAGTTAGACCAAGGTTCTAGAAAGACTGAATGTTAACTGAAATATTAGTTTTCTCAAGGTCGTGAATTATCTGAAAATGTTACCGTGCCCACGAACTGTACATTATCTGGTCTCATATGTAATTGTTATTTCCTTGGACTTAAGTCATGTTTTGGCACTAGTAATTTTATTAATATTCACATAGATAGGTTCAGGTAGACAGCTGCCTTAGCCATCTGAGACTGGTATAGCAACTATAAATTGATTAATTAAACAACAAAACATTTATTTTTTTAATAGTTCAGGAGGTCAGAACTCTGAGACCGAGTTCCAAGTAGATGAGTGTCTTCTGAGAGCCCATTTCTAGTTACAGGAGCATGGTGGGGATAAGGAGAAAAAGAGGGAGGGATGGAAGACAAGAGAGAGGGAAAGGGAAAAACAAAGAGAAACGTGACAGAGGATAAACAGAGTTACAAGTTCCATGCCTATGACCAATGTTGCTCTCAAACTTCCCATCTCCAAATAGTACATTATTGGAGATTAATATCTCAATATATAAACTTAAATCTTGACTTTTTGTCTTGAGGTAAGTTATGTATGTTCCCTATACCTCATTTTTTTTATTATTTTTTTTATTTTTGGTATTTTCAAAAAGGTTTTTTTTGTTGTTGACTCCTATCCCCACGCCTAACCTCTTCTCCCTCTCTGCCCCTCCCCCCAACTCAATCCCTCCTTATTTTACCTCTTTCTATTTACAGGTCACATAGTGTTCTTTGGCCCCTCTCTGTCCCCTCTTTGCCCTCATCTCTTTATAATCACCTTTGGTTATGGTTCTGTCTGTACAGGTTTTATACACACGAGTACCCTATGAACACATACTTACAGATATTACAAGGATCTCGACTTTTTTTCATGTAAAATATGATCATAAAACCCTCCTGAAAGATCGTTTTACGAATTAAATGAGAACATGTGTAAGGCCGGGCATGGTAAAGGCTCTGGTGCCGAGGGGCTGGGCTGTGGGGAGACTGAGGAAGCAGTGACCTCTGCCGCCACCTGCTCCATGTGGCCCTCCTCATCGCCATGATGTCCCACAGCTTCCAGAGCAGCCACTGGGACTTCTTGTTCAGGCCCTGGAAGCTGATGGCATCCAAGACCCACATCATGAAGTCAGCGGATGTGGAGAAGTTAGCTGCTGAGTTGCATGTGCCATCTCTCCCTGAGATGATGTGTGGAGAGGACAACGTTCTAAGGATCCAGCCTGGCTCTGGCTTTGGGATGGAGTAAACAACTACCAAGGAATGCTTAAAGTAGCCTGTGCTGAAGAGTGGCAGGAAAGTAGGGCGGAAGGAAAACACTCCAAAGAAGTTACTAAACCATACGATTGGACCTATACAGCAGACTATAAAGGAACGATACCTGGAGACTCTCTTAAGTTAAAGTTGTACCTACAACAGATCATAGAGAAAAATTAAAAGCCAGGGAACAGATTAAATTTTTTGAAGAAGTTCTCCTGTTTGAAGATGAACTGTATGATCATGGAGTTTCGAGCTTGAGTGTGAAAATTAAAGTAATGCCTTCTAGTTTGTTTCTGCTGTCATGGTTTTTCTTGAGAATTGATGGGGTCCTCACCAGAATGAATGACACAAGGCTTGACCATGAGGCTGACAAGACCTATATGCTACAAGAATACACATCACAAGAAAGCAAAATTGCTAACTTAATGCATGTTCCACCTTCCCACGTCACGGAACCCAATGAAATGTCACGGTATTTACCAATCAAGGAAGAAGTCTGTGAGAAGCCAATATTTCCAACCCTGGAGAGTCACAAGAAAGCTGTAGAATAGAATGTGATACAACATATTCTCACCATGGAATCTGACTGCACCCCTTGGCTCTCTGTAGGGGAAGTTTTATTATGAGACTTAATTTCTTTGCTTGTGTACAGATTTTCTTTCACCTTAAAGGAAAGAAAAAATAAAGGATCGTTGCAGGCAGGTTCCACTCAACTGCTATTTGTACTGTCCATCTTCAAATTTATACTCCAGGTTTATAGGTTCTGGAGGTAAATTTGGATTCCTAAATTGTCACTCAATGTGACCTCAGCGGTAGTCATGCGTGTCTCCTAAGCAGTGGGTGTAATCCGCATCGTTATGAAACACTGCCTTGTCCTGTGAAGAGATTAATTTGTGAAGTAAGTCCCAAGGCCTTGTGACGTTCATAGGATTCCTGGCTGGGCATGTGGATGTACTGGTTCCTTGCTCTGGGATTTCTGGTGTTTACTCCACTTCTAAAGAGTTGTCACTTGTATCAATATTGTGTGTGTGTATATGTGCATATGTATACACACACTTGTAATTTTTTTAATTACTGATTTAAATGTCTTCATCCCTGAGTAGTCTTAGATTACTTATTTTGATAATTCATTGTTGAGAATTGTGGTAAAATAATTGACTTTTTTTTAATTAAAAAATGATGAAAGTGGGTAGGATGAGTGTATTTCTGAAGATTTCATTGGCTTATTCCTGTGGAGAATAAAAAGAAAATGTGTTTTGGCCCTTACTAAATATGACATATACCATTTTATATTTATTTGTTCTAAATGTCTTTTGTAAGAAGAATAAATAATACAGAATCAAAAAGAAAAGAATATGCATAAAGGACATGGAACATTTTTGGCACGTATACATGTTTGATTGTATGCACATATTACACTTCTATTTATACACAGCCTTTTTCTATAAATGATATTTTCATCTGAGCCATTTTCCTCTTCAAGATTGGAAGTCATGGGCTGGAGAGGTGGCTTAGCGGTTAAGGCAAGTGCCAGCAAAGCCTAGGAATGCCCAATTGATTCTCAAGGTCCCGCGAATAGCCAGACACAAAAGTGACACAAGCTTGCAATGTCATACATGCACATAAAGGGGCCCACACGTCTGGAGTTTGTTCACAGCTGCTGAGAGGCCACTGGCACACCCATTCTCTCTCTCTCTCTCTCTCAAATAAAAAAAAAAAAAGATTGGAAGCCAGGATGGCACATGATGTCTTCTCTCTTCTGAAATTCAGTGCCAGTTGCTCTCTTCCTCATGGCTATTGCCTCTTCAGTGTGTCTGGTGACACAAACTCGGCACAAATAGACTCAGAAACTCAACACAGTCGCTCTTCTGAGGATGCAACATGTTGTATGGAAAGAATAAGTGGGTCAGCTACAGATGAAAGGTTGTATGTAGTTAGGATGTTAGAATATTCAGGGCATGAGGACCTGAGCAAGAATTTTAAAATTGTCATTACCATGAGCTTGCTATGCCAGAAGCAGAGAAAGCACATGTATGTATTTCCATAATGTCAGTACTTACTAATTGACAATAAATTTACAAAGTGTGACAGTTTAAGTGGAAATAATTTGACAGAGACTTCCACTGTGCTTATGTTACAGCTACTTTCTTATTGCTGGGACAAAACACCCAATAAAAAGCAATGTATGGAAGAAAAGGTTTTTACAGTCTCGAGGGGAAGTTTCATGGTGTTGGAGAAAGCATGGCAGAGAAGAGGCTGGGCATCCCATCTTGCCACCACAGCTGGCGGGAAGCAGCAAGAGTGAGTGTGCTAGCTGGCACTGGTACGGTGGAGCTGGCTTATATACCCCTCCCCCGCCCCCAAGCCCATCCTCAGCAACACTTCTCCTCAGGCAAGGCTCCACGTCCCTAATTGTCACCAGCTTGAGACTGAGTATGAGACTTAGTCACAAACACATGAGGCTATGAGAGATGTTTCCCCTTCACCACACTTCACAGTGTGAGAGAACCACAGATTCTTTGATGTATGCCAATCTTAATTCCTAATGTCAACTCTCAAATCACACATTACACAACACACAGTGCATATCTTTCTAACTCTATTAGCATATGTATAAGTCACAGAATGATAACAAGGGTTAAAAAGGTAAAAGGTTTAAAAACTGGAAAACTAATAAGAGTGCTGGAGGAGAGGCTGGAGGAGCTGTTGCTACTGTGGGGTGGCAGCTGCTAGCTGTAGAGTCAGGATGCAAGGTCAAAGATGAGCTGCAGGTGTCAGGACAAGTGAGGGTCAGGACCAGGTCCAGACAGATAGACTGATGGCTAGCAAGGTCCAGGCAGGCAAACAGGCAGCAGTTGCATAAGCCACGTCAACCTAGCCAAGCTGAAGCCTCTGGAACAGTTGAGAGTTCCTTGACACACACATCAGGAAGTAATGACAGGTTGGTGGGGGTTGTCAGAAGCTGTCCCCTTCTATATGGGGTCCAGGTGAGGGAGCTACATCCTTTCCTCTACCTGGGGTGTTTAGGGAAAGGCACAGCTGGTTCTCAACAAAAATCATGAGGATAAGCACAAGTCAGAAAACATGTCAAGAACACATGTAGAGAGCACAGGACAGGGCAGGTTCAGTAGAAGGGGAGAGAAGTAGAAGAGTGATGCCAAAGAATGAGGCTTAAGTACGCCTCCCAAAGGTGCCCGAATCCTCTCTACTAAGGTCTGATATTTTATTTTACCTACGGCCTCATATGTGGTAAATCCTCCTTCCCAATCTCCCTAGTAAGCATTCTTTTTAAAGAGTAATCAGACAGGTGTGGTGACAATGATTTAGTATTTTCTATACTTTTGATGCTCTGACAGAGAACTCTGGCTGACTAGGAAGGACTGCCCCTCCTAGGGCCACCTCCAGGAAGCGGATGACTCGCCTGGGGCATGCCCTTGACACCAGTCCAGATCCCATGATGTCAACCACTTCTTCATCTCACTTTCTGTCTGTGCCCCTGTTCCCTGTTCTAATCTCCCCAGGACAGAGGAAGACAAGGACAGGGCCTACAACTCAGAACCCAGTAAAACGATTCAAGCTCTCCAATCCTAAACCTGTTTGCCAAGCTTAATCTCTCCTTTCTAACAGCACAACTGGTTCACTAGTTCATTCTCTCTCTGCCCATTCCTCCCTCCTCCCTCCCCCTTGGAATTCCATGAGCCTCTGCATGGCAGGGTATGCCTCCTGTTTCTAAAGCACTGTAAGTGCAGTAAAAACTTTCTTCATGACAATCACTTCTGTGTCTGTCTTACCACACCTAATTTAAACAAGTCCCAGATTCCATTAATGCATGTGGGTCACAACAGCACATATTTGAAAGTAGTAGGAACCTTAAGGGTAGAGATTAAGATATCAGAGAAGGGCTGGCAATATGGTTTAGCAGTTAATTCACTTGTCTGCAAAGCCAAAGGACCCAGGTTCAATTCTCCAGGGCCCATGTAAACAAGACGCACAAGGTGGCATGTGTCTGGAGTTCATTTGCAGTGGCTGGAGGTCCTGGCACCCATTCCTCCCCACCCCATGTCTCTCTCTCTCTCTCTCTCTCTCTCTCTCTCTCTGTCTTTCTCAAATAAATAAATAAAAATAAATTATTTAACAACAAAAAAAGATGTCAGAGATACAAGAACAAGGACTGAATGCATGATTGCGAAAATCAGAAAATACTTTGGGGAGGGATGACAGAACTTGGACTTGAAGGCTGGCAAGATAGCTTAGCAGTTTGGTGTGCTTCTTGCACAAGCATGAGAGCTTGAGGGGGCCAAAAACTGCCTGAGTTCAAATCTCCTGATCCCACACAAACAGCTGGGCCTGGCCATGTGCTCCTGTAACCTCAGGTTCTCGGGGGAACAGAGAGCCGAGAATCGTTGGAACCCCACAATCTCCAGAATCAGTAACAGGAGGCTCTGGCTCAAAACAAGACCAGGCAGAAGCAGGATGAAAAGATTCACCTGATGTTACACTCTGACTTCCACAGGAAAGTGTAAGGGCCTCTGCAAGGGCACACACACATACATGCATCTCACACACACACACAAGCACACATGCTTCACACACAAGCACACATGCTTCACACACATACATGTATCACGCCACACATACACACAAACACACACCCAAGCATGCATGCATCCCACACATATACATGTATCACGCCACACACACAAAAGCATGCATGCATCACACACATATGCCACTGATTGCCCACACACACAAGCAAAACAATTTTCAAAGGGAAAAAAAAGAGAATCTGTACATGACTGCATGGAGGCGTGGGGTGTATAGGGAACAGCTTGAGCACAGGTAGAAGCCAGTGGGATTGTTGAAGGCTAGCAGGCTCACTGAAGATACCTGAGGAAGCCAGGCCTTGAGGAAAAGGGGAGACGGACTTCATGTTTTTCCTGAAATGCTAGCCATGGGTATGAGCTTTAGTAATTAGAGATGGCCTCCAACAAAATGTTACCTTCCTAATAGTCCTCATCAGAACCTAACTGCCATTGCCTTGCCAAGCACTCCCGAAACTGATGAAA
Source organism: Orientallactaga sibirica (assembly GCA_036365145.1). NCBI lineage: Eukaryota > Metazoa > Chordata > Mammalia > Rodentia > Dipodidae > Orientallactaga > Orientallactaga sibirica. Next base: position 24,466,075 of record JAEOAD010000007.1, on the reverse strand, counting down.
GGTGGTGGCTGGCAGGAGAGAATGTCTGCGCAGATAAGGTAATGATGACGGTTCAGCTATCAGGCAGCTTGCTTTGATGGTCTTAACACCATTTCCAGGAATAAAGGTTTTCATCACTGTGTGACAAATATGTAATAGGTTTTTGAGGTCACATTTTCCAAAATTAATAATGCTTATGCTGTGTGAAAACATTATGCTCAGAGGCATGCTTTTAGAAGTTTCCAGTGGAAAATCTTAAAGAATCATCCTAAAATGAAATCGTTAAGTTTCACAACATATGATTCTGATAATAATGCATAGGAAAGAGATTTATAACTAAAAAGTATGAGAATGTAACAAAAATCGGGACCTAGTGTTCTTCTTCCATCAAGTCATATTTAAATTATTTCAATTATATTCTTTTATCAGGGTCTAATGAAGTATCTCTTAATAGATGTTTGTGAGGTTGAGAGGTTAAACATAAGAATACACAAACAAAAGTCATAAGTCTACGAAGAAAAATTAGGATATATCTCATTAAGTCTCATTCAAAAAGTCCTATGAAAATAGTCTATTACTCTATGCTAATTCAAAGAACAACTTAACATCAGTAGGGTCAGAACTTCCAAGGTAAACCTTTTCCTGAATTCATTGCCTTAATGGAAAAAATGATGATTGTAGTTTGCCTCATAATAGTTTTAACTTTCTCTTGAATGTTGCATTATTATTATCAAGATTAATTTTGGGCTAGTATACAAAGAAATAGGTTTTATTATAACAAATAATTTTTTAAATGTATTTATTTATTTATTTGAGAGAGAGAAAGAGGCAGTCGGGGTGGGGGGGAGAATGGGCACGCCAGGGCCTCTAGCCACTGCAAACAAACTCCAGGTGCATGTGCCCCCTTGTGCATCTGGCTTACGAGGGTCCTGGAGAGACAAACAGGGATCCTTTGGCTTTGCAGGCAAACACCTTAACTGCTAAGCCATCTCTCCAGCCCTATAATGAATAATTTTTAATTATAGTACATGACTTTAATTTGGTTTCTAGCATAGTCTTCAGAAAGCCTATGCCTTATTTCTTCTTTGTGACAGGACATGAGCAAGTGGGAAGGCCAAATCATTTGCTCTTTGGATTATCTGTTTTATGTCCATACAACCAGTGAAGAACTGATCAGACCGGTTACACATTAAATATGAATTTTCAGAGTATCATGCATTTTACCCATGCAAACAATACCATTTATTTAATCTCAGAAGGGTTAACATGTACAGAAATGAATATTGGGACAAAGAAGATAAAAGAAACTAAGCAGTTTGAGGTTTTCCGGTCATCAAACCCAAACATTTTTCATTGTTATCAGCTTCCTCAAATAAAATAGTTTTATATTTTATTGAGTTTCAACAGGGACAGACTCTATAGTTTCCATTATTTATACAATGAGGCCATGGAAGAGTTGTAAATTGACCATAGTGTAAAATTTGTTATCTAGGTCACATTATACACAATTATACTATTGACTGCTAATTTGACCTAGATTTTATATATATATATATATGACAGCATTCAATGCCAGTATCAACTGATGAGCTGCAAGGTTTCAGATGGACACATATGCTGCAGAAACAAAAGAATATGAACTTTCCTCATAGAGTTCTATGTGAAGGCAGTAATGGTTGGCTACTGACACTCTTCCTCAAATGTTAACTGACTAATGCGTGGTTCAGAAAATTAGTAACATGGAAATTCTGCTTGTAGACTATACCAGCAGTCAGAAGATTAGGTAAAGATACAGAGCTCAGTTATAAAGCAGGGACCAGAGGATCTGTAAGCACAACCCCAAAGTCCCCTAATTTATGTGTTCAAGGGTGGTAAAAGCATGCATCCCTGAAGGGGAAGTAGTATTCCAACAATGGCAAGGAAAAAAAAAAAACGTGATGGCTTTGCGTCATTAGTCCTCCCCACAGAAGTTTCTTAGGACTTAGTAGGAATAGCAGTGTTTTGTTCTGCTGTTGTTGTTGCTTCTTTTAACACCTCGAAAGAACAAGGAACAAACACGAAACCAAAGGAGAATATATCATCTCTCACATACAAAGTTGAAGCCACAGATAAAACAGTTATCCTCTTGCCCTCCCCTAGGGGTACTGAGGTTTCTAAAGGACCTGATTCTGTTCTTCTCCTGGTTCCTGGGGCCGGGTAACCATTTAAGGGGTAGTTAATAGTTAGGACTACAAGCTTTGGAGTGAAATAGCTCTTGTTTCACTTTCTGGCTTAGTTATTAGTAGCCGTAAGACCTTAGCCAAATCATTGTTTTTCTTCCCTGCATCTCCCTGATTAGTAAAATCTGAAGAGGAAACACAACTCAAAGGAGCATTGTCAGTATCTAATTAGATAATGCATGTGAAACACCTGATATTTTCGTGTGCATTAAAAAATAATAAACTGGCTGCTATTCTTCTGTCTAACCCTTAGGATGGGTTCCAGCCATGGATAATACACTAACAGACAACTGTTCCTGTGCAATCCCTCCAGAATTGTCCAAAACCTCATTACCACCAGCTGGTCTAACTGGATACAGACCATGGAAAATAGAGCAAGGGGCTAGGGAATGGCTCAGTGGGTAAGATCACTTGCTACACAAACATGAAGGCCCAAGTTCAAGCCCCAGTGCCCATGTAAAAAAACTATCATGGCCACAAATGTTTGTAATGTACTGAGGAGAGCAGAGAAACAAGAGGGTTTGCTGAGGTTCACTAGTTGGCCAGTCTAACAACAATAACAATAATAATAATAATAATAAATAGCATGAGTTGCTGGTATAGTGAGATACCTTGTCTCAAGGAAATATGGCAGAAGAGAGATAAGTGATGTCATCCTCTGGCTTCCACATATACACTCACTTTCACACACATGTAAGCACTCAAACCTGCATGCACACACACACCATGCAAAATGAAAAATAGAACAGGGGCTAGAGAGATGGCTTAGCAGTTAAGCGCCTGCCTGCGAAGCCTAAGGACCCACATTCAACTCTCCAGATCCCACATAAGCCAGATGCACAAAGGTGAGGCAAGCGCAATGTCGCACATGCCCACTAGGTGGCACAAGCATCTGGAGTTTGATTGCAGCAGCTGAGGCCCTAGCACACCAATTCTCTCTCTCTCTCTAAAATAAAATAAAATAAAATAAAATAAAATAAAATAAAATAAAATAAAATAAAATAAAATAAAATAAAATAAAATAGCACAGAGGTAGCTACGAGGGGTAAACTGAGCAAGGAGGAAACAGCCCCCATCTCCAAGCCCACATTGAGACTGAATGATCATTGAAAGTTTTAATTGACAAGCTCTCACCCTATTTAAAATCTTTGTCTACCCATAGCTTACCTGCCATACTCCAAGGCTGCTGCACTGCCCGCGGCCTCCTTCCTCCAGCCTCATTAAGGAGGATGCATTGAACAACCAGAGAGAGACTGACATTGCGGAGGCTGTCAGGGGAAATTCCAACACAGTGATTTATTTCTGGATCAAATTCAAAACAAGGACCAGACTCCTTCATTATCATCTAATATGAATCTCTTTCATTAACTAATTTAAAATCATGCATAATTCATCAATGCATTGTTCATTTGTAGTTCATTTTATGTTTCCCTAGATGTGGTGTTGCCTCACAATTTTATTGTAGCTAATGATTTATACATATATTTCTTTATCAGTGGAAATAGGAGGGTTCTTTGTTTCTTGGCCTAATTGGGTCACTAATCTCCCTATGTAACTTAGTAATTCTTCTTTTTTGCTTTTATGTATTTATTTATTTATTTTTTATTTTGGTTTTTTGAGATAGGGTCTCACTCTAGCTCAGGCTGACTTGGAATTCACTATGTAGTCTCAGGGAGGCCTCAAACTCACAGTGATCCTCCTACTTCTGCCTCCAAAGTGCTGGGATTAAAGGCATGCACCACCATGCCTGGCTGACTTCTTATATTTAATTTTCAAAATCCTTTCCTATATATATATATATATATATATGTTATTTCATTTACTTTAAAAGCAAGAAATGCATAATGCCAATAGGCTGAGCAATTTGTTCATATAAAATGCAGTAATAGGTTTAAATCTAGAATGACATTGAAGAAACCTTGATAATGTTAAAGAATGTTAAATTTCATAATCTGAATTTGACCCAAATCCCCAAAGTAATCTATGAAACATGGTGAGTTCATCAAGAAGTTATCACTAGAATATGGCCTAATAGAGCCAAAGAAAGACATTCTCTATACAAAGAACAGTAAGAAAAGTGTGTGCTAAATTGATGAGACAAGTTTGGTATAAAAATAGCTCATTCAGGGCTATTTTTAGGAAATGACTAAGTCCATAAAATGCTTGATGTATAAATATGAAAACATGAGTTTGATTGCAGAATCCAGGTTAAAAATAATAATAATAAAGCCATGCAGAGATGCAGAGTGGTACTTTCTCGTAATCCTCCTTATTTGGATGCAGAAACAGGAGGACCCCTCAGCTCAACAGCCAGCCAGCCTAGACTAATTGGTGAGTCCCTAGCCAATGAGAGACACTGTCTCAAAAAGGTAGATGGTGGGGCTGGAGGGATGGCTTAGCAGTTAAGGCATTTGCCTGCAAAGCCAAAGGACCCTGGTTTGATTCCCCAGGACCCACGTAAGCCAGCTGCACAAGGTGGCGCATGTGTCAGGAGTTCGTTTGCAATGGCTGGAGGCCCTGGCCTAGCCATTCTCTCCGTCTCTCTCTCACTCTCTCAAATAATAAAACTTAAAGAATAAAATTTTTTTAAAAAGTTTAGATTGTGGTCCTGAGCAACTATACCCAAGGTTGTCTTTCCTGCCACGCGTGTGTGTACTCCCATACACATAAATTTAAAAAGTAGCTCACCCAATATCATTTGAGTGTTCAGCTCAAATGTCATTGAAGGCAATCGTAGGAGATAATACTGTAACCATGGGCTATCAAAGGGCTTCGCGCCTAAAGTGAACAGGTAGCAAGTGTTCCAACAGTTCTCTAAGCCAAGACACAAGGATGTTCACAATACAATTAACTGTATGTGTAATGTGATTTCATGAGGGTAAAGTTATGGAAGACATGCAATGATTCATTATGAAGACTTAGTATAGAAGTTACCTTCACATTGCTGGGACAAAATACCTGACCAAATGCAGCTGAGAGGAAAAACGGTTTTTATCTATTTTAGCTTGCAGTCTTGAGGGGAAGCTCCATGACAACGGAGGAAAGCATGGCATGAGCAGAGGCTGGACATTACCTCTGCCACAGCAGGCAGGAAACAGTGGCAGGAGCATGAGCTGATCTCTGGCAAGGGGGAGCTGGATATAACATTCCTCAGCCCACCCCCAACAACACACCTCCTCCAACAAGGCTCCACCTTCCAAACTGCCATCACTTGGGGACCAAGCATTCAAAACATGTGAGTTAGCTTGACATGGCGTCATCCATCTTTAATCCCAGCACTAGGGAGGCAGAGGTAGGAGGATCCCAGTGAGTTTAAGGCCAGCCTGGGACTACAGACTTAGTTCAGGTCAGCCTGAACTAGATTGAGACCCTACCTCAAACAAAAGGGGGTTGGCTGGAGAGATTTTTCAGTGGTTAAGGCACTTGCTTGCAAAGCCTAAGCATCAGACTTCAATTCCCCAGTACTCACATAAAGCCAGATGCATAATATAAGTACACAAATCTGGAATTCATTTGCAGAGGCTAGAGGCCCTGGTGCATCCATTCTCTCCCTCTCTCTTTTTCTCTCTCCTGTCTCCCTCTGATTGCAAATAAATAAGTAAAAATAGGGGCTGGAGAAATGGTTTAGCAGTTAAGGCATTTGCCTGAAAAGACAAAGGATCCCAGTTCGATTCCAGGACCCATGTAAGCCAAATGCATGAGGGGCACATGCATCTGGAGTTCATTTGCAGGGGCTAGAAGCCCTGGCATGCCCATTCTCTCTCTGCCTGCCTCTCTTCTATCTCTCTCTCTGCTTGCAAATAAATAAATAAAAACTGAAATAAGTAAAAATAAATACATAAGACAAAACAAAATCCACATGAGCCACTTGGTGAGTGGTTTCAAAAATAAAATGGTAAGATTTACAGAAAGACTAGCAGGATTGGCTCAGGATAATTGTGAGATCAAAAGAACAAAAACAGTTTCCTGGAGGATGCAGGAATTGAAACCAGCATTGAGCAATGGAAAAGAGTTTGACGATCAGTGGGGAAGGGAAGTAGTTATGCAGTTTCTAACAAACTAGAGCAGCCACGGAGAAATGAATTCAGCTGTCACCGCTAAACATTTTCCATGATTGTTGTGATTCTGCATGAGTATTAGCATCCCTTTGGGAAACAGAATATTGATGGGTTCATTTGTGCTCTCTGATCCAAAGGTAAAAGTCCCCCATGTCAACCCAGCTGTGAGCAACCTAGATAAGAAATGAAACTTGGCAGGATTTTTTAATGTAAAGGCAAAAGTAGGAAAACTAAGGTTGCAAACTAGCAAAGTTCTGTTTGGATTGTTTGCACATTAAAGTTTTGCATAAAGTACATCTATTTCTGGATACCATAAAAACATTAAAGATGTGTAAAAGTGTTTTTGAATTTCATAAAATTGAAAGATGCTCTTTCTTTGGGACAACATGATAGAATAATTAGAACATTAACTCGTGAATCCTGCAGAATATTGTCCTATAGACCGTTTATTAATAATAGCCAATGTTTAAATAGTGCTTACTATGTATCCAGTACGTTTTTAAACATTATATACATATTTACCAAAATAACCTTCTATTCAATGGAAATCTTAAGCTAGAAAACAGACCAATACATCCCAGGAGTCCTGAGGAGGAACATGGGCAATCAATCACCTGAGCTCTGAGGAAATGTGTTCTGAAAACCATTCTTGAAGGTTTTCTACTGTGAACATCACAAGCCCAGTGCTGGGAAATGTTTGCATAACTCCAATTACGGAGTATGGGAGTATTTGAGAATGGTAGCAGATATGTGGATTTTCTCTGCACAGTTACAAACATTTTTATTGGCTACCAACATTTTAAAATTAGAAGATTGAGTATTACCATTTGAATGCCTGCCTTTTCTTGGAAAATTCAAAGATCTGACATGCATGGTTCCCATCACCTCGCACAAGAGGCGTATCTTACCAGACAGATGCTTGACATTGCTTTAGACAGTCTATTTGTTCAGCACTTCAGTTAGCTGCCATCCTCCCCTGGCCCTGCCCACCTTCCTGGTCTATGAAATTTAAGTTTAAACAGCGTAGTTTAAAGAACAAATCTCAAAAGCTGAAGATAGGAGTTGTAGCTGGGATCATTACCAGGTCAGCAAGTATGAAAATATAAATTATTTTTTTCTTTGCTCTTGTTAAAATATATTTTCATGAAAGAACCAGAAACAATCTATATTTCAACACTTTCCTTTTATAAATATGGATTCTTGAACCACTTGGCCATGATGTAAAGCTCACAGTCCCCAGCAATACAGACGTTTGGTTTTTATATATATCATATATATATCACTGGCTCTCCATACCATCAACTTCTTGTCTGACTAGTGAGGCTTGTCTTTGTCCCTTAAAAGGTTCCCTTTGGTTCATTCTTAATTATTTTAACATTATTGCAATTTATATACTTATGTGTTCATTTATGTACATATATATTTAAGAGGTGATTCAAGCTTACATTAAAAAATTGAGAAGAGGGCTGGAGGTAGTGCTTAGTGGTTAAGGCATTTGCCTGCAAAGCCAAAGGACCCAGGTTCAATTCCCCAGGACCCACGTTAGCCAGATGCACAAGGGGGCACACACATCTGGAGTTCATTTGCAGTGGCTGGAGACCGTGGCGTGCCCATTCTTTCTCCCTCTCTCTCCCTCTCTCTCTTTCTCTGTCAAATAAATAAATAAATAAATGTCCTTTAAAAACTGAGAAGAAAAATAGTTTCAATCATTAAATGCACATTATGGAAATTACCAGATTTTTACATTTTTTAAGGAAAGGCACAGTTCCTCATCAAGAGTCATTCAGTCAGTGTTCTCTCCCACAGGTCATCAGAGCAGGTCTGAGCAAGGTCTCGAAAAGTCCAATGAGACAATCCATTAATATCCTTAACTCTGTCCCTAAAGCCTCTACAGGGTTTTCTTGGCTCAGCTTCCAGTTCTAATTATAACCCCCAAAGGGACTGCTTAATCCAAGAATAGCTTCACTGAAGCTAGAGACGAGAATAAAACGACAACGCACACCAAGTTTTCATGCGTGACTCCCCAGAAGGTCAAGGTTATGGTCAGGGACAAGAAAGGAAAACTTTTATCTTTTAAATTATTATTTCTATGATGATGCTGTGTGTGTGTGTGTGTGTGTGTGTGTGTGTGTGTGTGTGTGTGTGAAGATACATATATCCTTTGCACATGCAATGTGGATGCCAGAGGGGAATGTCAGGTGTCCTCCTGTATGGCTAACTTCCACTTTCATTTTTTTTTTTTTTTTGGACATAAAGTCTCTCACTGAACCCAGAGCTGCTATTATTTCAGGCAGACTGGCGGGTCAGTTAGCCCCAGCCATTCTCCTGCTTCCACTCCCCTCAGAATTCTCAGGTATGTTCACGCATGGCCACGCCCAGCAACTTCTGCTTGTCATACAGAGGCTTTTCTGGAATAGCCCTGCCATGACATGACTAGGTTCATTAATGGACTGACATAACACAACACCACAGACTTGGGGGCTTAACCAACAGAAAGTTTCCCTCCTAGCTCCTGAAACCAGGAGTCTCAGGTCAAGGTGCTGGCAAGTGTTATTGTTTCTCTTTGAGCCTTACTTCCTGATGGCCAAAGATGGTCACATTCTCAACATGTCTTCACATGGCCTTTGCTCTGCTCATACATCCTTTGTGTCTTCCCCGCCCCCCCTTTTTTTTTTTTGGTTTTTCGAGGTAGGGTTTCACTCTAATCCAGGCTGAACTGGAATTCACTATGTAGTCGCAGGGTGACCTCGAACTCACAGTGATCCTTCTCCTCCTACCTCTGCCTCCCAAGTGCTGGGATTAAAGGCGTGCGCCACCACACCAGGCTCTCCTTACAAAGAAAGCAATGACAGTAGATGAAGGCTCTCCCATATGGCCTGACGTTTTACTTATTCAAAGGCCCCCATCTCCATGTTCTAAGGAATGTTCATTATTGCTATAACATATGAGTTTGGGGTAAACAAAATTGAGATCATAACATCAGTACACATCAAAGAGGAGCAACAAAATTAAAGAGATCAGAATCGAGACCTGGAAGCTTCCTCTGGGCCTGAGGAGTTTTCTCTCAGCCACTGGGGAATGGTCAGGCTCCTCATGCTCAGAGTCACTGTTTCTCCACTCCTTCATCCACAGTCCACTGCATATTTCATTTGTAAAGAATCTGGAAAGCCCATTCTAAGAGGTATACAAAGATATACCTAAAAGAACATGGGAAATGAAGGCTTCTTAAATGTTGCACCTTTTCCTCAACTCACTCTAGTCTTAACCTTTATGACACCGAGTTAGAGAACAGAGTGACCCCAGAAGAAATGGAAACTTCGAAGTCACACAGCTCTGGTACAAATTCCTAGCTGGCTTCACATTCACGGGAGAAAGGAGTCAAGCTTCCCTATTTGGAGGTTCAGATAGTACCCACAAGAAGAAATTAGAAAAATGGTGGAAGAGGGTTGATGCGCACAAAGTTCCTTGTAATATACATTATGTCTAAGTCATCTCACAAAAACGTTCAGTTCTGTCTGCCACTTTTGGAGTATATATGTAGATTAAACAAGCATAAAAGGAAGTCAATGGTTAAAGAGGCAAGGATGGCAAACACATAGCTGAATGGCAAGGTGGTAAAGTGAGAAAGCAATCGGTCCACACCGTACTCCACCCAATGGAGGGAACAGGTCATGGGGAAAGTGAAGTACAAACACTATCACAGCCTAGTGATTCTAAGATCATGCTATATTCACAGGGCAGGGATCTCATTCAAACCCGTGTAGTGTAGAGTAGAGGCGATTTTCTATCAAACAACTGCAAAAACAGTTTCATGTGCCCAGGAATTTCATCAATAGGGCATGATTCATATCTCTTTTGATTGGTCCACTCCAATATCAAGTCTCACTGAGAGACAATCCTTATTATTTTATTGTTTTCTCCAGGCTGCTGCCAGATTGAACTTTCCAGCTCAGAATAATACTTAGTAACTGGCTTAACCTTAATATGGAGGAATTTTTCACTGACACTATTAACTAATTATATGAAGTCTTATTGTATGGAATCTTCTATTCCTTACATACAATGAAATTAGGAAACATGATTTTTAGACTAAGAATTAAAGTTAACTAGTAGGAGAACCTTCTGATGTCCTATATGATGAAATAAAAGGTTCTGTTGAGGAGCTATTTAAAACAATTGCTTAACAAAGCAATTATCCCTTAAAAGTTTCTTAAAAGTTCATGGATCCTTATCTGTTGCAATTTGATTTTTTATTGCCTCTTAAGAACCCATCTATCAAAGTTGATGATATCAAACATATAAAAATGTACTCAAAAGAAAATCTATCAGGGCAGGTCCCACGTTTAGCCAGATGCAAAGTGACGCAAGGGTGCAATGCTGCACTTGGCGCAATGCTGCACTTGCCCACAAGGGGGCACACCCATCTGGATTTCGTTCACAGCATCTGAGAGGCTGCTGGTGTGCCCATTCTCTATCTGTCTCCCTCTCCCTTTCTCTCTGTCTGTCTCTCTCTGTGTCTCTCTCCAAAAAATAAAAATAAAAATAAAGAAAACCTATCAGATCCCAGCATAGTATGTTAGATATGTTATGGTATGGAGTGGTATATATTATAATGTAGTGCATTGTGATATCATAAGGTATGTTTTCATGTGGTGTGGAGTGGTTTGCTATGATATGGTATGGTGTGGTAAATGTGGTATATAGTATATTGTAATGTTTTATGGCATGATATGACATGGTATGGTGTTGTGTGCTGTGGTGTGGTGTGGTATGGTAGGGTGCAGTGTGGTGTGGTAGGGTGTAATATGGTATGGTAAGGTGTGGTATGGCATGGTATGCTGTGGTATGTGTTCTATATGTTGAACAATGGTAAGGGAATAGAAAAAAAGTGCAGTAGAAATCCATAAGCTTATTTCACCAAATACACTCAACTCTGGAGAGCAACAAAAGCCAAATCCAATTTTTCAGTGGAAATTGATCTACATAGCATTTTCTTCAGTGATAGATCACATATTAATTGGAACAAGAGGACCCTTCCCAGAACAGGCATTACAAATAGCCCCTAAAATATACCTGGCTAGATACATCTCTACCAGCAGTAACCATTTCTCAAGCCATGCCTCTGTCACTTAAGTGGTTGTTCACCACAAGGAGAAGGGACCACGTTTCAACTTGCTCTGTCTATATTTGGTGTCTCATAGTATTTGGTTTTCTTCTGAAGAGATGAAAAATTATGATGATTTTGAGAATGCAGGTAGCAGAAGTAAGCAGTGATCTCCTCAGGGCTCTGTAGCTGGAATAACCAATTCCAGATCATATTTCTACTTTGAAAATTTCTAAATTTGAAAAGCAAGTCTGGTGTGGCCAGGGAAGAAAAGCTCTTCAACTGGAAAACTGGATGCTTACAAGGAGGGAAAGGATTCTAACCAGGAATTTTTAAAAAGTACTTCAGGGCTGGAGAGATGGCTTAGCAGTTAAGGTGCTTGCCTGTGAAGCCTAAGGACCTATGTTCTACTCTCCATGTCCCATGTAAGCCAGACACACAGTGACGCAAGCACGCAAGGTCACACATGTGCACAAGGGGGGCGCTCCAGGTTCAATTGCAGTGGCTGAGGCCCTGGCATGCCAATTCCCTCTCTCTCTCCTTCTCTCTCTCTTACTCTTGCTCTCTCACAAAAGAAAAAAAAAAAAAAAGCTGGACTGTGGGGCTTGCCTCAATGACAGAAAGTACTTCAATGCTGTTGCAGTCAGGTTCGCATTGCTGACAGAAATTACCTGACTGAGAGTAGCTTGTGGGGGAAAAAAAGAGGTTTATTTTGGCTTGCAGGCTTGAGGGGAAGCTCCATGAAGGCAGGGGAAAAGATGACATGAGAAGAGGGTGGACATCACCCCCTCACCAACATCAGATGGACAACAGCCACAGGAGGTATGCCAAATACTGGCAAGGGGTAACTGGCTATTACACACATAAGCCCGCCCCCAACAATACACAGCCTCCAAGGAGGTGCTAATTCCCAAATCTCCATCAGCTGGGTACCTAGACTTCAGAACACCTAAGTTTATGGGGGACACCTGAATCAAACCCCCACAAATGCCTCTCACCTTTACAGACAGAGAATGAGCATTTCTACTTGTGCCACAAAGTCTGATCGATTTAGAATTGCAAAGACTGGTGATGTGAACATCTTCGGGTTTATCCTGAGATGTCAGGTTCAAAATCTTGAGAAGTGAGGGCACACTTTTAGTTACCATTTTCACATCCTGACTGTCTTCCCCTATGCCCACATCAGTTTCCATCAGCCAGAAATAGCATCACAGCATCAGAGAAGAATAACTTTATGTTAGTCAAGACACAGAGATAAATTCAAAGACAGGCAGGAAGCCGCGGGACACGAGCAGTCACAGCAGCAGATATTTTTGAAACTCCTAAATTAATTTTTCATTACTCATGTTCTTCCTATTTATAAGCCAAGCTATTGTCTGTTCCATTTCTTATCTTTAGAGATTTCTAGGCCTGGTTTACTAACTCTCTGCAATTTAATATGTGGGTCAAGAGCAAGTTACAAAGTGCTTTAATTAATTATGTACTTCACAGCTTTCGAATTCCCCTTCCAGTGACAGTACATCACTTAACAGCTTCACTTTGTTTTCTTTAGCCAATCCAAACAATTCTACTTGCATTGTTTTCTACTCTCCCTTATATCCCATCTGTCATTATAAACCCTCTGTAACAAATTTAACAATTATAGTAGGGATTTGAAAAATAAAAATGTGGGGCTGCAGGGATTGCTTAGTGGTTAAGGCCTTTGCCTGCAAAGTCAAAGGACCGTGGCTTGATTCCTCAGGGACCACATAAGCCAGATGCACAAGGTTGTGCATGCATCTAGAGTTCATTTGCACTGGCTGAAGGCTCTGGCACACTGATTCTCTCTATATGCCTGTTTGTCTCTCTGTCTCTCTCTCTCTGTCTCTCTCTCAAATGAATAAAATAAAACAATAAAAAATAATTAAAAAATAAAAATGTGGCAAACAATGTCATATCAGAGAATGAAGTAAAAACAATTATTGGGGTTACCACAAATCTATAATAATGAAATCTTAGATGAATTTGCATTCCAATACAACATTTATTTTTGCAGGTAACAAGGCTAAATCACAAAGAAAGCTGAAATCAGATTATAGGTTATTATCACATCTTTAAAACTTTTCTTCAGAGGAATTTATTTTTACCAAATTCTATATAGTTAATTTTAATACACTATTTTTAGGAAAGTTTAGGTTCATAGAAAAATAGACTTAATAAAATATCATATTATTATATTACCATATGCCTTCTACCCCAATATATGCATAATCTTCCCATTATGCTAGCCCTCCAGAATAGTATATTTGATACAACTGATGTGTAATCATACAAAGCCTTCAATTACATGGACTATTTTTTGGTTTGTTTGCATTTGGTTTTTGAGAAAGGGTCTCACTCAAGCCCAAGCTGACCTGGAATTTACTACGTAGTCTCAGGCTGGCCTCAAACTCACAGAGATCCTCCTACCGCACCACCATGCACCTTACACAGACTCCTGATGTTGTGCAATCTTGGGACGTGGACAATGTGTGAGGACTCATATTCACCATTATAGCTTCACACCCAGTTGTTTCACTGCCTGAATAACACTCAGGTGCTACAAGTGTTAATCTCTCCCTTCCTCCCGATTCATGGAAATTACTGATCTTTTTATCACCTCCATAGTTTTGCCTTTTGCAGGGTATCATTTTGCTTTGGAATTATCTAGTATGTGGACTTTTCTGAATGGCTTCTTTGCTTGCTAATATTTATTGAAGGTTCTTCCATGTCTTTGCATGGTACATTTAGGATTTAATTTCCCAAACACTTATTAAGGGCCTCATCTGTTATGCCAAGGACAGGGCAAATAGCGGAAACAAAGTAACGCGCTGCCTAATCTCTACTAAAATGTCCAGCAATCAAGCAGAAATACACGAGTAAACTAATAGTTATATATAGCAAAGGGAAAAATCATTTTTTAATATTCTATTTATTTATTTATTTGAGAGACAGGTTCAAGCTGAACCTTGGTGCCAAGGTTTTAATTGGGACTGGGTACAGAAGCAGTCGGCTCCCATGCAGTTGATCTTAAAACTTCTCTGACTTTAGGTCCCTTAACAAAAACAAGCATCCACCATAAATCACATTGTAAGCCTAAACTGCCTAATGGAAATCAAACTGTATGACCCAAAGTGTCAGACATGTAAAAATGCCATACTAAGCAGGCTATGCCAAGGGCTCAGAATTATCTTCTGGAAAATAGTCCTGAAAACAAACTTTTCTTGGCACTGTGCAGGGTTTGAGAAATCAAAATCTGCTGAATAGACCCTGTACTTCATAAAGCAAAGAAAAAAAATCCACTAACAGGTTATAACTAGTTTAAATTGGTCCTATAGGGGACTCTTCAATGAAGAAGTAACATTTAACCTGACACTTGAGGATGAGTAGACAAAATGTAGGGAAAAAAGTGCTTCATCCAGAGGTTCTTAAGCAGAAAAGAGCTCTGTCTTTTTTGGAAACTGAAGTATGGCCAGGGTATTGAAAAGAGGGTTAGGAAAGAGCAGATGACTCAAGATGAGTATGAGAAACTACGCAGGACCCAGATTGCACGGAGCTGTGAAAGTCATGTGAAATAAATCCTACTGTTTATTAATCACACATACACACACACACACAAAATCACTAGAACATTCTATGCATCTAAATAACTACTGTTTGGGGCTGGAGAGATGACTTAGCAGTTAAGGCACCTGCCTGCAATGCCTAAGAATGCTTGTTCGAATCTCCAGGTCCCACATTTAGCCAAACACAAAAGTTACACAAGCATGCAATGTCACACATGTGCACAAGGGGCGCGTCCGGAGTTCATTCACAGCTTCTGAAAAGGCCCTGGCACACCCATTCTCTCTCTGCCTCTTCCTCTCTCTCTCTCTCTATCACTCTCCATCTCTCTCAAATAAAAAAATAAATAAATAAACTATTGTTTGATTTATTTTAGTATATGTGCTGCCGAAGCAAGCACCTATTGTTTGATTTATAACAGATGGGTTGAAAGCAAATAAAATCAATATAGAGAAACTACTTACAAAGATAGTGAAACAGTCCTGATTAAAAAAATGACTCTAGCCAGGTGTGGTGGCACATGCCTTTAATCCCAGCACTCAGGCAGCAGAAGTAGGAGGATCACTGTGAGTTCAAGGCCACCCTGAGAGTACATCATGAATTGCAGGTCACCCTGGACTAAGGATGTACAGAGAATGATGAGAACTGGATGAATAATGAATAGCAACACATTTGGTGGCTTGGGAACTTCAGGATCATTCTCATGCTTTGGGTTTGATCAATGAGGTCAATTGAAGCTATGTTCACTGTAGCAAAGAAGTCTACACGAGTATTGAACCCACCAAAGAATGAGCAGACATTTCATAACACTCAATACCTTTCTGACAACCTCCCACAAATAACAATAGGACAAGAACAGAAGATAGCAATAAATCTAAGATAATCACTGCATAATTAATCATTTATTTAAATCATGCAATTTTTTTTCCCATTCAAATCCCACCCTCAGTATTCCTGACAGGAGAATCACAAGCTACTTCTCACAACTTTACAAAAAAGGAAAGAACTAACAGCCTGTCCCTGGTGATACTCTCTTTCCCTTCATTGAGGAAGCAGTTTATAAGATAAAAATGTAAAGCAGAAAACACACTCATTTTAAGTATACAAAGTAAACACACAGGAAGCCTGAAATTCCTGATGTGTGCAGATAGGAGTTGCGGGTCCACTACCTGCATAAATATGCACTTACAGCTCTGAGGGTCAGGTTAATTCAATACATATTAAAGTGCTTACAAGAAAGATGTGACAAAGACTTGTAAATTTAAAGCACAGCATTAGAGCGGAAAGCCATAAAGGAGCAACTGGGAGTTTAAGTCTCTGCCATCTTTATTTTTTCCCTAATTGTTACCTTTTATGGATCTATGAATTAATTAAAAATATGAAATTATGCTCCTTAAGTTCCACCCAAGGTGATGATCACCTGGATAAGTCAATCAAAAGCAAGCTCAGGGCCTGGAGAGATGGCTTAGTGGTTAAGTGCTTACCCGTGAAGCCTAAGGATCCTGGTTTGAGGCTCGATTCCCCAGGATCCATGTAAGCCAGATGCACAAGGTGGCACATGCATCTGGAGTTCGTTTGCAGTGGATGGAGGCCCTGGTGCACCCATTCTCTATCTATCTGCCTCTCTCTCTCTCTCTCTTTCTGTCTGTCACTCTCAAATAAATAAATAAAAAGAAACAAAAAAATTAAAAAAAAAAAAAAAAAGCAAGCACAACCTTTAAAGAAGCAACCACCATAAGGAGCAGAGGTCTTACTTTCAAAGGCCCCAATACGTGGCCAGTGTGTGAGCTTGGTGTTTCTGACTGCGTTGGAAATCAAACTCATTGTCAGATAAGAAAATGTAAGAACAAGCGATCCAGCTGATACCGTCACCCATGAAGTTCATATATCAAGAGCTAAGTCACTGACCCTATGCGTCCACTCGGGAAGCCCTCTACCTCTGATCTACAACTCATCGTGATGATGATTTCCCATGTGTTGTCCCTCAAGTCTGTGACTTAAAAATAACATGTAGCAGGCTGGAGAGATGGCCTAGAGGTTAACACGTTTGCCTGCAAAGCCAAAAGATCCTGGTTCGATTCTCCAGGACCCATGTAAGCCAGATGTATAAGGGGGCACATGCATCTGGAGTTCATTTGCAGTGGCTGGAGGTCCTGGTGTTCCCATTCTCTTCCTCTCTCTCTGCCTCTTTCTCTCAAATAAATAAATAAATTATATTTTAAAAAATAACATTTAGCATTTTATTTTATTGCTACAGGCCCTTTCTAGTTGGACAACATAATGTCTTATGTTGTACATGGATTTTCTAAAATTAATCTTCAAAGTCCACAATTTTGAAAATCACATGGCACATTTGAAAGTCACACTAAAAGCGTTATCAATAAATAAGTATGGCACACGCATCCATAAAGCCCACTGGGGTTGTACGGAGCAGCTTTGCTTTGCTGTTAGCCTCTGTTGCTCCATTTGTTTGAGTAGAAAATGCCTTAATGTTCTCTTCAAGCACGGCTGACAACACTTGAGTGCTTGTCTGCAGGCGAAAGAGACATTATTCCATTCCAGTGCATTCATACCAAAGGGCAAGTCTGTTCCGATAACGTTTTAGAAGGCCAACACACAGCATTCGCTTTGGAGCTCTGGTTCACTGGTCTGATCTACACTGATGTGTGCGGACATGGAAATGGGGGATAGCCACTTAGAAATTGCATCCTCATGAACGTAAAGAGCAGCTGAAATGAACGATGGATAAGTTAGCCATTGAACTACTTTGGCAGCTGCATATTTTGATTTTTTTCAAAAAGGGATAAAAAAATAAACAGGCAAGGGCTGAAAGTACTGCTTCAGAACTGTAAGACCACATGTCAGTGATCCACGTCACCTTGCTTCTTTTGCATTACACATGGCTTCACTCACTTTCCAACATGTGTGGAGTTAGGTTCTGCCAGGAAGCCCAAATGATTCACAAGTGAGGACTGTTGGAAGTTACTGTTGGAAGACCATTGAGAGGCAAGAAATTTCAAAAAGAAAATAACATTTAGTGATGAGTTTTCTACTCAAGTAGACATTTCCAAGCCTTTTGCTCTTAATTCCTAAGCAAAATCATCTTACAGTAATTAATCACATTTAAATATGTGAATAGATTTTTGGACCCAAGTGCATATACTATATTATGTGTGAGTATGGATGTTTTAAACTTCAATCTATTATAAACCTAAGTAGAATTGAGATTGCCAAGTGCCTGGCCTTTCAATAAATAATGTATGAGAGCAATTCAAGCATTATTTTAGTAAATAGCATAATGTTATATGTCTTAAATATATAAAGGCCTCATGATTAATTCATGATATTGAATTTAAAAACTTTAGAACCTTAAGTTGCCAAAAATGACATGGCAATTGTATAGATAACAAATAACAACAATAAAAAGGGTCAGTGGTATTTTAATTCTATTCAAATTGCCTTGTAGTAAAGGGAACTAAAAAATGTTTAACAAGCTATATTAAATACACAAAATAGTATTGAATTAATAAATCATTCATTAACCTTGTGTTGTAAAGCTTTCAGTGAATATTCAAATCAGTATAGTTGCTTAAGTGAAAATCTGTTAAGCAAAATGGACTCTAGAATCCTTTCAAGCATCTAAATTTTGTCTCTCAGTTTCATCAGATTCATTTCTAGACCACTAGAAAAAAACATCCTTTGTACTCGGACTTCTAATAAGTATTGCTTGGGATTTTCTTTCTTATGAATTACATTAAATTCTCAATTAAATTTTATACATTTAGTTTATATACTCTGTATATAATCCCACAGATGGCACAAGGTTTCCTGGCCCTAAGGCAATATATATGTTTGAAATAAACCAAATGGGCAACTTCAAAGTAAAAGGTCAAAGAAGGCACTGTGATAGAAGTCAGTAAGAAAACATGTGCAATTATAGGCTGTGCAAGAAGAAAATGAAAGGTTGAGTTCAAAAGGTCAGGAGTGAAGGATTCACCAATGACCTACCATCACACTAACATTTCCTATATACTTCATTTCTTCACCTAATTTATCCTTATGAGTTTTTTTTTTTTTTAGTCTGTTGGTCATGGCCAAAATTGCCCTTCTCTACAAAAAAAAAAATAAAATAATAATCCTACTAAGGAGGGAATACATTTCTAATGTTCTCTAAACCACTCGCAGAAACAAATGCTAAAGACAAGATTGTCTCTTGTGAGCAGCAGTGACACTCCTGAAAGTCCTTTCTCTTCAAAACTAACTGCAATATTTACAATATTGGGATCAGTCCTGGAAGGATGTCGTTGTTGTTCCTCCCTGGCTTTTGTTAGAAAGAAAAACAGAATAAAAGATGAAAGGAAGGAAGGATTGGAAGGACAGAGGGGGGAGGAGGGAGGGAAGGATGGAGGAAAGGAAAGAGGGAGGGAGGAAGGGAAAAAAGGATGAAGGAAGGAAGGAAGGAGAAGGGAAGGAAGAGAGGAAGTGAGGAAAAGGAAAGGGAAGAGAAGGGAAAGGAGGGAAAGGAAGGAAAGGAGAAAGGAAAGAAGGAAGGAAGCCACCAGAGGCCCCAAGACAAAGAGCCTGTCTGTTTAAATCAACTTGAAGGCAGCTTCCCAGTATGTGCCACTCACATATGGTTACTGAACAGAGGGAGGAACGTGGCCTGCTTGTTTTTGAAGTGTTTGGATAATTTTGTTTGGGCTGCCATATGGCACCACACCCTTCTTCCCATATTTCCAATCTTTTAGTTGTTTTTTTCTTTTCCTTCTTTTTAAATTTTCATTTATACTTTAAGCCAGGCATAGCTATAAAGAGAAAATAGTTTAGAAATTTAATTATCTTCTATGTTGAGGACCCAAGACATCCGTGCCCCCTTTCCTATGCTTTATCATATGGGCTCACTTGGGGGGCCCCTTTTTATTGCTGCGTCAAATCACTGCTGTTGATTCTGGTAATGAGAACGCTACCTCCTACAGACAGGAAGTGTGTAATCTTGGGATGCATCCCAGATGTGGGGACTCAAATTGGCAGCTAACCTCATGCTATGATTCATTTGAAAGAGCATTTTACATTTAAAAAGGACAAAACCTGTGCAGCTATTAGAGATATAACTTTTAAGCCTTTAAGATATTGCCTGGTAATTTTGATAATGGAACTTAATGGGGTGAAAACCAAAGTCTTGAGAATTTAATGAAATGTATCTGTTTAGGACTCAAATTGATATCAAACATTTTAAACTGCACATAAAAACATTATCTGCCAAACATTAGGACAGTCACAGCATTAAAAAAATACAACCTTCAAAATGTTGTTTTCTTCCTCATTAAATGCCAACTGCTTTAAGAAGAAAACATCAATGCGCAGAGTGAAAAGACAGCTCTGTCACTGACAGGATCATTTTTCAGATATAAGATTATTTCTCTTCATTCTCATCCATCTCTAAATTAAAAAGAAAAAAAAAAACATTTTGTCTGAGGACTAACTTTTAATAAAGTCTAGCCTCTCTGCCCCACCTAGTTAGAAACTGTCAGCCCCTTCAGTTACGTCCTGGCTGGATGTAGCTTCTCCATAGTGCTTCCCCGAGCCTTCTTTCTGGCTTCTTCCTTCCCAAGGAGTGTACGCAGGTGTGAGGGGTAAATCAGAGCCGGAGACCCGGCAGCTAGCTTCAGCCCTTCAAATGCTAGCTGAAGACAAAAACACAGAGAACCACCAGTGGGAAACAACACTTGGAAGTAAAATTTTCACTTCCAGGATATTCTGCCAAACCCAGGTGCCACCATATGGGTCTACAGTAGCCCCCAGAGGCCTTCAGATTAAAGGCTAAGATGCCTTTAGGCCTGTGGTGCTATGGGGAGATGGTGAGACCTTTACTGGGTGGGTCCTAGTAAAGGAAGTTAGGTCTTGAGAGCCTGTGCACTAAGGGGGCTTTGAGATCTGGATCCCTTCCTGTCTCTGCTTGTTTCCCAGCTCCATGAGGTGAACAGCTTTCTTTCACTGAGTGTTTCTTCCATGGTGCCCTGCCTGGACTGAACATCCAAAGCAATGGAGACCAATAACCATGGCCTAGAATCTCTGAAGCCAAAAGCCAAAAAAAGTATTTTATTAGTTTATAGTTTGCATCTGCAATCACCTTGCTAGAGGCAAGGTCACTGGGGGCCGGTCTTAAGGTGTGGTGATGGGTTTGAGATTCCATTGTAAAGATATGCAAATGTGTCTAGCAGGAGTTCCTGAAGTCTGCTGTGTGACCTTTTGGCTGTAGTTTGTTTTGCTCTGTGGTGGCTGGTTGGCTGGTTGGCTTTCTCTCTCTGTTTGGCCCTGTGAAGAGCAGGCCGCTTCTCTTGCCATTATGGAACTTCCCTGGATCTGTAACCTTCAATAAATAATATCCCTTCCTCCATAACTGTGCCTGGTCTGGAAGTTCATCTCAGCGAACCTGAAGCTGTCTGCTACAGTAAAGTGGTACCGAGGAGTGTGGGGTGAGATGAACCTGACCGTGTGGATATTCATCTTTTGCAACCTTTGTTTTGGAGGAATGGGCATGGACTTGGTGCTTGCAACTGAAGATGCCTTCTGGAGTGGTAAGCCAAGTTTTATGGACTATTCTGATGAGAGTTTGAGAATGCTAAGTGCAGATAGTACTGAACTTCAAGGCTTGGCTTATGAGGTTTCTAAGGGGAAGGAAAGACTGCAGAGGACTTTGTTGGAACTGGGCTACTGGCATAAGGGATGGCTACGTTCTGCTGCCCAGGCCCAGAGTGTTTGATCAAGGTTAAATTTGTAATGGACTGATGTGCTTGGCTGAAGATATCGGACTGAGATTTTAAGATTTTAAGTTGAAAAACCTCAAGCAAGTTAAAAGCAGAGGCACTGAGATGGTTTTAGGTTACTGGAGCTTCTATTGTCAACGCATTAGCAATCTTAAGGAAGGTGGAAGGAAGGTGGAAGGAAGGTGGCCCGACTTGATTAACATTAAAACAATGGAGAGGATGCCTGAGGAAAGACTGTTAGAAATGCAAACTCTTTGGAAAGAGTTGACTGGAGAAGGAACCTGCTTTTCAAGGCTATGGTTTATTTTGTCCCTGGATTAAGAATATGGCTGTGTCCTGCACACCTGGTATTAGTTTTGGAAATATGAAAATGCATGGAGTGGTCATGAATTGCACACGGTTCCAGGAGCCGCTGCTGAGATGCAGCATGAGGCAGGGCATGAAGACCCTCAGGAATAGGCTGCAAGAGCCTTTGGAAGATGCACGGTGGTTTGCATGGAGACCTGAAGATGTTTTGGATATACCAGGACTGTGCAAAAGGGCTACCATGGAGTGCAGTGTTGGCATGGGATGAAAGTTTTCCCTGGCGACTCTGCCCAGCTGGAGGGGCGGAGTTGGAAAACCTGGAGATTGTCAGTCTATGGTAATATTGAACTTGAACTGCAGAAGTTTGATGACTGCTGATGGTGGTTGAGTTTGCATTATTCTAGTCTCTCTTTGCTATGCCTTATACCAGTTAAAATGTTTACTCTGTGCCTTTACATGTTGAAAGTATTTAACTTGTTTGATTTTACAGGACTCACTATCTTAAGTTGATCAAGACTGTGAGAACCTTTGAAATTGGACTGAGTACAATTTACAATGTGTGATAGTTATAAATCTATTGGGGACCAGGAGCTAAATATATTGGGGGCCAGGGGCGGAATGTGGTAGTTTGAATATGTGTCCCCCAATATATTCAGTATTTTATTAGTTTATAGTTTGCATCTGCAATCACCTTGCTAGAGGCAAGGTCACTGGGGGCCCGGTCTTAAGGTGTGGTGATGGGTTTGAGATTCCATTGTAAAGATATGCAAATGTGTCTAGCAGGAGTTCCTGAAGTCTGCTGTGTGACCTTTTGGCTGTAGTTTGTTTTGCTCTGTGTGCTGTGGTGGCTGGTTGGCTTTTCTCTCTCTCGCCTGGTCCTGTGAAGGACAAGCCGTTTCTCTTGCCATTATGGAACTTCCCCTGGATCTGTAAGCTTCAATAAATAATATCCCTTCCTCCATAACTGTGCCTGGTCTGGAAGTTCATCTCAGCGAACCCGAAGCTGTCTGCAACACTGTTCATCTTGCCTACTTGGCCACCGTGACAGAAACGTACCTATTAGACATTTATTTTTCAAATGTAGATTAGATTAAAAAAAAAAAAACTAGGAGCCATATATAACTTGGATGTGTTGAAGCAGGGTTGTCAACTCCTATTTACACTTGAGTATGTCTGCCACTGTGATATAGGCTGGAAAGTTTCCATTTGGAGAGCAATGAATGATAATAGCATAATTAATATTAATGGAGCCATTACATCTCCACAAATCATCACATATTTAAATGAACTTTCCATCTCTTCCTCTCCCTGGGCTATTTTTGCATTGATATTATTATAACCTTTAGATCTCTATTTTAACTTCTGAAAGCAATTTACCTCCTCAGTTTAATAGCAAAGACAAAACTGAAAAAAAAACTCATTTAAATATAATTTTCATTTATTTCTTTCAAGATATCAAACTTTTCCTTTTATCAGTACCCTACTGCTACATCACTGGCTTTTGAAGATTGCTTGTCTTCCCCTCTCCCATATATCCCTGAATAGGTAGGGTGCTCATGAAATTCAGAGTGTGTTTGGGAGAAATAAGGCAGAATAAGAAAAGAAGATTATAGACCAGAGGTCAAGAATGGTCATATCAGGTCAAGGCAGTATACTTACTTCACACAACTTAGTTGGTACATCCTGACAAAGAGTGGTTATGTGTGCATGTGTTAGATGTGCATGTGTTAGATGTGGGGTCATGTTAGAGAGAGAGAACCATCATGTGGTAACAGGAAGAGTGC
Organism: Orientallactaga sibirica; assembly: GCA_036365145.1. NCBI lineage: Eukaryota > Metazoa > Chordata > Mammalia > Rodentia > Dipodidae > Orientallactaga > Orientallactaga sibirica. Next base: position 24,442,276 of record JAEOAD010000007.1, on the reverse strand, counting down.
TCATTACTGAAACAAAACTCTAAATCTGGGCTGAATCTCTCTTTAGCCTACATGATGAGTCCCTCAATACATTCAGATCCTTCCCTATGTCATTCCTAATAGAAGAAACAGAATCCAAAGAAATAGGGAAATTTGATATTAAAATTTGGGACTTCAATGAAAAGTCTGCTTTGGCTTATAAGTGAAGAACAAATATAAGAAAAACAAAAAACCTGCCATGAATACACACACACATGCACATATATATTTCTTTCAATTTCTTATTCCTGTGCACTACAGTAAAATCTTGTTTACTCCAACTTCAAGGAGTATTATTTTAACCATAGAGACCAGAACGTTCCTAATATAAGAAGAAATCACCCTAGCCTTGATTAAATCTCTTTCAAAACATGACTGAGTTTTATAATTTAAATACATTATCTAAATGTTTAATTTTAGACTATTACTCAGATTTTTTTTTGAGTTTTAATATTGACCATGTGATAGTTAATTTCTGATTATCATTTTGAGAGGATTAAGAATCACCATGGAAACACTCTGGTCATATCTGTGAGGGATCTCTAGATATTTGTTGAGGTGAGAAAGCCCACTCTAACCTGTGAATGGCACCATTTTATGGGCTGGGTTCTTAAATGGCATCAAAAGGAAAAAGCTAGCTGAGCATTCAGCATCCATCACTCTGTACTTCCTGCTGTGAACCTGCTTCAATCTGCTCCAAGCTCCTGCTGCCATATCATCCTAATGGATTCTAATGTGGAGCTGTAAACTAAAATAAACCTTTCTCCCTTAAGCCAGTTTTTGTCAGGTCTTTTGTGACAGCAATAAGAGGGTAACTAATTCCAGCCATTATGAGGAAACAATATTAGAATCTGTTACAGAGAGGGGAAGATAATTAAATAATGAATTTAATGGTATCGCAGTCAGTTTCATGTTATTGGGCTGAACATCCAAAGCAGACACAGTCTATGGGAGGAAGGGATTTATTTCAAGCTTACAGATCCAGGGGAAGGTCCATCAATGGTTGTAGATGCTGCTTCCACACATCCAGATAGAGAAAAACAACCAAACAGCCAGCAAAAACTAAAAGCCGCAAGCATGAATGGACAGCAAGCAACAGGAACCACCTTCCCACCTCTAGCTCAGACCTCTCTGCACACCTGTTGGCTGGAATTCAGATCTGCCCTCTGATTACAGGATCTGCCCCCAGTGATACCTCCTCCAACCAGGCAGCTGGAGATCCAAGTTACAAGCCTTAATAAAAACACGTGAGTCTATGGGGGACACATATTTAAACTACCACAAATAGAACATTTTTCCTAAGATTCACAACTGGCCCTTTGAATCTACTTTAAATTTAAGTATCTGATATCTACCCAGATCTGTTATCATATGCCAAACAACTTGTATTTCTAAATGGTGTATAGTTTATAACATCAGAATGAGCTCATAGAGTCTGGGGATTATCCTTCAAATAATGTAGGCTTTTGAAAATTAATAAGATATACATTTACATTTAGACTTCATTGATTATTAACTTAATAGAGGTTAATTTGCCTGTCTGAATTTCAGATTCTTATCTACCAAGATGGTCGTGAGGGTGACCTGACTCAATAAATGAAAATAAAATACCTTAGGCAATATCTGGCACATAGCAAATGGATAATAACTTTTAATTAAGCCTTCCTGGTGATCAATCTTAAAAAAATTAAATCTTTAACCATAGCTTCTTTAGTGCTTTACCTCAAACACCGAAGCTCATATCTCAATGTTATTATTGCTCGTGGCAACTGTTACAGAATCTGGGATTAAAAAAGATAATGTACCTAAACAGCTCTGAAATCTCTTTCAATGTATTCTTCAGTAGCAGCTTAATAAAATACTTATTAACAATCAGAAATGATGGAAAAACTTACCTCAATTAATGACTGAGACTACATGATCAAGACCAACCACTGGTACTTATTTCATGCTTACATTCTATTGAGCAGTACCTTAATTATATTCAATTATGTCAATCCTCTCAACAACCTAGCAAGTGAGTGCTAGAATTATTCCCATTTTTCACATAAGGAAACATAAAGATCAACTAAATGGTCTACTGTACCCAGCACCTGTACCCTTACAATGTGAGTGCTCCACATACAATTATGAAATAGTAGTTGAAATGGAATAGTGTTTCTGCCTCTAATGAATGCAGTTTGTTGAGCTTTAAGGTTATTAAAATTAATTCTTCTTTTTTAAATTTATTGTTGTGGTTTTTTTTTTTTGCAGTCAGGGTCTCACTTTAACCCAGGCTGACCAGGAACTCACAATGTGGTAGCTCTATATTGGCCTTGAGCTCACACCAATCCTCCTACCCCCGCCTCCTGAATTCTGGGTTTAATGGAGGGTGCCACCATGCCTGGCTAATTTTCCTAAAATTACATTAAATAGATGTCCTATTTCCAAGGCAAGAAACTCTTCACCATCATAAGATATTAAAAATTAGCACCATCTCAATTCAAGCAACTCCATTTCTTTCTAGTGTGTGTCCATCTGTGCATGTGGTGTGTGCACATGTATACATCCCACACAATAGTTACAGCTCAGATGTTCTTTATCACTCTTCTGCCTTATATCCCTAAGATAGTTTCTCATTGAACTTGGAGCTTCCTAATTTTGTGTGTGTGTTAAACTGGCTGACCAGCAAACTGCAACAATCTCCCTGCCCCTCCCCTCTCAGCATTGGGATTACAGGCATGTGCATCTATGCTTAGGTTTTTACATGGCTGCTGGGATCGTCAGACTTCCCACAGAAAGCACCCTTACCCCACTCTGGTGGTTTGAATGTCAAAATGTCCCCCTTAGCCTCATGAGTTTGTGATTAAGCCTCATACTCAATCCGCGGCTGGTGGAGTCTTTGGAAGATGGAGCCCTGTTGAAGGAAGTGTGTCACCAGGAGTGAACATTTAGGTTGGTTAGTCCATTCCTAGCCAGTGTTCACTAGCTAGCATAGTCCTATTGCTCTTGTCCTGCTATTTATGTACAAAGAAGTGAGCCAGTTGCTTGCCTGCTCTGCCATGTTGCTCCAACTGTGAGGAAACTTCCCCTTAAAAGTGTAAGACTCAAATAAACCCTTTCTTCCCATAGGCTTCTTTGGGTTGGATATTTGTCCCAACAATGAGAAGGTAACTGATAGATACAGATCTCCAGCCACCCATCCTCACCCCCAAGAAATCCCATTTGCAATGTTGGGTGCTGAGGAGGGTCACTATGAATGTGCTTAATATATCTCTGTGGCCGGTTGAGCCACTATTCACCCATCTCATTCAGTCTGCATTGAAAATGTCAAAGCTGTGGTATAAATTTATGATCAGGAATTCAGAAATTCTATGATTTCAAGTTGTCTTCAAACATTCTTAGATTGACCAATGTTTGGAAAAATTATACATTTTTTCAGATAACACCATATAAAAACAAAAGTACATCTGAACCTTGTTTTCTTCTTACTATCTGTGCCATTGAAGTGAACTTATAGCTTTGATTCCACAGCAAACAACCATGTGTTAAACTTAACAGAAATTGAACTATCACTGGCCAGCCCTCAAGGGGCTTCTTAATTTTAATTCTTAATTTTTTAACATTTTATTTAATTTATTATTTATTTATTTATTTGAGAGAGAGAGAGGAAGAGGCAGAGAGAAAGAGAGAGTGGGCACACCAGGGCCTTTAGCCACTGCAAACGAACTCAAGATGCATGCACCCTTTATACATCTGGATTACTTGGGTCCTGGGGAATCAAACCAGGGTCCTTAGGCGTCACAGGCAAAGGCCTTAAAGACTAAGCCAGTTCCCCAGCCTAATTCTTACTTTTAAAGTGCATCATGGTTTCCTTCTTTATTTTTAGATTCCTAGCTTCTGAAATAATCTTAATTAAATACAAAAAAATCATAATTCCCATGTGATTTATTAAACAGAACCAGTATATTTTCTTCAATAACTTGAAATCAAACTATCCAGCAGGTTGATCAAAAGCAAGAAGTGATTGTAGTTTCTTTAGAAAGATTGATTGCTCAGCAGGACTGGGAAAAAAAGCAACAATAAAAATTACAGCTGCATAAATATCCTTCATATGCTGTTTGTATGTTTAGTGGTTCAAGATGAATGGCAAAACATGACCTAGGAGAAATGCTCTATTTTGATAATATTTAGTGAGGATCTGTACTTGCATGCTATTATAAATATGCCATCACTACTGCTGTGCCTCTGAACATCTGAAAACGGGGAAAAAATGTGTGCATGGTAAAATCAATCTACTTTAGAAATCTAGTGATCTTTCACTTTAAAGAGTATAATGGACAGAGTATGCTGGGATCATAAAGTTTAACGAAAAGACCATGATGATCACATGAATATAAACTCAAAGGATATGTTTATGGTCAATTGTACAATTAGCTTGGCTATTTTAACTGAATTCACAGATTACAAAATGAACACTGCTTATTAGCTGAATGACTGAGCTGACAGCTAACTGAACTGTCAAAATGGATTGGTGAATGTAAAACAAGAAGCCACTTACTAGGTACAAGGCCATACCCCTGAGATGAGACCTTGAGAAATTTCAAATGGGAACTAGCATGGAACATGGAAAGACAACCCTGCCAGTCATTTTTGCATAGTTTTAAGACCATGGAACCACCTATCTCCCAGCCCTGCTCTCCAATTTGATTTCAAGGTTTGCAAGGCTAGTCAGCAAGATTTATTAGATTTTTTTTTCTGCTAAGATGAGCACCGAGGAAATGTTAAAAGTGGAACAGAGAGTATTTGAAATGTGCGTTGAACTTTGTAAGTCATCAGAAGTCACCTGCCTGTCCAACATCAAGTAGGTGATGAACATCCACATGCTACAGAGCAGTGCAGTCTGTTGAGACACTGTGGAGATATGACTGCTCGATACCAGTTCACCCATTTTTATCTCATATAATCTGATAGCAAGCAAAATTAATTTAAATATTCTGGTATATTTCTAGTGTACTGTTCTATAATTCCATTTATTAATTGCTACTTGAAGTATATTAAAGAATTAGATGATAGAAAACATATTATTATAGAACTAGTGAAAGCCTGAACACAAAGTAGCTAAAATCTCAGATGAATCCAAATACAAATGATCTTTGTATGCAATAGAAGTTTTCTTAGGAAATAAAATATCCAATCCTTGGTACATTGGGTCTTTTGGTAAGGACAGGAACATATGTGCATACATGTGCATGCAAGCGTGCACGCGCACACACACTCACACATACACACCCCTACATAGGATATTAAACAGGATAGATATTAACTTCAGAAATGATTTAGGGTTTATTTTTGGTGGGGTTGAGGTAGGGTCTCATTCTAGCTCAGACTGACCTAGAATTCACTATGTAGTCTCAGGGTGGCCTTGAACTCATGGTGATCCTCCTACCTCTGCCTCCGGAGTGCTAAGATTAAAGGCATGCACCACCATGCCTGGCTATGATTTAGGTTTAATATGCAAGGAGGTATTTTTATTTGAAGATCATTAAATCAATCCTAACAAAAACCATATTCTTTGACTCTAGGTAGGCTGATTGCTAATCTGGAACATGCATTTTGCTGACCCAAAATGGAAATGGCATCTATATTTCTGTGGCTGTTTACTGATGACGTGCCAATTCAGCTTCACGTGGACTCAAAGAAAATCAGGATCGGGAGAAATGAACAGAATGCAAGTGACTCATAAGATAAATGGCCATCTGCTCCCTCTTTCTTTCAGTTCTATTTCTTAATTGGACCTTCTCTTCCTTGGAGAAGTGCAGCTAATATGGATAAGTCTTCCAGTCATACTTGAGAAGGGTGGCAAAATATATAAAAGATAAACTAGAATGAGCAAATATGTATGTAGCACTTAGACATTATTAGAAATAGAAGGCTACTTCATCAAAACAGAACTGTTATCCAGAGAAGAGAAATTAATATCACTTGCAAGATAAAGATGAAATAATGGACTGAATACACTTACGTGTCAGACAATTCTCTAGAAAGACCAGTTATCTACAACTTGCCTCCATCACAGACCTCCAGGTCATGATGGCCCCAAAGGTATCCAGAAATATGGAGGAATCCCTGAAAACTAAAAGGCAGGTAGAAGATGAATGAGAAGTCATAGTTCAAAGGACAGATGGGTTGTTGTCTTGGAAAGACGAAGTATCTCGGTGGTGGGAGGGGTAACTTGTACTTTTAGTGAGGCATGTGTGAGATAGAAAGAAAGGAAAATTACGAGGACCTGGAAAGAATCTTCATCTCGAGACACGGTTAACATTTATCACTGGCTAAAAATCAAGAATTTAAACAAAACCAAAAAAGGAAAAAGCCACTGTGAGTTTTGCCTACAAGGATAATGCTCGTTTTGTTTTTGATTTTGTATTTTCCCCCTGAAAGATAGCTCTAACAAGAGTGTTGAAACAGCTATTAAGTCCATGACCTTTCAGCTTCACTTTATCAACATTCCTCTCTCACCCCTAATTAGAACAAAGCATCCCAAAATCCTTTATGATTTCATTAACAAAAGGAAATTCTTTAAGACCAGAGCAATAAGCAAATCAACTCATGCTATTTTAACTTAATTTTAAAACATTATTTCATATTTGAACTTTGCTTAATCTATATTTACTTGAGCATATTTCATATTGGTCATATTCACATCAAGTTATACTCTTTTGTTCCCTCTCCCACACATTCATTCCACTGAGGCCCTCCTCAGTGGGGTGATCAGTATTCACAGAATGGTTGTAAAACACATCTTTAGGGTAATGTAACTTCAAAAGTCACAAAATCCTATTTATAGCTATTATTATGACAAAGATCTATATCATCTATCTATCTATCTATCATTTATCTATCATCATCATCTATCAATCCACCGAGCTCTACTGCTGTCTCTCAACACCATTACTTAAATCTATATAATGTCTCTTTGTCTTGTCTTTTTTTTTTTTTAAGATAAAACAACTTTTGCTTCACAATGACTCACCTTTTAAGTTCTTTTCTGTAGCTTAGGTCAAGATTCTACCTGGGAAGGTGCTTACGTAAGGGAAATCCTCAAACTACAATCTTTAATGTCAGATTTTGTCTCCGATTGCTGCTGACAGATGGGAAGCACGAAGAGAATCCAGCCATCTCAAAAAACACAGGGCTCCAGATTACCCACCTCCCTTCAATTTGTAATAAGCACAGACACTCCACTAGAAAAGTGCTGGGAAAACCTTGCATTTGAAAGACCAAGCAGTGCCCGGGTCTTGTAATAAGCAGTGTAATAAGGACCACTCTGACTGCAAGACAACACACTGCTCCATTGCCTATGCCACATGCCTTTTCTTCCTCACATCAATATTATTTTTAGAAACATTGATTTGTTTTACAACCCAAGTTTCAATTGATAATTTTCTTTTTCAGAATTTGCCTCACCCTCTCAGTTTATCCTTACCTCCCACATCCCCGACAACCCACCCTCTGCTCCTGCTACGATGGAGAGCCAGGTTTCCTCCTTTTCACTGTCTCTTCTTCCATACCCCTAGACTCAGTCACCTCACAGATCCAATGTCCTCCCCATCATGTCATAGCTCTTTCTGATGCAAGAACTAGAATGACTGCTGATCGCCACTTCCTGCCAGCACACACCCTAACTTCATAAGCTTGTCCCATTCACATTTGCCAATCCCAGCTCCTCCTGGTGTCAGAACCATGAACAGGCAGTGTTCATCTCTGCCCCCAGATGTCCCATAGGTCCTCAATCTTCTGGTTTTCTTCAGTAAATGGAGTTTTGTTTGGCTACGTTATTCAAGTGACTACAGAGTTTGAACTCTGAACTAGAAGGTTTTGAAAGAACTATGTGGGGGGAGGAAAAGTGGGAAGAAGAGAGAAGGGGGAGGAAGGAGCGAGAGCTTCTCCTCAGATTTCCAGATGACATATGTAATAAAAGATGGTCACGCAGACAACAGCCATGAACTAGAACATGCCAGCTATCCCTGAAGACCTAATCTCAGGCATTAAACGACTAACTACAAGACAACTGACATTCAGAGTGACTATTATGATGAAAGCATCATACATTCTTTTCATACTGCAAAGCTTCTACACACAAATATTTATTTATTTATTTATTTATTTATTTATTTATTTATAAATATACGTAACGTAACCTCAATCTATCATTTGAATGGGACAAGTCTATGTAATATACTCTTCCCGAAAGCAGTAAGATATTTAGCCAAAGACAAATGTTTAATCTGCTTCTGGCTTTCTTAATTTTATTTTAATCAATCACTTTGTGCAATGTTCCCTCTCTCTCTTCTATCTCTCTCTCACACACACAGCACATTTCTCCAAATACCTGTGTGTTGACATAGATGTTTGCTCATAAAATAAATGAGGGCAAATGATAAAGAGTTATACTACTTGAGGGCTGGAGAGATGGCTTAGCAGTTAAGGCATTTGCCTGCAAAGCCAAAGGACACTGGTTCAATTCCCCAGAACCCACGTAAGCCAGATGCACAAGGGGGCGTGTGTGTCTGGAGATTGTTTGTATGGCTAGAGGCCCTGGTGCTCTCTCTTTTTCTCTCTCCCTCTCCCTCTCTCTCTCTCTCTCTCTCTGCCTCTTTCTCTTTCTCAAATAAATAAATAAAATTTTAAAAATATATATTAAAAAAAAGAATTCTACTACTTGAATCCTCTCTCTCTTCTCATGCCACCCTAGACTGTCTGGATTGGGATGAGTTGCAACTTGTAATAGGTTGCTATGCACCACGGCTGCATCTCAAGGCATCCACATCTGGTCCTATAAATGTTTTGGTCAAGAAACTACATATAAGCTGAACTTTAGGAATGGGACTTACTAATTGGAGCAAAAGGTAGAAGGATGGTGCCCAGAAAGCTAAGGCTAAGTCAAGTCCCAGGAAAAGATGCTGACATTGATTTTCACAGCCTCATAGACCAACCAGACTGTTAGGTCTTCTCAGCATTCTCCCTTCTCTGAATGCACCTTGGTTCATGTGTTTTACTTTTTGTAAAACTGTACAAATGAGGGAGTCCAAAATCAATGTCATTCCTCTCCGCTTCCATTACAAGAAATCCCATACCTTGTACACTCATGCAGAGAAAAGGCAGGTTTCTTGTGTCATCCACCACTGATGCTGAGTGCACATGATGAGCCCCCTTGTGAAGAAAATCAAACTTTTATTCATAGGTGACTTTGGAACCTCATGAGTTTAGCTATTAAGTCTTGACAGTATGGGTTCGGTGATATCCATTTTTGTGTTCTTGAAGACCTCACTGCAGTTCATATATCAGGTGTTTTACCCAGTCAGGGGACAGTTCTGGTCATACAAGCAAAACTCATGTCCTGTTAGACTTCCTTCCATTACTGCTCAGTCCAGGATTTCCACTGAATAAAACAAAACACTACTTTGTTATATAACAAATGTGTCTTCATATATTCTTAACCTAACTAAAAATAGATATAAAAGAAATATCATATAACAGCCACAATCCAATTTCATGCCCCCATGTTCTGACACAGTTTGCTTCTTAAATAATAAGATTTATGGAATACAAATATGACACTATTGAGGTAAGGATATTGGAATAAAAATTGAACACAAAAATTACCAAAATAATATACCTAAGATCTTATTCACTATTGTTCTCAATGTCTTACTTGAGTTTTCCTAAGTATTTGTTTCCAGACTTTACTTCTTACTATACTTTTATGTTATTATCCATATGCAAAAGTGTCCTGTCTATGAATACTTTTACCACTAAACTGGCACACTGAGAACTTACTACATTTAATACTCTATGAGCCACTGACAAGAATACATCACTAATAGCAAAATAAATTAAAATTAATGTAATACTTGAAAGACAGTGGCTGTGAAGTAGATTTAAATTGTGAACACGTGGGAAATGAAGAACTTATAATCTGTACTTGCAAAGTCTCCTCCCCTACCCCTGAAAAGCTCAGAAAATAGGAATGGAAATACTTTCTAATTAAAACTATCTCATGTAAAAAGAAAACCTCAGAGTGATAAATCACTGAATGGAGCAGAACACCTCCAAAGCCCATAGAACTAGGGTACCCCTTGATTTCAGATCAAAGGGAAACATTTTTCCATTTGAGAGGGTTGATCATAGTTTATGTTGGCAATAACTATTCTGACAGTCTTGCTAGAAAGAAAACAGCAAATTAGAGAAGAATCAGCATTGCAATGCTTATGCCTCAGCCTAAAGCTGTAATACAGGCAAAGTCCTATCTGCGTCTATGCCCACCAACTAGCTACTGATAACACTAATGTGTCCCCAAGGAAGAGATGAGGATCTGGCTGACTTCAAGCTTCTCATTGCTATGGAGGAAGCTTTCCCCATAACGAATTAAGAAATGGTCTTAATCTTTTAGAATTCAAAGGCTGTCCTCTAGTGCGCCACTTAAAAAGATGGGAACATTTGAACAATTTATAAGTATTTTCTATACTACCTGGGAAAAGTCCAGCACATGCTATGTTCTCAATAACTATTTCCTGACAGTAGTTTTCAAAATGTGTGTTCTAAGCCATCTGTAGGATAAGGCAGGTTGAATACAGTAATTCTTAATTCATCCAAAGAGTAGGCTGTGTGACTTAATACATCACTACCAACACAAGGCTTATTCTTATGGAAAGTGTTCTACAAAGTAGATAAAGGCTGATTTCATAAGCTCAACTACCAGATTCTGAAAATAAACAGTTAGGAAAGCTCACTATGATAATGGATGCTAACACTAAATATTGCTAGTGAAGTTGAAAAAAGACCATGGGGATATCTGCTAAACCTAATTAAAGGCTTGAGTATAGCACAGATCTCATGCATGTGGACAATAGCAATAACTTTCAGTAGCTGAAAATATTTCCGTAAATAGGTTGATATTAATAAGATAGGGCAATTTGTAAACCAGTATTCTTATCTTTTCAAAATTAGAAGTGTAAAACACTGTTAAAACAATGTGAACTTTACAAAAAGAAGTATACTTTAAACTTTAGCCTAAGAAGAATATATGTTAAACTAAACAGAAGAAATTTGACCATTTACAAGTAATTTTACTCAACCAAACATATGAATTGTAACCAACTGTAAAAATGGGGTCTAGGTTCTGATAATAAGTGAAACCATTGCATCCTTTAGCCCAAATCAACTATGACAGAAAGAATGAAAATGTGTACAAAACTACAAGAATCTCTAGAATAAAAAGGAGTTACTTTGAGAGCCGGGCATGGTGGTGCACGCCTTTAATCCCAGCACTCGGGAGGCAGAGGTAGGAGGATTGCTGTGAGTTCGAGGCCACCCTGAGACTACAGAGTGAATTCCAGGTCAGCCTGGGCTAGAGTGAGACCCTGTCTCAAAAAAAAAAGGAACTTTGAACTAGTATCTTTGTCTGTCTCTGTCACTAGCTTTCTCTCTGGTGGTGGTGGTGGTGTGTGAGTGTGTTGGTCTATGTAGGATACATGGTTTTCACTTGCATTTAGGGATGAGAAATTTATTAACAAAGAAAATACAAAATTTTTGTTCATTCTAGGAGAGAGGTATAAATATAAACTCAAATCACAAAAATAAACTATTAAATAAGTCCCTATTGATGAAGACAGTTGCAAGACATTGCCCCGGCCAGCGGGGCTTCAATGGGAGCAAGGACCCTAGAGAACCTGAAATGAAAGGGACAAGAGACACAAGGAACCGACAGCAAGACAAGGATCTGATCAAGCTGTGAATTTTATTAATCTCAGGGTGCCATTTATACAGCAGAACAGGGAAGTTTGTCAGCAGCTCAGGTATTACTATAATTATGTTTCAACAGGACCAGGTCTCAGCCCCAAAGCCATAAGATGTTCCACAGGATAAGACCCCAGCCCCAAAGCCATAAGATAACAACTTCCTCATTCTCTGTGGGTTACGTTGTTCTTTCTCTGTGCATGGGTGACATTCCAGAACAGACAACTTATCACAAAATGGAGTCACTACTCAAGATGGAGGCCCTTTTGGTTACCTAGTGCCAACGGTTCCCGACAAGACATAAGAAAATCAAGCTAGAGGCTGAGAAGATTGCACGGTGGTTAAAGGTGCTTTGTTGAAAAGCCTACCAGCCTTGGTTCAACTCCCTAAAACCCATATAAAACCAAATGTGTAAAGTGGGCATACATGTAGAGTTTGTTTTCAGTGGCAAGAGGCCCTGGTATACCTATACTATCTCTCTCTCTCTGCAAATAAATAAATATTTTTAAAAAGAAAGAAAAATCAAGGTAGACTTAAAATGGAAGTGTTGTAGTGGCAGAAGTTGCTATTCAGGTTGCTGGGAAAGAAAAGCTATTAAAAGTCTTAGCTGTGGACCCCACTTGCTCCAAAATTGGCAATGTGTGCCCACTGGTGCAATAGTAGCATGACTATTATGGGGACAACCAATGACCTTCTGATTAGATTTGAAGTCCTCCCCACAGGAAGGAATCAGAGCCTGATACTGTAAACCTCATCCAAAGCTCATGACTACTGAGGTCACAGGCCCTAGGGTGAATCCTACTACTGTCATTCTGCTCAGTGGACATGTTGTCAAAGCTTACTCTCAATATTTATGTTTATACTCATAGATTAATTCAGCCTGGTCAGAGAAGCTTCATTTTGTAGTGAGCTGAGACTAAGGGACAGTGCAGTGCAAAGCCACAAATGGGACACATATATTCCCCCCTCCAAGGGTCAGGGAACCTTGCAAAAGAGGGAGCAGATGAAACATAAGCACCAAACTTTGGGGAGGAGTTGTGTGAAATGCTGTGGAGTCTTCTGGATGTTGAATGTCCCCCATAGCCTCACGTGTTTTGAATACTTGATCCCAGGATAGTGGCACTTTGGACATGTTGTAGAGCTTCTGGGAGATGAGGCCTTGCCGAAGGAGGTGTGTCATTTGTTGGACCTTAAGATTTATTAGTCCAACCCACTGGGTGTTCAGGATGACCTCAGTTGGACTACCTCCTTCTCCTACTGCAGTGACAAGATGTGATGTTCAGCTGTTTCTTCTGCCAGTCTTTCCCCACCATGATGAAACTTCCCCTCAAGACTGAAAGATGAAATAAACCCTTTCCTTTCACAAGCTGCTTCTGGCCAGGTGTTTTGTCCCAGCAATCAGAATGTAACTGCATATATGTAACTAATAAAATGGGACAAGTGGTTTGTCATGCATATAATGGACCATGGCTTTCATGGCTATAAAGATTCTGTCTAGAAAAGGGAATTGTGAGGATGTGATGTGCATGAGTTCTATCTTTTTTTTTTTTCATGAGATAGGGTCTCACTCTAGTCCAGGCTGACCTGGAATTCACTATGTAGTCTCAGGATGGCCTCAAACTCATGGCAATCCTCCTACCTCTGCCTCCCGAGTGCTGGGATTAAAGGCGTGCACCACCATACCCAGCTGGCTTTGGTCTATCTTGAGACTAGAAGCAGAGTAAATATAAAAGCACAAGCCAGGTCTGGAAAAATGCCTTAGCAGTTAAGGCATTTGCCTGCAAAGCCAAAGGACATTGGTTCAATTTCCCAGGACCCAAGTAAGCCTGATGCAGAAGGTGGCCCATGTGTCTGGAGTTTGTTTGCAGTGGCTGGAGGTCCTGGCATGCCCATTCTCTTCCTCTCTCGCTCTCTGCCTCTTTCTCTCTCTCAAATAAATAAAAATAAAATAAAATAATTTAAAAAAAACATAAAAGCACAAGCTTTCGTGAAATTTGCAGAAATCATGGGGAGAACTTTGAAATTATGAGTTATGAAATGAAAAATGTTTTCCAAGCCCATTGTTATCCATGTTTTTGGCATTTTTGATTGCCAGATGTCAATTCTTCAATCAATATAATAAACTACATTTTAAATAAAAGAAAAAGAATGTAACTGCAACATGCTGCCTTCTGAACATGACAAAGCTACTGCACTCATGAACTCACACCAGTTGTGAGTTCACAAGACCTGCACTTGATTGGGCCTCTCAACATTCCATCACGGATAAAGGAAAGGCTCGTGAAGCCCTCCCACCCCGCCCTGATGGCACATTGGGAGTTGGAAGTTAATGGTTGTCAGGGGAGGATGAGTCATGTTCTTCAGTGTTTTAGCCATCTGTTAAATTTCCATGCCATTTAGCAGTATTTAAGTTCCCATGCTCCAATAAATAACCAATGCTAATGCAATCAATTCTAATTAAACTCAGTGGGTCACAAAACTCAAAATTTTAGAGACATTAAAATGGGAAGGCGACTAGTTGGGAAGATGAAGGGGTTTAGTGGGAATAAGAAGGCGATAAGAGAAGGTTTGGGGGTGAATATGGTCAAAATATACACATGCAGGAAATTGTCAAGAAGAAGTAAAAATGAAATTAAATAAGCAATTAACCAGAAACAGATGAAAAGTAACTGCAAAATGCTGAAGCTGGTGAAAACATATTAAAGTATGTCTAGAATGAAGATAGATATACTAAATTGGAAAAATGTTAGAAATAAAGATTGATAGATATAACAGCAAAACCATGTCACTCAAAGATTAGGATAAAACAAGGAAAAACAGCTGATAAGAGGAATACTAAGCAAAATATATAGACATGAAACCTGTAGATACAATTGACATACCTTAGAACAAAATTTACCAGTGCTTAAATAATAGATAAAAAGCATAAATATCCAGTAGCTACTTTTTAATTCCTTTGAAGATGAACAGTCCCACATCATGTCATGCATTGATAACTTTATAAGAAATCAAGGCAGTTTAGGAATAACAGGGCCCTGAAAGTAAAAGTGAGGAATGTCCTTGAGCCTGACCTTGCAGTGTCCACTTAGCTAGAGGTCAGAGAAGGATCTGGCTTCTCCTAATCTCTTTCTCCCTCCTTAGATCTGTTTTTCCTTTAACTCAACCTGAGTCCCTCCCAAGAAAGGAGTTCTACTTTCCTGGAGGATTAAGATTGTTGGAAGGATCAAATGTGATCCTCTACTTTTAAAATCTGGTATCTGGCTTTGTGATCTTAGCCCCCATCCAGAACCAAAACCTACAGAAGACTCCAGTCTGGGTCTCCAGGTGGGCTTTTCCATTTTTCGGAACACCCTCTTGCTATCTCTTGGACAAGACTCCAGCATTCCTTCCTTCTCTTATATTCTGGGCTTCCTATTTCTGGGAACCTCATCCCTGCCTTCTCAAGGGCAGGATCTTTCTGTAGTCTTTTCTCTTTCCTTCTTTTAAGTACTTTAAGTTCTACAATCCCTATAATAAAATCTCTCTGAACCCTATAATCTGTGGATTTTGATTCTTTATATTGATAAGAAGAGCCTGGAAGCCATTCTCTCAGTGGAAGCTTTGTGTGACCAAGATAGTTTAGCACCCTACCTCCTGGGTTAAAGCCCAATGAAGTGACAAGAAAGGCTCTGTTGTTCTCAAAAGCACCCTGAATTCCCATAGAGTATTTGTGCTTTTTTTTCAGGAATATGGCTCTGTCATAATCAGTTCCCATATCAAAATTTCAAACAAACATTCTAACAGTGGAATTTGTTGCCATTTTATACAGCCTAAACAAATGATAATACTCAACTCATTCTATGCAGCCAGTGTAGTCTCAGGGTGGCCTCAAATTCATGGTGATCCTCCTACTTCTGCCTCCGGAGTGCTGGAATTAAAGGCGTGCGCCACCACACCCAGCCACAAAACTTTTGTAAAGAAGGAATATTTCAGGCTCATTTTACTCACTAGCACATGCAAAAAGTCAAAACAAATACTAGCAAATCCACTGTAGGGTGCAAGTGTCCAAGGATAATTTAGTTATTTTTAATAATGTGGTAAAGTTGAAAAACCACATTCTCATCTCAACACATGCATTCAAAACATTTGATAAACTTTAATTCTTATATGTGATTTTTTTTTAATATCACAGCAGAGGCTGGCTGATGGCTCAGCAGTTAAAGGTACTTGCTTGCAAAGCCTGCCAGCCCAGGTTCAATTCCTCAGTACCCACATAAAGCAGATACACAAAGTGGCACATGCATCTGGAGTTCATGTGCAGTGGCAAGAAAACCAAGTCTGCCCATGTTTGCTCTATCCCTCCCTCCCTCCCTCCCTCCCTCCCTCCCTCTCCTCTCCTCCTTGCAAATAAATACATTAAATATTTTTTTTAAATATCACAGTGGGCCCTTATCTTAAACTATATACAAAAGGTTCAAAGTTTAACTCAAGAGACTGAGGAGATAGCTCAGTGGATGAAAGCTTTCACCATGCAAGTGATGCAGAATCTGGGGCTTCAGGGAGGGCCTCTGAACCTCAACTTTTGGACCTTTCTCCAATTTTTAGCAAAGAGGTAATAAACTCCGAGACAGGTAAATTGTGAATTTTGAGGTATACCATAGGGGGAATTAAGATCTGGGGTAGTGGGAGCTAGCTGAAAGACTCAAGCCAGAGGAGAATTCTCCTCCTGCCTGGCTGGCAAGGGAGAGTAAAAATACAGAGAATCTATATCTCTGGGGATAAAGAGATTCTGAAGTAAGCACATATACCTGGATCAGAGTCAGGGAGCTGAACCAACTGGAGCAATGTGGAAATAAAGAGAGGAGAACACACAACCTCAACAGCAGGCTGTTCTTTATTGAAGAGCAAGTGAACAGCGAAAGATGGCCAGCCCCATGCCACGGGTTTGAGGCTGCCATGCCCAGAAGCATCTGAGCTGGATATTTAAGGAAGAGACAAAGCAGGGCAGAGAATGGGGAAAGGGGAGGGAAAGGGATGTTACAGGGCCATTTCCTTTATGGACTTGTTTTCCCAGGTAGGATTCTTAGGTTTTGACTAGTTCTTTGATGACAGAAGGTTTGCGTGACTCCTGCAAAGTTATTTATAACCCAAAAGAATTTCCTCTCTCTGGGTTTCAGGGTCAGTATGTCCCAGTAATTCCTGTGACTCTAGTGATTGCTAGGACCCCAGACTTATTAACCCTTACAATACCCACATGTGGAAGACAAAGTATAAGAACCAAAAGATCCCTGTCACATAAAAGACCAGAGAGGATTAAGAAAGAGTGAAGGACTCACAGATCAAAGAAAGATCATACATGTAACAAAGCAACAAAGCATCCCAAAGCAAGACACATGGAGGAGACATGCAGGAAAAGGACCCAGGCAGAAGGAAGTGCCCTCCACTTCTCACCCAACCTGGGGAGGGAGAGAGAGAGAACTTACACACCAGTGTTCACGCAAAACCACAGATAGAAGAGAGATTGCACATGCGGCAGGCCTATTTATATGAGTGAGGTATCAAATCAGGATGAGTCTTTTTATCAGGTGCAGATGTGTAAGGGAGAGATCAGATTGGTTAGTGGACTGACTCAGGACCTCAGGACAGGCCAGCCCACCCCAGTGTGCTGAGCTGAAGAAGAAGCAGGCGAAGTTCCTCCGATATGTTGCTTACAGCCATCTTGAGTCTGACGTAGGTTCCAGTCCTGCCCCCAGCAGGCAAGTTTGCATCTTCTTATTCTCTTTGGGCCTCTGTCCCTGGCTGACTGCCTATAAAATGCTCTCTTTCTCATGTTTCTCTGTCACAAGTATGACCGCCTGAGCTTGGATTTCCAGCACTCATGGGAAAATCCGAATGCTGGGCAGGCAGAGAGGGGAATCCCTGGGGCTCACCAGCCAGCTAATGTGGTCTCATCAGTGAAGCTCTAGATTCAGCAAGAGATTTGATCTCAAAGGATAAGGCAAAGTGAGATCAAATACTCTCTATTACTCCCACTCCACTCTGGCCTTTACCTGCATGCACACACACATGCACCTACACACACATGAACAAACATATAAACAAAAATAAGTCAATTCAAAATGGATATAAAATTTAAATGTAAGATTTTGTGAGAGCATTGGAAGTTTTGAATTACACAAAACAAACAATGATGTAAGAAGATATTAGTGCCCCATTCTGGTAGGCATTTAAAAGACCAGAAGGCTGGCAAAAAATATGTACTATGGAGGCTTGACGCATCAGTTCCAGAGAGAAGCAAGGACATATATATGACTGGGCTAGAGGCAGTTTATATGATATTCTGGCAAAGAAACTAACTGCACTCAGCCTGTGTCCTGAGAACTTAAAGTTGAATTTTAAAATCATGTACTACTGGGTTTGGCAGAGGAAATTTCAAAGGCAAAATGGCACTGAATCTGTGGCATGGCTTACTTTTCAACCCTGATTCATATCTGAAGTGAAAAGAGTAAAAAGCAAGATGTGAAAAACACGTTTGGCACAGAAAGAAATATGAGCATGTTTGAGGTCTCAGGTATAGAAACTATAGCTACTTTAACAGTACTTGTTAAAGAGAGCTCCATCTTTAAAAACAAGCCAATTGCAACGCACTGGGACAACTGGAAGGATGCAAGACCCAATTCATGGATGGCTCAATACAGGATGAAATGAGAATTCTTTTGAGGGGGAAAGACCTAAAGGAAAATGCTGAAAGAAGTCTCTGCTCTCCAAGGTCAGCATGCAGAGGCTGTGACCACTGTGTTCCAAAGGCACTAGCCTTCACTCTGTTCTGTTCCTTGCCTGTTGGCCTGACTGTGACCAGTTCCTGTCACCACACCATCCCTGTCATGACAAACAGTAACCTGGTGCTGCAAACTGAAATAAACTCCTTAAACTGATTTTTGTCAGATATATTGTCTCAGCAATAAGAAGCCAGCTAATACAGATCTAAAATGAGCTCCAAGAAAGACCGGGTTTTAAAGCTCCTTTACACTCATCTTGTCAGTGATCTTTACAGATGACACCAAAAACACAGACAGCAAAAGCAAGAATAAACATACTTGCATCAGACTGAAAAGCTTCCAGCAAAGCAAACTGTTGTGGTCCCCCCGAAGGCCAGCCCAGGAGGGACAGCAGGGTCTCTGCCGAGTTGGGGTGAGCAGCGCGGAATCACGACACAGACTCCGGGAGTTGGGTGAAAGTGGAAAGCGAGCTGCTGCAAACTCGTTTATTGAGGAAGTGCAGGGGGGTGGTTAAGGGGCTTGACTGGCCAATCATTGTATGGGGTGGTCCCCTTTTTGTGACCAATGACAGCCTGTCTCTGAAGAGGTCATCTCGTAGCAGGTTTCTCGCGAGCATGGGACTGTAGCTATTGTCACGCCAGGCCTACGCAGAATGCCATGTCCACAGAAGCCACTTCCTGGTTTCTTCAGCCATGTGGTCTGGCTAGGACCAGGCCTGTATGGCCTGTATTGTGCCATACAGTGAACAAAATAAAAAATAGCCCATAGATTTAGAGAAAATATTCGCAAACCTTATGTCTAGAAAGAGGTAATAACTAACCTGAGGAATTGAAATAATTCAATACTGACAAAACAAATAAGCTCCCTGTGAAAATGGTCCACCAGTGTTAATGGACATCTTTCTAAAGAAAGCATATGAACAGAAACAGATACATGAAAAGGTTCTGAACATTATTGATCAAGAAAATGCATATCAAACCACTGATCAGATCTCATTTCACACCTGTTAGATGGCTATATCACAAAAACAAGAGATAAATTCTGGCAAGAGGACCCTTGCTCATGTACTGGGAATGTAAATTGGAGCAATCATTATGGAAAACAGTGCAGATGCTTATTAAAATAAATAATATAATGACTATACAACTGATTGCCCCTATTTCTAGATATATATCCAAGTACATTGTTCATTTAGGGATTTAAGGTAATCTTTTTTCTCTTGGAAAACAATATATGGAAAGCCAAGATTAAGTGTACCAGCAGCAGTTCTACAACAAAAGCGAGCTCTCACCCTAATTGGAGGAAATATCCAAAAGAGCCCTGTGTGCCCCACTATATAAAACTCTTCAAAAGCTCACTCCCCATTTCCCCCACCTAGCTGCCTCATCCAAACAGCACCAAACTCATGTCAGTTACTCTACGTCTTAGTGCCTTGCTCCAGGTTTGCTCTTTCTGCCATAAATTCCTTTCTTTCTTATTTGCCAACTCCTATTCTTTTTCAAACCTAGCTCAAGACTCATTCATACTCTGCAACTTTTTGAAAATATTCATCCAACTTCTAGTAGGGAAAAAAAAAAAGCTTTCTTGAATGTATATATATATCACTGAGTATCTGGATGGTGACTTTGGCATGTGTGTTGGTCTTGTTAAAAATCTATTGTTGGGCTGGAGAGATGGCTTAGTGGTTAAGGTGCCTGTGAATTCCAGCAGCCTGAGCCAGAGTGAGACCCTACCTCGAAAAACCAAAAAAAAAAAAAAAAATGTTAGGCTGGAGAGATGGCTCTCCAGGTCCCAATTCTCCAGGTCCCAATTTTAGCCAGATGCAAAAGTGAGGCAGGGCATAATGGGGGCACACGCATCTGGAGTTTGTTCACAGTAGCTGTGATCCCTGGCGCACCCATTCTCTGCCTCTTCCTCCCTCCCCCCGGTCTCTCTCAAATTGAAAAATATCTGGGCTGGAGGGATGGCTGAGTGGTTAAGGAGTTTGCCTTCAGAGCCAAAGAACCCAGGTTCGATTCCCCAGGACCCACATTAGCCAGATGCTCAAGGGGGCACATGCGTCTGGAGTTCATTTGCAGTGGCTGGAGGCCCTGGTGTGCCCATTCTCTCTCCTTCTCTGTCTTTCTCTGTCAAATAAATAACTAAAAGTATTTTTTTTTTTAAAATCTGTTGTTGTTGTTGTTTTTTTGGATTGGTTTTTTGAGGTAGGGTCTCACTCTAGCTCAGGCTGAACTGTAATTCATTATGTAGTCCCAGGCCAACCTCAAACTCATGGAGATCCTCCTCCCTTTGCCTCCCAAGTGCTGGAATTACAGGCATGTGTCACTACACCCAGCTTACATGTAACTGTTTTCATGAAGATTTGTCAGTTTAAGATTCTCCTTGAAACATCTTTCCTGTTTGATGTATGTTTGTCAGGTTTACCAAAAATAAATAAAGGGTACCAATTAAATTTATCCTTTCACTAAAAATTCATATTTTATTAATCTAAAATGTTGTGCATTTTATCTGGCAACCCAGATCTTGAGGAAAATTCAGTATTGATAGGTAACAGAGTCACACTTCCACTAGAAACAGCAGGAGACAGTAAATTATCTTTCTGAAGAACCCACAGCCTGGACTCAGCCTGAGGTTTTGCAAGGCTCTGATGCTGGAGTGGCTACACATGTAGTGTCATGGCTGCAGAAACCAATGTCCATAGTCAGAGTGCTCAGGTTCCAAGGAGCTGGTAGAAGCATGCTTCCCAGACTATTTGGGCTCTAGCACAGTTACTGAGCCCCTCATAAGTCTTCATGTTCTGACCTAATGAATTAACTTCTCATAAATTGTAACTTCCAAATTCTTGCTATTTTCCTATACGAGGACTGGTAGTTTTATACTCCTTATACTTCTAGAATAATGGTCAAAAAAGGAAGGATTTTTATCTGACAATGCTCTTTACCAAAAAATGTTTTTACAGAAATAGGCTCTTAGTAATCTTTTTTTGCTAAAAATAATCACCTTTATAAAACCTCAGCATAGCACAGTTATTCATAATTTCAAAATAAGAATTAAACAGTTTCTTCATCAAAGTATAAAGCAAAGTACAGTGACTTAACGTTTGCTTTTTAATTACTCACAATTACACTGTCCCATTTTCTAAAATCCATATCATTCTAACATTTAAACTGCACCATCCTGAAGTCTACCTGTACTCACATAGAAATAGGAGAGTGGGGGGGAAAGTCTTTTGAGAAGTCACTGGGTAGAAGATAAGCAAAGAGAAGACAACAAAAGATTTTCCAGCCCTATTTGAAATGTGTGTTTTTTTAATCCAAAATGTAAATGCTGGGTATTTTACACAGAAAGAAGACAACATTACTGGCCTTCACTCTTCCTCTCACTCATAAATGGAGGCCCCTACAGAGGGTTCAAGTGCCAACACTGATTCATTTCAACTGATCTAAATTGATAGACCCTAAATAGCTTCTGTTAAAACCAAGAATATAATTTTTAAAATTTTATTTATTACCCATACTTTGACTTTATGACCCATATTTAGTGCTTTGTTATAAAGGACCCCACTGACTTGAGACTCTGAACACCTCTGTGCACTGAAACCCATGTGGGATTTTCCTTCCTTGTGCTTCTTGGCTGCTCGGCAGAATTCCACACATTTGTTCTCTGTGCAAATGCTCCCCTGAATTCCATGGCATCATAACCTGTTGGTTTTTCTCATACCTTATAAATTGCTTTATATTGGTCTTCTTTGCCTGTTTCTACTCTAACTTTTGAGTGTTGAGATCCCAAGTATTTTTTTCTGTGAAATTTTCTCTTTGTTTTCTCCTCTTTTCTTCTTAAGGAAACTCATTGATTACAGCATTCATATGTTCTACAGCAACATGTGATTTGTTCTGCTCAGATGGGTTCTCTGGGCATCAGACCTTTATATTAACATCTCAGAAAAATATTTCAAAGGCTTTTTATTTAATGCAAAACCTATCTGAGTCATGATATTTCTTTTTAAAAGGTTTGAGATTACTTTTGTCACCAGCATATAATTTGGTGAATGGCCATCACTGAGGACTTAGAGTGTGATTACAATCCATACAAATACAGATCTTAGGGCTGAAGAGATGGCTCAGCAGTTAAGAGGCTTTGACTCCCCAGAACCCACCTAAGGCAGGCACACAAGGTCACACGAGGTCACATATGCACACAAGGTCATGACATGGGCATCTGGAGTTCGATTTCAGTGTCTAGGGGCCCTGATGTGCCAATTCTCTCTTTCTTTCCCTCTTTTTCTCTCTCCCTCTCTCTTTCTCTGTCTCTCTATCCCTTCCCTCTCTTTCCCTCTCTCATAAAAAGTAAATAAAAATAAATAAATGAATAAAATATAAATTTTAGTGTTACCTCAGACATTTAACTTAGTTCCTTATCAACTGGTCATTAACCTCTAAAATGTTATTATTAATTGGATCAATGACTTAAGTACTCAAGGGTTTGATATGTAGCGCACTGGTAGAGTGTTTGTCCTTGCATGTGGAAAGACCTAGGTTCAATTCCCAAGGCTGGGAAGGAAAACAAATAGAATGAGCATTGACATGGGTTATTACCTCAGTTGCTTCTTATTTCTCAGGCTACATTGATATTTTATCTGTCACATCTATCATTGTAAGTAAAGCCCTGTTAGTAAAATAGCCTGATCATCTGACTTCTCTCTAATTTCAGTGCTGATATTAGAAACCATGAAATTTCTCTTGCAAATAGTCTTTCTGCTCTATGCCTCCATGTTCAAGTTTTTTATCTAGAATTTTCCAACATATTCCTCTGCATGAATGCTTCTCAAAATACTTTGCCTACAGCCAGGTGTGGTGGCGCATGCCTTTAATCCCAGCACTCAGGAGGCAGAGGTAGGAGGATCACCGTGAGTTCAAGGCCACCCTGAGATTACATAGTGAATTCCAGGTCAGCCTGAGCTAGAGTAAGACCCTACCTCAAAAAAAAAAAAAATACTTTGCCTACAAACCAGTCCACATAAATCCATTATCACTAATTTGGACTAAAAGTTAAATTTCATGATTTGAAGTTACAAAAATAAACTTATATAAAAATTAGTATTTTTTTATTTTTCTGTAATTATAGGGTCAAAATTATTTCTACTATATCACTAAGTTCTCTTCGTAACACCAGTGGTAAAATAATAAAGCTTAGATGCTCACCTATGTTAGTTTTATGTTTATATTATTAAAGGTCAATCAAAATAGCAACAGATTTCTGGCTAAAATTTCAATATTTCTGACTAAAATTGATCCAAATCATAAATAAAATTCACATCAGACTACTTTCAATGATCCTTCAGAATATACTTTAGTGATCATATAATGTTAAAATGTTATCATCTGGAAGGCTAGAGCAAACAGATTCTCCATTTGCCATCATGCACTTGGTCCTAGAAAGTCCTTCACAGCAGTATTTGTACTTAAATATCAGTGTAAGACTGTAACTGTGGTTATCAATTGTGGGTGTGTTTGTGGGGGGAGGGGTGAATAAAGGAAATCACTAGATAAGAACCAAACATAAAATTTCAGTCACTTATTCCAAAATTAAGCCATAGTTCAAATCCTTATTTACATTAACCACAAAAATCTTGATTAGTTTTTAAGCAATAGGCTTAGCCTTTTTAACATTCACATATAAGATCTGACTCATTTGAATAGAGTAATGAAGCACTACCTTAATAATATATGTCAAGAGAATGATCTGGTGTTGTCTTTATTTCAAAAATGAGAGAATATCTGTTTGCCAAAGACAGCCAGAGTACTCAATGAAAACGAGTCTTGTAATACATTGAAGAGAGGGCAAACTCTGACAATAGCTTTATTGCATTCAAATTTTTTTTTTATCTCACTTGATTGAATCTAGATACGTTGCTTCCAGTCAAGTGTGTAGTGTGAATAAAGAAGCTTGTTCCTGGTATTGAAAGCAATCTCTTTGATCCCAGTAATAGTAGTCCCTTCTGCATTAATGACTCACACACTTCATACTAGCTAGAATACCTATGCTATTCCTAGCATGACTCTCTTCTGTGGCATTGATGATGGCCAACACATCAAGTCTTTGAGCACTTTTCTCTTGAATATTCACTGCACATTTACCAAGACCACATTCATACTCAGGATGTCATGGGACTTGAACAACTGAAGCTACTGAATATTTATTTAGTAAGTGAATAATAACTGCTTTCTAAATCATATACCCTTGTTATTAGTCAGTGTTCAACAGTGTTATTTTATTTTAATGTCATAACTTGTGAATAATCTTTTATTTGTTAGTTATTAGATACCTTAAAAATGTAATGTGAAAAAATCCCATAGTAATTTTGAATATTATTTATACACTCATCTGAATATTCCATTGTATCTCATACCCGAAGATATCTTTTATGGATGCCTTTGTAGGCTGATTATACTTGGTTAAAGATTTTCTGAGAATACATAGATTCGTATTTTTTATTCAAGAGTTTTTTTAGATGAAACATTTACCCTACAATTATTCTTACTGCCCTTATAAAGTATTAATTTTATTTCTATATATTTTTAAGAATGGGAGCTAAAATGTAAAACAACAGTAAAATAAATGTGAATTATAAAGCTTAAGCACTGAAATGTTAATATTTAATCAAAACAAACTATTCCCTGCAAATGGAGTGCGAGCCAATATAAATTGACCAATTTAGTACTTGTAGCATATTTCAGAATGTAAGACAGTTATATCAGTCTATCTACTAATTTAACTTAAACTTGTAAATATACATGCATATAAATATTTATTTCCATTTTCTATTTATAGGTATCAAAACCACTTACAAGGCAAATACTACAAAGGAAGCTTTCAGGAACCAAACCTTGAAAAACTTTGCTTCATATGTTGATATGCATGGCACTGAACAAGTGTTTCCTGGGCTAAGAACATACTGGATTTCCTTCCTGAATCTCTCCATGCGCAAAGGCCGCATACGATGTCTGGAACTATTTTTACACAATGTTTTCTTCCTTTCTTTTGGACATTTCTTTGGAACAGGACTAGGGAACAAATTTTGTTCCTTCAGTCCCAGCTGGAGTCAATTGATTAGTGTGTTTAATGAGTCCAAGCAGAACTCATTCATTTACGGCTTAGATTTATGCCCCTACAAATCCACCTCACATTCTGAACAGGCATGTGAATTTGTTGGGTTTTGTTGTTGTTGTTGTTCTTTTTTTATTATTATTATTGGTTGCATTCCCCTGTCCCCACACTGGAGTCCACCATTGAAAGACACCAACCACCATTGATTTTTAAAAGGTACATCCATATTTACACCACTCACATTTTGCATCATTAGAATCGTTTTTGATATACAAGATGCTTTGCATCTTGCAAAAAGGAACAGCTTTGTTTGTGAGGCTCCCTGGGTTACAGAGCCCCAGAGAAATTTCCTCTCCTCCCTGTCTGCTTTGCCCCATGCATCTATCCACTGATCACTTTTCTCATCCTGACACTAACTGTCCTTCCTCTACATAAAATCTTCTTGTATCTCTTCCTGGATTATTGTTTCTCCTAATCTGAATGGATTCAGTACTTTTCTACTTTTAAAAGTAGAAAAAAAATCATGATGCAAAAGAAAAAGACACTAGTGCTAATAGTGAGTTTACTTTTAATTACGGTGGCTCTGAAGAGTGTGACATTGCAGAAAGGTGAGATCATTCTGAATCCCAAACTACAAATTTTTAGCAAGAGAATTGTATGTAAGTTTCTTGTCCTCACCTCCTCCTGTAAAATTCTAAACATTCAGCATGTGTTCATTACCAATACCCCCCCAACCTGGTTTCCTTGGTGCAATAAATATTTGTAGAACTCAGATCAACTACTTTAGTCTATTTACTTCATTGACCAAAGCTAGGAAGTTAAACCAGATGATGCTGTAATGTCCCTTGAACTTCTAGAAAGTTTCAGAAGGGTTCCTTCTAAAAAAAATCCTGTGCAGGAGCCTCAGCCCTGATCACCTTGAGCAACTAACTTCCTCTACAGGAAGTAAGCCGAGTCAGCACCTTGCAGGTCACTGGAGCAGCTCACTGGGTGCCTCTGCCTAGAGATTCATGATGGAATGCAGTCTTTCATGGGCTTCCCAAAATCTCCTCTTATAAATGTCCGTAGAAATAGCTTACTTCTATTTCTGCACATTTCTCTTGGGCTATATATGCTGTTAAAAAGCCCAGAGATTTCTGGAAGTTTTATTAAAAATGCATGTATTTCCACAATGAAATTCAGGCACTAGTTTCTGTGAATACTAGTCAAAGATACTCTGAGCCACCTTATAAGAATGAGTGTTTCTTCTCTTTCCAACCAAGGACAATTTTGCGCTGACTTCATGACGGTTGTTGATACTGTTGTTATTTTCCTCTGCGGCTTTTCCAATGGGTTGGAAAAATATAAATTTAAGCATTCTTTCATTGCTATATTTTTCTCTAAAACCATTGCCCGAAATGAGAACTCTTTAGCATAAACTAACTGATACTCTAATAACCCATATCATAGCTATTGACTGTTTAATATAGCCTTGAAAATTACATGGAAAATTAAACCAATCCAACTAAGATATAATGTGACATTATATGTCTGACAAACTCACTCATGCTAAAAATAAGTAGCATTAAATCAATAAATGCGTGCTATTTACATAATTGTCCCAATCTTGTAAAAGTCTGCTTTGCCACTCCTCATTCACTTTGTTTTCCATATCATAAGTAATGGACTTTTAATCAACCTACAAACAAAGCTTCTTTAAAAACTACTTGAAACTGGGAGATGACTCAGAAAGTAAAAGTGCTTGATGTGCAAACATGGTGACCTGTGTTCCACCCTCAGCACTCATGTAAAAAAAGCCAGACACAGGGCTGGAGAGATGGCTCAGCAGTTAAGGCACTTGCCTGCAAAGCCTACGGACCCAGATTCTATTCCCCAGAACTCACGTAAGCCAGATGCACATGCATGTTTGCAGTGGCTAGAGGCCCTGGAATGCCAGTTCTCTCCCTCTCCCTCTCTCTAATAAACAAATTAAAATAAAAACATTTTTTAAAATGCCACACAGTACTGAGCCTCTATTAATCTTAGCCCTCCTGTGATGAGAGTCTCAGAAGCCCCTGGATCAGCTAGCTTGGCAGCTACAGCCATGAATAGCAAGAGACTGCCTCAAACCGACAATGCATGCTCTCACACTCACATACATAGCACATACACAGACATATATCACACACACACACACAAACACACACACACACACAAAATAAATAAATTAAAAGGATATTTAAAACTACATGTCATAAATGATATCTAACATTCATGTTTATATGGCTTGCATTTGTACCATCTCATTAATAATAATAATGATGATAATAATAATAATGTTCATACAAGCTGGGATGACTCATTCAAGAGCACCCAGAAATAAGAAATAAAACTGAGATAACGCTACTGCCTTTTCATTTGTTGTATCATAACCATGAAAATGAACACTTAAAATATTTTCAATTTAGCGGTTAAGTGCTTGCCTGTGAAGCCTAAGGACCCTGGTTCAAGGCTCGATTCCCCAGGACCCATGTAAGCCAGATGCACAAGGAGGCACATGCTTCTGGAGTTCATTTGCAGTGGCTGGAGGCCACTCAAATAAATAAATAAAATAAAATATTTAAAAAAAAGAAAAGAAAACATGACCTAAAAAAATAGCGCCTTACAAAACATAGTCCTACAGTTTATTAAGAAGAAAGAAGTCAAGCCTTATTTGTCCCCTTTTCCTCTCTCTCTCTCTCTCTCCTGCTTTGATTAAAGGACTCTTTCACTCTTCCGTAGAAGGTATTTGTGTATGAGGTTATATCTGAAAGCACCCCCAGAATACGTCCTCCAGATCTATTTCTCCTTTACTTGACATTCAATCCTGTGTGATGCAGTCATCCTAACACACGCCTTCCACATCTGACTAATGTCAAGTAATACTTTAGGGGAGGAAAATACTAGTAAATTGGCAAAGCTGGTAAGAGCTCACGTCCAAACAGAAATCGAGCCCATGGTCCATTACATTTTGTTTCTGTGTTTGTTTTGTGCATGGTGGGGTGGGGGGCGGTGGGCAAAGGTGCACAACATTTTTTGAGATGTGAAGGACAAAAGACAGACATGAGGTGTTGAAACGGAAACCCAGCATGAAGGTCCCGACTTCATTACTTTCTTGGAGTCTGGCTACTCTAAATTGAGTTCATTTTATGGAGCACTAATGCTATTGGTGACCGTGAGAAACCTCGAGGCCACTTGCCCCCTAACCTCCACAGCACCAAGTTCACTAATTCAATCTCCTTAGTGCTCTTCTTGACCTCTGTCAGAAAGCTTGCTGTAGTAAGCTTATGTCCTCATATTGTACAAGCACATCATTCACTATTAGGGGAGAGCCTTGTAACAGGTCAATGTATTTACATGTTTCAAAAAGTCCCCCAAATACTCAGATTTTCTGCCTTGTCCTCATATTGCACAAGCACAGCATTCAGCATTAGGGGAGAGGGTTGTAACAGGTTAACATATTTACATTTTTTAAAAGTACCCCTAAACACTCAAATTTTCTGCCTTGTGCTTTAACATGAAAGAGTCCAAGTCTGTGTGTGCTGTCGAATAATCTAACAACACATCAAAATTTCAGCTGTGCTTGGAGTTCCAAGGACTGCACTCATTCCAAATTTCTTTCCTTTTTACAACTGATATGTGACAAGTCAGGAAATTGTCAGCATGAAATTTGCCATTGGGGCTTCCATATTTCTTCATGATTTGTTTTCAAGTTCTGTCATCCTTCAAGCCATAAATATAATTGCAGCCATAAATATAATTGTAACTTTCTCCATCATTTCAAACTGAGATAGAAGTATAAAAATTAAACATTTTCATTTTGTTCTGGGGTACTCACTTTCTGTGTACTCCATAAGCAGAACTGTAAACTTCCAGCTGCCTCCCCTTCCGAATGACTTCCCAGAAAACTCATCAGACCTTGCAATGCCTGGCACTACCTACACAGGGCCCTCATAAGAGGAGGAAGAAAATGATGACATCAAAATAAAATAAACTAATTGAGAGGGGAGGGGATATGATGGAGAGTGGATTTGTGAAGGGGAAAGGGGGGGTGGTTATTGTCTATAAGTATGGAAGTTATCCATAAAAAAATTTTAAAAAGAGAAATGAACAACTTATCAGTATATCTACTATGATTCTACCTGCCTATCAGAGTCACAATGGGGTTTCCATACAGCTCAAAGAAAACAAAAACAAAACAAAAAGACAGTTTTGTGTTTTTTTTTTTGCATTGGTTAGCTATAAACAAATAAGTAAAATAAAATGCAGGCACCTCCTATATCAAACACATAAAGAAAATTGCATCTCAATTTCCACTTGAATTTCAAGGATTTAATTATTGAAAAAATAGGATTCTATAAAAGCCTGGTCTTATAAATGTGCCTGTTGCCAGGTCTGCAAATTGCTTCCGCACTGTTTTTAAATATCTGTAGGTTGCCGTGGTAGTTTAGTATATGTGGATAGGGGTGTGTATTTTATTTTTCTTAGGAATTTAAATTTAGACCAAAAAAAAAAAGGTGCTCAGATCCTGCTGGGTGAGTAAATGAATCAACCTGTCTAAACTGCTTTCCCCCCTCCCACAAGAACCATATCTACATTCCAGCATCTTGAAACTATCGTAAAAACACAGGCTGAGAAAATGAAATTAATCCCCAGTGGACTGTAAAGGTTGCTGCTAATAATGTTCATGTGAACTTAAGGCTTCAAGTATTACACGTTCGTCAAATAAAGGAGACAGGCAGCGAGGAGGGAGAGCAGGGAAGGGCTCTGAACAAGGCGTGCACTTCAACAGGTACAAATTGCAGATGGGAAATAAATGGTTAGCAAAATAAATTACTTCCTGCCCTCCTGTAATTTTTCACAATCTGTGTGGCAGTGGTCTCGCTGTTAACACTGTCAACACATTCTGAGCATCTGCAGTCATTTACTGTGACCTAGTGAGTAAAGAAACCCTCTGCTCCACAGAACCAAACACCAGACTCTGCATAATGCAAAACGCCTTCTGCTTTCCCAAGTGTACAATGGAATTAGGAAAACGGAATTGGTCCAAATGCTGCATTTATTTAACAAGGTGGTTATACAGAGAGCAAGTGTTTATGAAGTCTCTTCTTATTTTCAGACTTCTGGCTCAATTTATACCAAAACAAATTCTAAACGGTTCCTCCGGGAAAACATTTTGCAAATGATATTCTTCCCCAAACCTCCTTGAGCACACACAAACAACACTCCTGTCCTCCTCATCCTTCTCTTCACACCCCTCCTTTCCCTCAGAAATGAAGGAGTCTTATCTCTGTTTTTATCTTAAGCAGCAACAAGGAGACTAAAGCCATTTACAGCGAGGAGGGCGTGGGGAGTCAGTATACAAATGCTTGGAGAGCAGTATACGACCCCAGAGAAGGATGTCCTATAAAAGATTATTTATTCTGAGCCTTCCCTGTTTATGAGTAGACCCTTTTGAGTAACCTTTGGTGCTTGGGAGAGAGCCACAGATACCATGCTTGGAAAATAGTGTCTCTGCCCTGAAACTGGAAAAAAAAAAAAAATCCTTGATGGTGGGTCTTTTCAAAGAGACTGTTGTTCAGACTCAACACAGTCACTAAAGAGCATGGCACAAGAAGTCAAGTATGAAGGCACAGTGTCAATGTCCTAGGGGAAAGGGCTGCTGATTCTTGTGATCGTGGAAAAGCCCCGCTTTGACTCAGAGGTCCCCTGACATCACTCACACCATAGCTCTGGAGGAGTCTCGAAGGAACATTTGATTGACCTCTCTTGTTCATTAACAATGAGCAAGCCATTCCGACTTGAGTAACTTCTTCAGAATTTAAAATGACATGTCCAACGGAAGGAAAGCAGGCACCTCGGTCCCCTACTGTGAGAGCAGGATCCCAGGGTGATGCTTCCATCCACATTGGACCATCTCTACCCACAGTCACAAGACAGCTCAACTGGTTAGCTACCCTCCAGGCTTCCTAAGGACGGTGCATTGAGAAATAGGAGAACTTCTACAGAAGCAACACTACACTGTATTTTACAGACAGTCATCACTCTAGTACACATGGCGATAAGGATAAAGACTGAGCATATTAAGGTTATATTATAATGCCCGTAAGAAGAAAACGATCTCAAGTCATCCGAATGGTGCTGCATCCGAAAAAATCTTCACTGAGAATATTGATCATGAAAACTGGTCTTTCTCCCAGCTCCCTTTGCCTCCCCCTTCCCCTTTCTTGGTAAGGAAGACCTCCCAGAGTGTGGATATAAGAGGAAATAGGGGGAAGGAGGCAGACCTACTGCTCTCTTGGGTGTCCACACAAGGCAACCATGTGAGGAGGAATTTCAGGCTAACGGCAATAATTGCAGAAATAAACATACTCTGCCCGCCTTTACCTCGGTTGATTTCGACACAAGTGTCGTCCTGAACCATCTGGTCTACAGAAAGTGGTGGGATATACCTTACACTGTTAATTTGACTAGTTACATATGAGAAAACAGCAGTGTACCCCCTGCTACCCCACATCAAGCAGCCACATGTTGTCCTGCGAAAGACAGACTGTCATTTCCACTATAGAAGCTGTCAAAGGAAGGAGAGAAAGTTATCGGAGGGTCTGACAGCCAGAGAGCCTGTTTGAGGGGGAGGAGCACAGAGGTTAAAGCCCTTTCCTAGAGTTCAAATATTTTTCTGTTACAAAAACAATCCTGACTGAACT
Organism: Orientallactaga sibirica; assembly: GCA_036365145.1. Classification (NCBI taxonomy): domain Eukaryota; kingdom Metazoa; phylum Chordata; class Mammalia; order Rodentia; family Dipodidae; genus Orientallactaga; species Orientallactaga sibirica. The sequence goes on along the minus strand of JAEOAD010000007.1, from coordinate 24,409,887 downwards.
GTCAGTATTCGGAATATGTTTCCTCAGTTTAAGCATTTTTCAATAGGGAAACAGTCATTTCTGAAGTTTAAAGAGACCTGCTTTTCTAAGCAGTTTCTTTAGTCAACAACCTGTTTTTCTGAAAAAGTAACAGATGATTTGAAGAGCTACATCAGTGATATGGTTGGAGATGATTAAGTTTGCAAAGCAGGAAATAAAAATTGATCTGAAAACCATCTCTATAGATTGCATTGTGAATACTGTTTGTTTTTCCTTTTGTACAATATATACTAAAGGGTGTGGGGCTGGACTGAGGCTAGGACTTGATGGTATAGCATTTATTTGGCATTCCTGAGGTCATAGGTTCTATTCCTATCACTGAAAAAAAAATCTACGTTTTGAATGAGCAGGTCTCAGAAGAAGAACTCAGAGACTTGCTTCAGAGACAAGAAAAGTGACATTGTATAAAAGACAAAAATGTCATGAGTGAAATGAAAACCAAGCGAAATTACACTTCCTTCTATCGAGATTGTTATGGAAATAGAGAAGTTGGAATATACCCCTGGAAAACATCTAATAAAAATGTGCTACATTGGGCTGAGAGATGGCTTAGCGGTTAAGGCGCCTGTCTCCTAAGCCTAAGAACACTGGTTCCAATCTCCAGCGGTTCCAATCTCCAAGTCCCACATTTAGCCAGATGCAGTGATGCAAGGGCGCAATGCTGAACTTGACCACAAGGGGGCACATGCATCTGGATTTCGTTCGCAGCAGCTGAGAGGCTGCTGGCACGCCCATCTCTACCTGTCTTCCTCTCTGTCTCTCTCTCTGTGTCTCTCTCTCTCTCAAAAAAAAAAAAAAAAAAAAAGTGCTACATTCATAAGGAGGACATGGGGAGATCAAAGTGAATGAGTCTCTACCTCCCAGTGAAGACACTCATCCCACTATTCTCAGCTTGAGAAGAGAGGTGATACTTGCTACAATTGTAATGAAACCACTGCTTACATAAAGAAGCACGAGGTTAGCTTGGCAATTTAAGTTTCACAGTAAAGACTCATTCCCTTGAAAGAGGGCAATTTGCCTCTGCATATACTATTGCAAGCCCAACGTACAGTACTTGCAAATAGGAGTTTCTTGAATAATGTTTTTGTAAAAGCTAATATGCTAAGTAGGTTAACACTTTTAAAAAAATATTTTATTTTTATTTATTTGAGAGAGGGAAAGAGAGAGAGGAGGGAGAGAGAATGAGTGTGCCAGGGCTTCCAGCCGCTGCAAACAAACTCCAGATGCATGTGCCACCTTGTGCAGCTGGCTTACATGAGTACTGGAGAATTGAACTGAAGTCCTTTGGTCTTGCAGGAAAATGCCTTAACTGCTAAGCCATCTCTCCAGCCCAGGTTAACACTTTTGATAAGTGTTTTCTTTGCTTTGTTTTGGTATATGGGGGAGGTGTGTTTTTTTTGTTGTTGTTTTTTTGTTTTTTTTTGGGGGGGGGTTGCCTTCTTATAATTATATTATAGTGTTTTGACCTGAATGATCTTTTACTATCTTTGAGGTCCAAATTTTCATGCAATAGTTTAAGGATAAGTGTGAAGAGTACGTGCTGAAGCCAGCAGAGCCCCTCAATGGTATGGCTGTCACAATGGTATGCACAGTCGCAAGGCCAAGGGGACAGAAGGCAAGAGGGAGGCAAGTACACAGGACAAAAGAAGGATAAGGTATGGCTGAAGAGATGGCTTAACAGTTAAGGCGTTTGCCTGCAAAGCCAAAGGATCCCAGTTCAACTCTCCAGGACCCACGTAAGTCAGATGTATAAGGACACTCATGAATCTGGAGTTTGTTTGCAGTGGCTAGAGGCCCTAGGTGTCTATTGTCTTTCTCTTTCTTTCTTTCTTTCTCTCTCTCTCTCTCTCTCTCTCTCTCTCCCTCTTTCTCTCAAATAAATGAATAAATTAAATATTTTTTAAAAAACAAAAGAATGATAAGGGCTCCCCTCCAGGATAAAGGCTGCTCCTGAGATAAGGGCTAGCATGCTCCCCTCCAGGCCTGCCGGCCTATCTCCAGGACATATTGGCATGAGGTAGATTTTATTGTTTTTTCTTTACAGGCCTGAAGTGAGTAGATGAGTCTTCAGTTCAATACTTGTGTCCCCTTTCATTTATTTTTATATCTTATTATTCTCATAAGTACTTTAAATCCATTTCTAAGTGGATTTGAATTTTAGAAAAATTCCTTAGCTTCAAGTACAATGCCTGAGAGAAAACCCAGTGTCCCCTAAAGGGAAATGGTATCACTAATAGGCCTAGAATAGAGTAGTCAAATTTAGCCCATAAAATTTAGCCCTTGTTATACGAAAAATATAATGACATGGCAAACAATATTTTAGTATAAATTTATTACATTTGGCATATACTATATATTTTTTAAAATTATCATCATGGAAAATTCAAATCTGGGGCTGGGAAGATGGCTCAATGGTTAAAGGTACTTGCTTACAAAGTCTGCCAGCCCAGATGCACAAAGAGGCACATGTATCTGGAGTTCAATTGCAGTGAAAGAGGCTCTGGCTCACCTATATGCTTGCTTGTTTTTTGTTTTGTTTGTTTTTTTTTTTGTTTTGTTTTCTCTCTCTCTCTCTAAATCCCCTCTTCCAAATAAATACAAATATTTTTAAAAAGAAGATTCAAACATACTAGGGATGTGGCTTAGTGGGTAGCGTGTATGCCTGGCATGTATGAAGCCCCAAGTTTGATCTCCAGTACCTCGTAAGTCAGAATGGTTGTGAATGCCTATAACCCCAGCACTTGGGAGAAGGAGGAAAGATCAGAAGTTCAAGAACTTAACTCAAAAAATATACATAATAGGGCTGGAGAGATGGCTTACTGGTTAAACGCTTGCCTATGAAGCCTAAGGACCCCGGTTCGAGGCTCGATTCTCCAGGACCCACGTAAGCCAGATGCACAAGGAGGTACATGTATCTGGAGTTCGTTTGCAGTGGCTCGAGGCCCTGGCACACCCATTCTCTCTCTCTCTCTCTACCTGTCTATTTCTGTATCTCTCTCTCTCAAATAAATAAATAAATAATAAAATATTTAAATATATATATATATATATATATATATATATATATATATATATAAAAATTAAACTCTATCTGTCTGGTGTTTACATGGCAACCTTAGTTCAGAGGTTCAGGAAGTCGGACTTCAACACAATATGTACTTCTCATGTCGCCCATGGATTTTAAATATACACTTGAAAGAATTGTCTTTCATTATGCTCACCAACCTAATCATGCCAAACAAAGCATCATCCAACATTTATTCAAAGCACAGAAAACAGCTAGAAAATTAAACATTGTCTATTTTGGAACATATTTTCCTATATAACTAAAAATATGATTCCTATAACAGTTAAAAGATAACACAAAAAACAGTTTATGAGTATCCTTTATTTAAAATTGATTTATGTATTTACTCGTGTGTGTGTGTGTGTGTGTGTGTGTGTGCGCGAGCACGCGCGTGTGCATATGTATGGGCATGCCAAGCTCTCCTGCTGCTATGGATGAACACCAGACACTTGTGGCACTTTTTATATCCAGCTTACATGGGTGGCTTGGCTGGGGAATTGAACCCAGGCTGACAGGTTTTGCAAACAAGCACCTTTAACCACTGACCAATCTTTCCAGATCCCAGTTTGTTATTATCTTATTCACACTTCTAGTATTTGGCTTTTAGATTAAAAGGTCTTAAAATTAAAGTTGGAAATGCTTAAAACTTTACTAAGTTTAGACAACCATACACATGCATGCAGCAAATAATTCTATGGCCCATCTAATAAAGGTTAGCCAAGAAGTAATTCACTCATCATCCTGAAAGTCAGATCTTCAAAGTCACTTTGGGGACATATGGAGATTAACAAATGTAGATACAGCTGACATTTTGTCAGAAGAGCTGAAGACCCAGCCCCAGGTACTAGCTCCAAAGAAAGGAGAATGCCAAACTGAACCCCTGGCTATCTGTGTGAAGTAGAGAGGAAGGCTTAAGAACCTGAAAGGCACAAGAACATTTCTGCATGTAGTAAAAATATTTTGGAAAAATAAAAAGGTAGGAAATTCTGTGCCCACAACAGGCTAACACCGAGAAAAGCTTATTATGGACACCACATCTTCTCCAAGCAAGACAACCCAATACCTTGCTTGATTTACTAGCTAAAACAAGGCAAAGAAGGGACAAATGGCACAGTCTAGATCTCCAAATGTCAGGATGACAAATGCTACTTCTCTATTTCAAAGGACAAAGCATTGATGCAGTGAATAACAAAATTTCAAAAGTACTCTGGAAAGGAATCCAGAAAGGAAATTGAAGTAAAACAGTAAATTCTGCAATGAGGTAAGAGCCTGTGTCACAGGACTGACGGGAGATACCCACTGTGCTGCGGGTGCTGCTCGCTCACACCGGGTGGAGAGAAGGAGTTTCTCCCTGGCAGCTAAAGCTTAGATGTGGAGTATACAGCCCACGGGTATCGCTGGAGAGGTGCAGATTAAGCTAACAGGCAGAACTTTTCTAGGATACGGATTGTTTTCCAAATATAAATATTGTTTGCTAGTCACATGACTTTCACCTCTGAGAAGCTATTTAACCCTGCTTTGCCATAGTTTCTTAATGTGGCACTGAAAGGCCATTGTAGCATTTATCTCATAACAAAGTTGTCATGGCACTGAAGTGACAATCATTGTGAGGGGAACACTACAAAAGCCCTTGGCTATTTTTTTAAATTATTTTATTTATTTTTGGAGAGAGAGACAGACAGAGAGGGAGATGGAGACAGATAGAGAATGGGCGCACCAGCAGTCTCTCAGCTGCTGTGAACGAAATCCAGATGCATGCGCCCCCTTGTGGACAAGTGCGGCATTGCACCCTTGCGTCACTTTGCATCTGGCTAAACGTGGAACCTGGAGATTGGAACTGCTGGAGATTGGAACCAGGTTCTTAGGCTTAGCAGGCAGGCGCCTTAACCCCTAAGCCATCTCTCCAGCCCCGCCCTTGGCTATTTTGAAAAGTCTTGGACATAAGGAATCCCCCCCAAAAATCCAGAAGCCTGTTTATGAACATTAAAAACAAATAATTACCCCATAAACAAATAGTACAGCAGCCTTTACAAAATAAGCACAGGCGTTCTTATTCTAACCTCCTATGCAAACACTTTACTGATCAAATTTTATCAAGAAACTAAGAAGTCACCCCAAAATCATGTGCCCTATGTATGCTAACCATAAGTAAAAAAGCCACTGGGTATTTTTTTAACTTTTATTAACCTTTGAACACATTTGTAATGTGGGAGCTTATCCAGGTTCCACACTTTGACTTGACCAATTCTCGACTGTTTCCTCCTCACTGGAAGTGCAGAAAACACGGAGGATTAAAGGGCACTGCGTTTACATGTCTGTGTGTGTGCACGTGTGCATGTGTATGTGTGTGTGTATGTGCATGTGTGTGTGCAATTTCAAACCTGCCAAGTGACTTTGAGCGACTTTGCAAACTCACAAGGCCACAACCAAACTCTTTTCACATTTTGCTAAACTATGTAACAGACATAATTCCATTTTCCCTCTGTCAGTCATCTTTTTACTTCAGCATGATTACAAGATTTTCTTCTATGAAAAATCAGTTTTTAAATTAATTTATGCAACTGTTTATAGCTCAAGTATGAGTTTAAATGAAAACTTTGATAGTTGCAAGTAATTGGTTTTAATTTACATGTTCCTCAATGATTACCGTTAGTTTCAGGAACAGTCTGAGGCTCTGTGCTGCATCTTAAATGATAAGGGATGACAGTGTGCCTACTGAAGCTTGCTGAACGTCACTTCAGGGCATGGACAAATATTCTCGCTGGAGCCTAAGAAAGGTATCAGCAAAGGACATGATGACGCCCACAGGACAGGACAGAAGTATGGTGAGCAAATGAGCAAAAGTACTGAGCAATTCACTTTCATAAAAACAAAATTAAAGCTATTTGTTTATTTATACATATCAATTCACTTTAATATGTGCCAGACACTGACTGCAGCATTGCAAAGTCTGTGGGGAGAAGTCAGAGACTTGGCCCTGCCTCGCAGCTATGTATAGCAATAGGATTAGATCTAGCCTGGGGAAGCAGAAGAGTATCTCTGTCCATGGGAGAGTTGTGCAGAAAAGCAGTATTACCTACCAAGCAATGGCAAAACAACAAACAAAATGTTCAGAGACCTGTGGCAAAGGGAGCTGGAAAGTAGCTAGAGTACAAGGATCACGTGGAGGGACAGTGAGAGATGAAGCTGGGACATCAAAGAGAGCAGCAACCCAGTAAGTCATACTAAAGGTTTCATATATATATATATTCTAATTAAGAGTACTATTGGGCTGGAGAGATGGCTTAGCAGGTAAGGTGCTTGCCTGCAAAGCCTAAGAATGCATGTTCAAATCTCCAGGTCCAACATAGCCACAGTGATGCAAGTATGCAATGTCACACATGCACACAAGGGGGCGCATGCATCTGGAGTTCATTCACAGACCCTGAAAGACCCTGGCATGCCCTTTCTCTCTCTCCCAAAAACTATATTATATATATATATGGGTTTTTTGAGGTAGAGTTTCAGTATAGTCCAGGCTGACCTGGAATTCACTATGTAGTCTCAGGGTGGCCTTGAACTCATGGTGATCCACCTACCTCTGCCTTCCAAGTGCTGGAATTGAAGGCATGCACCACTACACCCAGCTTCAAAAATAAAAAAAATAGTTTTAATTAAGAGTACTGAAGTGACTGAAGCAAGATCTGAGGGTGAAGGGGGAGGGCAGAGTGAACTGGAATTACCAGCATTTGAAAGGCTGTTCCAGTAACTATGTGAACAAATATGATAGATCACTGCAGTGGAGTGAGAGATGATGATGGCTTAGAGTGGAATGGATGACATGCAAGGAGCAGGTTGAGTAAACAAAGTGCACTTGACAGGACAGGGTGACAGAGTGGATAGGGACTTATTTTGTCATGTATAGCTGCACTAAGAGCGGTGCTTGGTATATAATAGCACCTAAATAGCGTAGGATAAATTTGGAATGAGCAAATACAAGGATGAAGGAAATGAAAGACAAGAATGATAGTCTCAGAAATGAATGAATGAATCACTGCTTGATTACTTAAAATACCTGCCACAATGCAGATGCTGTTCAATGGTTGCATACTACGTTGTGTAGGGAGTGACCACAAGGGAAATGTCTGAACATGTGTAGTGCAGATGTAACCTTGCCATTTTGATACCTTTGATCAGAGGTTGGTGGAATTCATAGATGCAGACTGAAGGATATAAAGGGCTGACTGCACTCCTGAGATAAAGGGAAATCAAGTGATTTGGAATTGGAAAAGGCAAGGTGTTTGGATAAAGTTATTGCATCCAGAGCTTTCTGCACTATACCATCCGTCCTTCTCATAAACTATATTTGAAAAGTATACTTGTGGCCAGCAGGCATATGAAAAATGTTTAACATCACTAAATATCAAGGAAAATCAAACCAAAACAGCAATGAGATATCATCTCACCTCTTTAAGAATGACGGTTACTAATGGTATCAGGTGCTGGTGAGGGAGTAGGGACAAAAGAAACTCTTGAATCCTTACTGATGGCAGGATGAAAATTAGTACATCCTCCATAGAAAACAGTATGGAAGTTCCTCAAACAGGTAAAAAGATAATTACCATATGATCCAGTTTTATCAGTCCTGGGTACATGTCAGAAGGAAATGAAATCAGTATGTTGAAGAGACATCGGTGCTCCCATGTTTATTGTGAAACAATTCAAACTGACCAAGAAATGGAAACAACCCAAGTACCTATCAATTGAAGAATGGCTGAAGAAAATGTGATATATATATATATATATTTGCAATGGAATACAATTCAGCCATAAAATAATGAGACCCTATCATTTGCAACAACACAGATGGAAATGCAGACAATTATATTAAATAAAATAAGCCAAGCATAGAAAGACAACTACCACGAGATCTCACTCATATGTGAAATTCAAACAATGTCTATGAGCTGGTCTCATAGTCATTGAGATGAGAATGGTGGTTACTAGAGGGAGAAGAGTCAGCAGAAGATTGGAAAGGTTAGCAATGGGCTCACAGTTAGACGGATACAAGTGATTCTGGTGTGCGACTGTACAATGCAGTGACTGTACATAATAATAATGTCCTGTACATTTCAAAAAGTTAGAAAGAGCAGTTTGAAAGTTTGCCCCACACAGAAATAATAAATAGTTGAGGAAATAAAGTATGTTTAACTTGAACATTATTCATTGTATATCTTCTATGAAATATTGCCTGGTACCATTAATATGCTCAATGTTATGCTTTTATAAATCAGTTAAAAATAATGTCTATAAGGCTGGGAAGATTGCTCAGTGGTTAAAGTCACTTGCTTGCAAAACCTGAGTTCAAGTGCCCAGCCACTGATGTAAGGCCAGATGCAAAAAGTGGCGCAAGCACCTAATATTCATTTGCAGTGGCAAGAGACCCTTTTACTTATGTATGAACGTGTGTATATGTGTGCATGCATGTGCACACACACACATACATACCCACATGCAAATAAACAAAATTTTAAACAGAAACTGTATAAATAAAACATTGCACTTTGCGAGGACAGTGAAAAGAATACCAGAGCAGAGAGTCTAGTCAGGGGAGAAACCAGAAAACATAACTTCCCACTTTTTTCTCTTCATGATGAGATGGAGGGACGGAAGGATTGATGGATGCAGTCCCTGGATACATGAATAGAATGTCTGCATTTGCACTAATTTGATGTGTCTTTATCCACAATAAGTGACTTATAAATTAAGAGTTTACTCTTGATGAGATTAGGAAAAAATATCTTCAAGCTTGCAGTCTACATCTATTGATACAGCTTGGTAACAATAGGAATCCTGCTCTGGCTAGCTGAGCACAAGGATGCGGAGTGCTTTTCTTGACTTTGTTGCTGCCATTTGCCTCTGTCCTCCTCAGAGCCGCCTGTAGAGGAGGCGCTTCAGCAAGGCAGGGTTTCACAAAGCTGTGTCCCCTGGCGCTCACACCCATGAGCTTCATGTAAAACCAAGCATTTTCCAGGAATTTCAATTATAGTTTGAAGTATTCTAATGATAAAAGAAACGTGAAATATGCCCATGCCCTAGAAATTGAGTGTCAGCCTAAGAAGGAAGGGACCTAGAATTATCGTCTCCCTAGGTGAACCTGTTCAAAGGAAAGAGCTATAAAGTGAAAGGTCCTTGATCGTGAAAACTGTAACTGCTAAATAACACACCCCAAAACGTACCACTGTGCCTCCTGCCCTCTGAACTAATTGCAAGAATACCAAGGGCAGCAGGTCCAGGCTTGATTCTGAAGTCATTTCGTGGCAATTTAAAGTAATTGGGATTTTTTTTTAATGACAGTTGCTATAAAGAAGAATACACAGCTTTGCGATGCTTTGTGACACTTCTTTGAATTACAACTAGAGAATAAGACATCTGAGGCATGGCTGCTAATTTATAGCAATACACCCATTCTATCATTGTGGACTCGCATCACCAATGAGAAAAGGAAAGGGAAAACACAGCCACGGGGTAAAATGAGAAGCCCCTGTGGGCACCCTAACACCATCCAGACTCATTTCCACCCAAGTGCAAAATCCACAGAGTCTCTCACAGCCTTCTGAAGTTCATTGGCATCTTGGAGCCAAATGGTAACTCATCTGGAATCCTGACCACTAAGCGAAATGCCTAAAACGTACAGAGATCTTAATTAGTAAAGGAGCAGGCTAAATAAATAAATAAATAAATAAATAAACAAACAAGTGTTCTACTAATAATTGCACAAAATTGAAGCGCGATGACATATGCTGACTCTGAGATGCTTGCCGGGGGTAGAGCTCTTTGGGGTGCTGCCTCTTCACACAAATTGCATTTGATCTCAGGAAGGGCTCTTCAGAGCCAAAGAATATAAAGATGTTTGCAGTCTCTCCTCTTCCTTCAGCGTCCCTGCTGCGTGAGCCCCACCATAATTAGACGCTGGCATTTAGGGGGATGTTTTGAATGTTCAATTAGGTTTTCTTTCTTCGTAACTGTCCTGCTTTAATATGAATGAACACAACTCCAACTATCCTTTAGAGGCCTGCTTTCGACAGTCTTTCCACGTGTTTCACAACAACTGCCCTGCGACGCTGCCCCTAATTCAGATGTAGAGAGGGAAAACAGAATGGACTAGATTTCTATCTGAATCCAATTGAAATCATGATGCTCCAACTGCTAAAAGGAGCGAGAGAACAAAGGCTCAGTCTTCAACGTCCACCCTGCATCATCTGAGCCCCATCTTAGACCTACTGAACCAGAATTTGCACTCGAATAAGCTTTTGAGTGATTTGTGTGTCCATGAAAGTTTGAGAACCATTGATCTGTAGCACAGGAACATCTGCAGTACTATATAATACTTGGGGGAAAATACATTCTGTGTAAAAAGAAAAATATAAAAGGAAAAGATGAAAAAAATTGTGTCTTTGTCTCATCAAATTGGTGAACATGACATACAGACTTAGAAACACTCAGGGACAAGCCAGCTTATCTGTCCTGACAGCCATCAGTGAGGCCCACCAGGACCGACCATCCCATCTCCTGTGGGGCACACTTCTGAGCTTTCTTGAGCTTGGAGGTGGAGAGGGGCTTGCTATGGATAATGAAACGTGAGTGGAAAGACCCGTGCCACTCCTCTGGGGAGACACTCAGCAACTGGAGTATACCTGTCTCTTTGCTTTCTCCTGGCCTAATAAAGTATTCACAGAAGGCCATGTTGATGTGGAGAGACCACATCTAATCTAATGAAGCTCTGTGCTTCTTCCTTTTCCTCGAAATCCTCAAAGCTCCAGCTTCGTTTTCACTTTAAGCTTTAGTCATGTATCTCAGTGCATCTAAAAGCTTCTGTAGGTGTTCTCTAAAGCAAGGATATAATTGGAAACTAGTATTTCTCCTCTATAATGTGAATACCTGGATAGCAAGATTATTGTCACACTGGTTTTAGCTGGTTGTTCTTTAACTTCATTGACTCAGCATACACGGAAGAGGTCATGAAGCTGACGGTCAGATTCCAGAGTTGTACCGTTGCATTGCCTTGGTCAATATGTTTAACAAGGCCTCTGATGGTGGGGTGGGGGGATCTTCGGGCTTATAAAATCTAATCTATGCTCCAAAACATTCATTCCAAACAAAAGACTATCACTCTCAGATGACTACTGGTATTGAAGGAGAAATAAGAGAATACTAGCCTCTTTTAGGCAATTTAAGCTAAAAATTGAGGCCCAGAGAGAACCAGAGATGACATCCCACATGCCAACCTCCTTGGCATGAATGGAACTCTTGGCATGAATGGAAATTGTGTCTGATCAAGACTCATCTACAACCTGCTACAGCACCCCTGCTGCCCAGTCTAGCATATGACTTAGGTGGGCTGGCTCTGGGGTCTACTCTCCAAATCTATAACCCAAATGAGTCTTCAAATGACATCCCTGAGCCTGACGAAAGACTACATTTTCCATACTGTAAGGATGAAAGCCTTCCTGTCACTCTCTCTGCCTGCCTTTCTTCACACGTGAGTCTGGCCTCTTCCCACACCCAGCCTGGCTGGGTGGAGGAGAGAACATGATACTGTTTCTTTGGGGCAATTTTTCTCCTTGCCTCTGCTTTATAGTTTGGGTAAGTTCTCAGTTTAATTACATGTATGATTTTCCTCTGGTCTCCAAATCTACCACTTGTGCATTTCCCTTACACTATATATGTCCCACGTGGAGGCTTTCACTAACTTTAGATCTGTTATCTGGGTACCTTCTCTAAACTCAGGATTCCACGGATATGACTCTCTTTACTATTCATTTCTCATCTGAATTTCTTAGTCTCTGCTTTGATACTTCCCCTCTGCTATTTTTCCCTAAGGTTCCACCATTTGCCCTCTTAATTTCCTTCCATAGGGAAGCACAAAGGTGGATAAAATGTATGTTTCTTCTAAATCTCCCCATATATACACCTAAGTTCTATCTTTCACTGGCATGGAGCTCTACTCCAGTCTTTCCTTCAAAATCTCAATTTCTCTTAAATGAACCTTATGAACTATGCAATATTTTCCACTTGAGTGTGTGTTTCCCACTTCCCACATGTTTTATAGCTCTGCTCTAGCCTTCTTCCAATTTCCCTTGAACCCCAAAGTTTGTAATTTCTCTCCAAATAAACTTAATGCTTCATAATTTATCCTTCTTGAGTTCAGTTTTAAGCAATTCTTTGTTAAAAATAGAACAGGATCCAAACTTGGGGTGCATATTGGTGAACCCCTCCTGAACCCCATATTGTGCATCAGTATGATTCCAGAAGGACTTTCCAGCAGCTAAACAAAGTTACAATAATACTGTATATGTATTTTCTTAGTTTATTATTATTTTTTTGGTACCTAAAGGATCTCATACTTCAATTAGACACATGGTAATGGGAAAGGGCTCACTCAGGAGCATCTTCCTCTGAAGAAACACCTTTCTCCTACTCCCTCCCTTTCTGCCTAAGTTCATACTGAATTCTTTTCTTAAGATATTCAAAATGTGTTTCATAAAAATGAAGAAAAGGATGTATACAGATTACTGTTCCATCAGACAGAAAAACTGGATGAATAACCATGGATATGAGAAGAATAAAGATTTAATAAGATAAAGGAAGTAGTTATTCAACAACAAAATATCACAAGCATAGGTTTGAATATAACATTCCATAGTCTTGTGAAGAAATATAATGGGAACTTTAAGTTGAAGGACACAATTATTTGATTCAAGGCTTGTGTTCAAATTTTTTCTGATCAACACAAGAGAGACGTACTAAACACAAACTGAGGAAATTTGTTCTATATGTAATAATGGTCCTGTCGGTACTTTTAAAAGAAAAGCCCTTTTTTTTTTTTTTAAATTTTTGGAGAAAGACACAGAGAGAGAGGGAGAGAGAGGGAGAGGGAAACAGATAGAAAATGGGTGCACCAGCAGCCTCTCAGCTGCTGCGAACAAACTCCAGATGTGTGCGCCCCCTTGTGGGCAAGTGCAACATTGCACTCTTGTACCACTTTGCATCTGGCTAAACATGGGACCTGGAGATTGGAACCGGGTTCTTAGGCTTAGCAGGCAGGCGCCTTAACCGCTAAGCCATCTCCCCAGCCCAAGCCCTTATCTTTTAATATACACTTTCTTTCATTTCCAAATAAAATAGTTATGACATCTGAGTTCCATTTCACAATGATATGAATGGAGGAGGGGTGGAGTGTCTAAAATAAGATTAGCTAGTTATGATAATTGCATGGCTGCTTGATGAGCACTTGAGACTCATTATACTATTCTCTTTAATTCTATGAATACCTTAAACTTTTCATAATAAATTTTTAATAGATAAAATAAACAAACCAAGGCCTATGAGTTAATAGCTTGCCATGCCAAACCTCATGAAATACAGATCACCACAGGTCAGAAGAAGTGAAAATGTACACATGTCCCTTCATTGCTGTGCCTGCATGCCCTGCACACAGGGCTATTACTGATTGAATTTAATCAATCCAATTCGCACTAGTAGTCCGACATTGCTGAGACACTTCAAAGGAATATCCATTTGTAGAGGAAAAGGAAGAGTTTTGCTAATGAGAATTTCAAGGTTGTTTCTGCTGAATTGCTCTGCCCTTCTCATACATCCCAAAAGCAAGACTGGCTCTCAATTTGGGCCTGTCTTTTATTTATTTTTTTTAATTTTCAAATGAGTCATGCTGTTTAAATTTAATTGGCATGTGTTATCAGCCTAATTTTCCAAAGTTCCTCATTCTTACCCAAATGTACTTGGCCTTCCAAAGTGAATTAGATATACTTCAAATTTTGTCTTAATCATATTCTCTTTTAAAAAATAAAATTTCAAGACTCTGAAGAATTTTCTTAATTCTCTCTTTCTCTCTCTCTCAGAACTTTGCAGCATAGCTAATTTACAGGTGTTATTTATTAATATAACCTCTAAAAACATATAATAACCAAAAGACTGAAAATAGTTTGTAGACTAAGATTTGGCCAGTTTTTATCTCAAATCCAAAGCAAAGAACAATTGTAGGTTGCTACTTGCCTTCTTCTAATATATATATGTATGACCGCTAATCTGGTACATTTAGTAAAGCACAAGTCAGCATATGTCTTCCAGGCTATCTTCAGGGAGGAGAACTGACCTGAATCTGGGGCACCATTCTGTAGTCTGTGACTATTGTACTTACTTTCTCATCACTGAGATAAAGCAGCTGATGGGAGGAAAGGATTTTTTAAAATTTATTTTGGCTTATAGTCTCAAAAGGAAGCTTCATGATAGCACTCTGCCACAGCAGGTGGAAAACAGCAGCCAGAAAGCGAGCCAAACCCTGTCAAGAGGGAGCTGGCTATAATTACAACAACACACCTCCTCCAGCAAGGCTCCACCACCCAAACTGGATACCAAACATTCAAAACACAAGTTTATGTGGGACGTGTGATTCAAGTGTCGCAGTCAGTTCCTCATGACTTGACAAACACCCGACAAAAAGCAACATATAGAATAAAGGGGGTTATTTCCAGCTTATAACTTCCAGGGAAAGTTCCTTCAGTGGTGGAAGCTGGCTCCATTTTAGAAATCCAAGCAAGGAAAACCACCAAACAGCCAGCATCACCAAGAAATATGAACAGCCAGAGCTCCAAAACTCTACATACCTTAGGGTTGGACTGGAGATCTGGTCCCAAAACACATCTTAGGGCTGGACTCCAAGATCCACCCCCAGAAACATGCCCCCTATACCAGGGATCTACCTGCTAGGGGCTCAATTTTAATAAAACATCTGAGTACTGGGTCAAACATTTACACTGTCACATTCAAACTACCACATTCTGCCCCTGGCTCCCATAGACTCATGGCCATTTCACAATGTAAATTGCATTCAGTCCAACTTCAAAGGTCCCCATAAGCTCTACAACTTTACTTTAAGACTGTTTCAAAATCAAAACTCCCATCTGAGATTCAAATCTGTCTCTTAACTGTGAGTCCTGTAAAATCAAAACAAGTTACATACTTGCAACACATAATGGCACAGAGTAAGCATTCCCATTGCAAGAAGGCATAACAAGGAGAGTTTGGACCCATGCAAACTCAATAACTATTAGGGAAACATCAAACATACAGTTCAAGTCCAACACATATAAATAGTGATGACAATCTCTGGATTTCAATTCTGCCCCTCTAGCTGGATTAAGGAGGCTGGAGAAAAATTTTATCCTGAGCCAATAGCACTCCATAGTAACCATTGTACAGTCCTGATATATCCAAACATCTTCAGGTCTACGCTGAAAACCACGTTCAATCCTCAAAGCTCCCTACAATAGCCTTACTTGGAATGCAATGATTTCAACAACGGTGTTTCACATGTCATATCTTAGCAGTGGCTCCTGATTCAACTTCAGACAAGGGCCTCACCATACAGAGGGACATCACCCTGCTTCATATGACACATTTCAGCAGTGGCTCCTGGACACCATATATACTTCATGACCAGCCTCTTGGAATTTTTCACGCATTCAAAACCATTACCAGGTATGAGGGCAAGCCAATTTTGTAAATCCAGGGGGGATATGAACCCTAATCTTGAAGAGCAGCATATGCCTTTAGAATTCTTCCTCTGTCACTTCCTTCTCACTGAGCTTTTCCTGGGCGGATTTCACCCTTACTCATCTTTTCCATTGTCCCAATGCAAAAACAATTAGCCTACCCTTAACGGTAGTAATTTGCTAAAGGATTGCCCTCGGCAACCTAAAACTAGTCTTTGTGCCTGTCAACTTAAACTTGCTAGGAGTTTTCCTGTGATTAAACCATACATCTTTTATATCTTTCTGTTCTATACCTTCTGCTAAGCAGACCAGTCCATTAATTTTAAATTCAATCTTGATCAAACTCTCTGGGCATGGGAAGAAAAATGCAGCCATCCTTTATGCCAGTAACCCAGTTCCAAGCAAGTTCTCTGCTGTCTCCTTCCCCTTTGAAGTTTTATAAGCCAAGCCTTCACAGTCCACAATTCTCTCTGCATTTAACATTTTCAAACTCTCACCAGAGTAACTAATAAATTTGGCTTACCGCACTGTGAGGCTTCTCCAATCCCAAGAACCAAGTCCTTCCACATTCCTCTAGCACACAAGTTCCAAAAGACCAAATCCACATGGTCAGATTCATTGAGGCAATGGCCCCACTTTTCAGTATCAAAATACTGTTGTTTCTGGAAAACAACAACAACAACAACAATCAATCAAAAGCAGCTTATAGGAGGATGGGGATTTATTTCAGGCTTATAATATCCAAGGGAAGTTCCATCAGTAGCAGAAACTCCCTTCCATAAATCCAAGCAGAGAAACACCACCAGACAGCCAGCACCACCAAGCACGAACATCTAGCACTTCAAAAACTACTGTCCACACATTTTAGGGATGGACTCAAGATCTTCCCCAAAACACACTTTAGGGATAGACGCCAAGGTCCACCGTCAATGACACACCTCCTGTAGTAGGGATCTGCATTCTGGTGACTCAAGTTCAATGAAATACTTGGAGCTATGAAGCCATACATTCAAACTAACACATTCAAACTACATCAACCAACACAACAAACCTGAAGAGGAATTTGCAAACACACTCCAGACACATGTGCCATCATGTGTATCTGGCTCATGTGGGACCTGAAAAATCGAAACTGGGTCCTTAGGCTTCACAAGCAAGCACCTTAACCACTAAGCCATCTCTCCAGCCCTCTCCTTCCCTCTTCTTTCTGGCTATCATAATGTGATCTGTTCTGCTCCAACACATCCTCCCTACCATGACAGATTGAAACATTGAATATAAATAAATTTTCCTCTCTGCATGCTACTTTTCTCACTGCTGTGACCAAATACCTGTTGAAAAGCTACTTAAGGGAGGATGGATATATCAGGCTCATGGTTTTAAAGGGTGCAGTGCAGCAGTGGGGAAGGTATGGGGGCTGAAGTAATGGAACAGGAGCATGAGGCTGCTCGTTCACACCTCAGCAGATTCCACAATCTCCCAAAATAACACCAACAGCTGGGGACTAAGTATTCAAATATATGAGTCTGTGGGAAACATTTTAAAATCATAACACTCCCTTGAGTTGTTTTGTTTATGTATTTTAACAAAATGACAAAAAAATCAACATATTATTTGTGTGTGTGTGTGTGTGTGTGTGTGTGTGTGTGTGTGTGTGTGTGTTGACCAGAGGACTACCTCAAATGTTGTTCCTCTCACCTCTTGCCAATTAGGTTTCACTAACTGGTCAGTGAGCCCCAGGGATAATCCTATGTCCATCTCCTCAGCACTGGAATTACAGGTGCATACCACTTCACTACTTGGGTTCTGGACATCAAACTCAGGTCCTTACGCTTAGATGGTATGTACTTTACCAACTAGCCCCATCATTTTTTTCAATGAATAGACTAGGGAAATAATTTGGACATAGACACCACTAAAAATAAGATTAAGTTAAGAAAAAGTAAATTAATTGTAAGAATCATACAAATAAAAGCCAGTCAAGCTTGTGTCTTCCATCAGGTAAATGTGATAGTTAAATATCATTTAAAAATAATTAGTTGAGGGATGGAGAGATGGCCTAGAGGTTAAGGTGTTTGTCTGCAAAGTCTAAGGATCCATGTTCAATGCTCAAGGTCCCACACAAGCCAGACGCAGAAGGTGATGCAAGTGCACAAGGTTGCACATCTGCATGAGGTGGCGCACACATCTCATGCGCCAATTCTCATTCTCACTCTCTTTATCTCTCATAAAAAGTAATTAGGGCTGGAGAGATGGTTTAGTGGTTAAGACACTTGCATGAAAAGCCTAAGGACCCATGTTCAAGCTCTCTCTTGATCTCATGTAAACCAGAGGCACAAAGGTGAGGCAAGTGCAAGGCTACACATGCACACTACGTGGCACAAGCATTTGGCATTCAATTCCAGTGGCTGGGGCCCTGGAATGCCAATTCTCTCTCACACACACACTTTCTCTAAAATAAATAAGTTAAAAAAATAATTAGTCGATTTATATACAGTGAAACAGTGTCATCAAGAAATGAACTGCCTGTTGTCGACAGTAGTTTTAATCATGGAAAGACCATCTACATAGAAGTCTACATAGAAGTGGAAGTTGGTATAGAAACTTCAGAGAACTCTTTGGCAACATCTATTAAAATTGGGGAAAAAATAACAAAACAAGCTGCCTTTCTTGCAACTAAGCCCTTTTACTCTTAAGTACATACTCCAAAAATATGAGTACGTTTATTCACAAAATGCCTACACTAAACTGTGGAGAGTAGCACTTTCATAATTGACACAAGCTGGAAAATAACTAAAGGTCCATAAAGCAGAAAAATGCATCAATAAATTATGGAAAGTTCTCACAGGATCAAGAGCTGAGCCCTTTGGGTGTAAGTCACAAATTTCACTGTTATCAATTCCATGTTATCCCTTACACATGCTCACCAACTGGCACAAGTCTTCTTGACTGTTTGCCCTTAATTACACAACGGCACTATAAATGAGTGTTTCACGTTTTGCTGGGATCTGCACCACTGAGATACTTTTCTTTGTCCAGTGGGACAGAAGTCGAATGCTAGGTCTATAGCAATGAACCTTACAGCACACTACATTTACCCATCGTAAGTGCAGCTCATATTTCATCCTAAAACAAACACCATTGGAACTCCTTTTAAGGGTAAAGCATCATTTCCAGGAAATCCTTGATAATTTACAAATTCATAAGCCATGAATAATAATCCCTAAATACATTGTAACCCTGGAAATCTTTATTTCCAAATGTCCATGCAGGAAAAAAAAAAAAAAACCTGAAACAATAAGATATGGAGTTTTTTTTTTTTTTTTTTTTGTTTTTGTTTGTTGGGGAAGTACAGAAAATTCTAGATATCAGGGAAGTAGCTACTCATGACATGTATTGGAGAAAGTAACCCTAACCCTCAGTCATAAGAACATAATACTCACTCTTTGTGTATGCACGATGCAAGAGCTACACAGGAAGTCACTGCTCTGGATTTGGTTTAGTTTTGTATAATCTTGCTCACTAAATGCATTGTTTTCATAAAATAAATATGAATGACACCTTCTATCCTCTTAATCACAGTACTTAAATTGTTTTAAAAAATGTGTAAGTAGGCAGTTTCATCATTCTGTGAATATCATGGCATGAACATAAGCAATGATGGCTTATATGATAGCTATAATATGATAGATAATGATGATATAATAATATCACCAGGCAAGATAATTTTATGAGGCCATCATTATATGAAGTTTTTCATTGATCAGGATATCATTATGTGGCATATCTAACTACATAGTATAAATACGTATGTAATTTTTATATGCACATTACATGTATCTCTGTCATATCTGTCAGAAACATTCACTGTCAAGCCACCCACAATGACACCAATCTTCTGAAAAGTAAACCTAATTAGTCCACTGGAAGGTGGAGAAATTTTAATCAGCTATATTCCTACTGGGAAAACACATAAAAATATTTGGTTACTTTTTGCTAATTATCATAATAACTTATTTTGATGTTTGTTTCAAAATAAGCATAGCTTTAATATTTTTAAATATATTTATTTATTTATTTATTTGAGAGATAGAAAGAGGCAGAGAGAGAGAGAGAGAATGGGCATGCCAGGGCTTCCAGCTACTGCAAACGAATTCCAGAGGCATGCGCCCCCCCCCTTGTGCATCTGGCTTACGCAGGTCCTGGAGAATCGAACCAGGATCCTCTGGCTTTGCAGGCAAACGCCTTAACTGCTAAGCTATTTCTCCAGCCCAGCTTTAATATTTTTAGATAATTAAAGTAATTAAGATTCATTATTAAACACACATTATTAAAAAATCTTGAAAAGCATTTTCGTCTTAATTCTGCTTTCTCCTCAAATCTCGCTAAAATCAGAGCAAAGGGACACCTTGAAGGGTGAAGTAAAGAAAGGATGGCAGTGAAGATGGGCTACATAGGTAGACAGGTAAAAGCTAAACCCAAGCTAGAGAGGAGAAAACTGCGTGATAAATGTATTTCTACTACAGAATCCTGCACGTTCAAGAGGTGATATTGTTGAACAGCTCCAAGACCAGGGAAGAACTGGAGCTACAATCAAAAGGACTGCAGGAAACCCAAAAAGTAGATCACTAACTAGATCCTCTAACCCGTGTTGCTGGGCAACTCCCCTGCTCTCCTGTCAGCAGTAGTTTGTGGATTTAATCTCTGACGCTGTCTAGCTGGAAGGATGCTGAGCACAGTGGAGTGCATAGTACCCATCTGTAATTTCAAGCTGCGTGTCTGGTCTTAGTCCCCATTCTGAATGCACAACTGTAACTCACTTCCAGGATCCCTCGCAACAAAACGTCTATACTCCAAGCAGAATACAGGAAGATTCTCTTTTAGATAATCTAACTACCCTCAAAAGAAAATCCTAGAGATACTGTCACTAGAGACAACCTTTCTAAAGCCACCACCCAACCAACCCTAGAAGAAGGCATAACGACAAGAAGCCACACACAAGGGAAAGGTGAAGAAGGGTTAACTTAACCATTGGCAGATCACCAAGGACAACACACATCTCAAGAAAAGATTCAACCTGGAAGACAGAAATCAAAAAAACTTGAATGCAATAGTAGAACATATTGATAAGAGAAGCCATTTTAATTATTATTCTTAATAGCATTCCCAAAACATGAAAACCAGAGTGGAGACATTTCTACTTTATGTCCTATAGACAATATAGGAAAGAGTAGCTAGGGCTTTAAAATAAAGTGCTCACTCAAATTAGGTCCTGAAGAGGAAACGTTTCCAGAACATAGGAAAGCAGACCAACAGATGGAAAATAGCCATGAGAATTAGGAGAAACAGTCCCTGGGGTGCTGTATCCAAGTAATGAGTTTTGAGTGTCAGGATTGCTGAGTGGTCTAAGGCACCAGACCCAAGTAATAGCTTTTTAAAAACAGGGAACTAAAAAAGTAAAGGGGAATAAATGGCCAATAAAATCATTCCCTCTGAATTGTTGGATTGAAATAGTGTGCTGAGTACCCAACACAGTAGATCAAAAACTACACACTTAGCCAAGTGTGCAGGCCTGTGGTCCCAGCTATCCAGTAAGGTGAGACAGAAGAATTACAAGCTCAAGGACAGCCTGGGAGAGTTAGCAGGACCATCTCAAGATAAAATAGTAAGGGTTATAGAGAAGGCTCAGCTGAAGTGCTTCCCAATGCTAGCATGAGGAACTGAGTTTGGATACCCAGAAACCATGTAAGAGCTGGTATATGACTGTAATTCCAACACTGGGAAGGTGGAATCAGGAGGATCCCAGGAGATTGCTGACTAGCTAGTCTAGCCAAATCTGCGAACTCTGGGTTTAGCAAAAAACCTTGCCTCAGAAAGTGAGGTAGAGAGTGATTGAGGAAGAGACCTGATATGTGAGGCTCCAGGGTCAATACTCAGCATGAAAGAAAGAAAAAGAAAGAAAGAAAGAAAAAGAAAGAAAGAAAAAGAAAGAAAGAAAGAAAGAAAGAGGGAGGGAGGGAGGGAGGGAGGGAGGGAGGGAGGGAGGGAGGGAGGGAGGGAAGGAAGGAAGGAAGGAAAGGATAGGTTCCGTTCCACTGAGCAGATCCATTAGCCAAATCTAGAGCAGTTGGTAACCCATAATGGCTGTGTGCCACTACTGCACTTGTGTGAGCATTACGTCAGGTTGTTTGCTGCTGAGTAGCTTAGACCACGAGTTACTTAGACAGATGTTGGTCATTTTCCCCCAGTCACTTATATAGCGTCTTCTAGCACTAGACAAGCTAATTGTCTGGGGAATGACTCTCTTCCACATTCCAGCCTGGTCTCTCCATGTTCTGTGCAAACAGCATATGGTGTCTTCAGCAGTAGGGTCTTACCAATAACCTTTGGTGGGTCATCAAGTACTCTGACAGAAATCTGTCTTTTGGGGGGAATGTTAACCACATGTTGGTATTGGGAGTTACAGATCAGTGCCAAGGAAAAAGAAGGAAGAAAAAGTATACATAATATGAGAGAGAAAGAGAGAAGAGGGAGTGATAGAGAGAGAAACAGGAGAAGATTGAGGTTAGTCTTCATCATACCTTCTCCAGGCCCCTGTGATTCAGGTGTTCTCTCCAAGCACCTGATGCAGGTTCGACTTTTAGATGTCTTTCAGGATAATAGATTTTATGGTACCATTTCCGTTTGGGTCCAGTTTTTTTTGTCCGCCCCCTACCACCCTTTCCCTGCCCTCCCACCCCACCATCCCTATTGTCCAGTCTTCAAGATGTATATAGAAGAGATTTGTTTTGTTTTGTTTTTTCGAGGTGGGATTTCACTCTAGCGCAGGCTGACCTGGAATTCACTAGGTATTCTCAGGGTGACCTCAAACTCACTACGATCCTCCCACCTCTGCCTCCCAAGTGCTAGGATTAAAGGTGTGCACCACCATGCCTGGCTCAAGATGTTTATTAGGTGTGTCAGCATCTCTGGAAAAATACAAATTAGGAGCCACAGATGAGTGAGACCATGCAACTTATCTTTCTGTGATTGGATGAGTTTGCTAAGAATGATCTGTTCCAAGTTTGATCATTTTTCTTCAAGTTGCTTCGTGTCATTTTTCCTTACTGCTGTGTAGAATTCCATTGTGTAGATATACCACATCTTAGTTATCCATTCATCTATTGATGGACATCTGGGTTGATTCCAGCTCTTAGCAATTATGAATTGATCAGCTATAAACATGATTGGGCCAATCTCTCTGAACTGAGGCTTGGAGCTTTTAGGGTAAATGCCCAGTAAGGGAATAACTGGGTCTTTTGGTACCTGTATAGTCATTCTTTTTAGGATCTCCATATTGCTTTCCATAGTGGTTGTACCAGCTTACATTCCCACCAACAGTGAAAGAGGGTTCCTATTTCTCCACACCCTCACCAGCATTTGTTGTCATTAGATTTTTTAATGTTTGTTAACCTTATCCAAAAATGAGCCCACTCTCCAATATCAACTCCCACAAATAGTGGGATACAAGAGGGTCTATAGCTATTAAAGTCTCTCTAAAATAATAATGGCTATCCATGTATATTGCACTGACCTCACTCTCCATTGGAGAATCTGCTTCTCTCTTTCAGATGGATGCAGAACCTGAGGAGAGATTCAGCCCATCGCACTGCAACAGGGCATCAGCAGAAGCCATAGAGTTACAGGGGAAATGAGTAAGAGTGCTGCTTTATCGGTGAACCTGGTACCAGCACAAGGGCAAAGGAGATAGACACAAAGAACACTCAACCCCTACCAAATCAGAGACAAAGAGACTCACAAAACCTCTTCACTGAAATTATATATATATATATATATATATATATATATATATATATATATATATATATATATGTAGAGAGAGAGAGAGAGAAATGAGTCAAAAGCCTGTGGTTTGGATTAATGTGGCTAAGCATAGTTATTTGAGAGACTTATTGATGTATATGCCCAGTCTTCTTAGCTAAAGAGCACTGGAGGTTCTCTCTGGAGTCTGTTGGTTTCCTGTCCATGAGAATCTGACTTGATTCCCAACACCAGGTATGAGTTCTCCTCCACTGAGTGGGTCTCTTATCCAATCTGTGAACAGGTAGTTACCCGCATAGGCTGTGTGCCACTATTTCACACATGTGTACTTCTTGCCTAACTGGTTGGTTTTGTAACTTGCAGGATCACCTGCTTATTCAAACCACTGGCAACAGTTACCCCACAGCAGTTCCCATAGCACTTACCAGTGACTCAGTAGGGAATTAGTTTCCCTCTACATTCCAGTGTGGTCTCTCAATGTCCTGTGACCACAGGCTCTGGTGTCTTCAGCAATACGGTCTTACCTTTTAGCTCTGGCAGGTAACCAAGTGTACTTTTGATTGGATAATCTGTGCTTTTTAAATAAAATTTTTTTTTTTAATTTTTATATACATAAAATGGTAAGTGATTAGAGAAGGAAACAAATTTGTACACTAGTGAGATTGATATGTTCATTTTACATAAAGAATTATATTTTAACTGAATATTTGGCACTACAGGATGTAGAACATCTTCAACATCTTTCAGAGTTGATCAACATTTTGATTTTTTAATCACTGAGCTAAGTGCACTGGTTCACATAAGCATGTAGTATAAAATGGGAGAAATATATTTAGGGCCATTCCAGAAATTTTCAAAAATTCTGTCCCCATCCCAACCCAAAATTCATTTTACAATACTTTTTTTCTTGACACATGAGTCAGCAATTCAAAAAGCAATTTTTAAAATCAAACATTCTAATAGTGCAATCCAAACATTTTTTAAAATATTTTATTTTTTATTTATTTGAGAGAGAAAGACAGGCAGAGAGAGAAAATGGGCACTCCAGGTGTGCCAGCCATTGCAAATGAACTCCATATGCATGCACCACCTTGTGCATCTGGCTTATGTGGGTCCTGGGGAACTGAACCTGGGTCCTTTGGCATTGCAGACAAGTGCCTTAACTGCTAAACCATCTCTCCAGCCCAATAATCTGTTTTATCTTAGAGATGATAGAGAATACTGGAAATTACAGTATCCTGGGAATGGCAGAAGGCCTCATATATCCAAAAATATCCTCAGCAAAAGAAACACCTCTAGATGTATTACTATACCTGATCCACAGCTATACTACAAAGCCATGGTAACAAAAACAGCATGGCACTGGCACAAAAACAGACATATAGACTTATGGAACATAACTGAATACTCAGCCCTTAGTTCAATTAATTACAGCTACTTGATCTTTGACAAAGGAGCCAACAATATACACTGGAGAAAAGACAGCATCTTCAACAAATGGTGCTGGACAAATTGGATAACCACATGTAGAAAAATGAACCTAGACTCCCCTCACCATGCACAAAAATCTACTCCAAATGGATTAAAGACCTCAATATAAGACCTAAAACTATTAATCAACTGGAAAAAAAATAGGGAAACTCTCCATGATATAAGAGTGGGAAAGATTTCCTCAACAATAATCCAGTAGCCCCAGGAAATTAAACAATCACTCAACAAATGAGATCTCATGAAGTTAAAAAGCTTTTGTACAGACAAACATACCATATACAGAGCCAACAGACTACCCACAGAATGAGAGAAAATCTTTGCCAGCTACACCACTGACAAAAGCCTAATATCTAGAATCTACAAGGAACTCAAAAAAACTAAGCAATAAAAAAAAAAATCAAACAAGCCACTCAAAAAATGGGACTGAGGGCTGGAGAGATGGCTTAGCGGTTAAGGCGCCTGCCTGCTAAGCCTAAGAACCCAGTTCCAATCTCCAGGTCCCACGTTTAGCCAGATGCAAAGTGATGCAAGGGCGCAATGCCACACTTGACCACAAGGGGGCACACGCATATGGATTTTGTTCACAGCAGCTGAGAGGCTGCTGGCATGCCCATTCTCTATGTGTCTCCCTCTCCCTCTCTGTGTCTTTCTCCAAAAATAAAAAAATAAAAAATGGGACCGAGAAAAACTGAATAGGGAATTCTCAAAGGAAGATATACAAATGGCTAATAGTCACTTAAGAAAATATTCAACACCCTTAACCATCAGGAAAAGGCAAATTAAAACAACTATGAAATTCTACATTACTCCACAAAGTATGACAATCATCAAACAATCAAATGACAATAAATGTTGGAAAGATGTGGTGATAGAGGAACCCTCATTCATTGTTGGTGTAAATGTAAACTTGTCCAGCTGCTATGAAAATCACTATGGTGACTCCTGAAAAAGATGAAAATAGAGTTACTAACTGTCCCAGCTATTCCTCTACTGGGCATCTATCTTAAAGGCTAAACTGCTCACTATAGAGATATTTGCTCAACCATGTTTACAGTGCTTAGTTCACAATAGCTAAGAACTAGAATCAATCCAGATGTCCATTGTTTGATGAATGGATAATGAAGATGTGGTACATTTATACAATGGAATTCTACTCAGCACTAAGGAAAAATGATATAATGAAATTTGTAGGAAAATAGACGGAGTTGGAACAGATCATATTAAGCTAATTTACACAAGCACAGAAAGTCAAACACCACATGCTGTCCCTCATATGTAGTTCCTATCCTGGAACAGCTTGAGTTGCATACCTGACAGGCAACTTGAGGGACAGATAATAGAGATGGAAGGGTTTGGGGAGAGGGGAATAGGAGAGTGGGAGGAGTTACACACAGAAGTAAATCCAAAATGAATTGGTACCATAGAAACCTTCCTCTGAGATAGCAGACTAAAAGATAGAACTCTCAATAGGAGTTTGGAGGGAGCATCTGGTAAGAAGGGTCCTGGAGAGGGTGGGATGAAGCCTAACCCTACAGCATTGGGCACTGGCTTATAACTTCCAGTACCAGAAATCAGTTATAACCCACATAAGCTATTAATTGGAGAGATCTATGAGCTCCCCAAAACTAGACAGGCTTCTGTCACAGCACTTGATTACTCACCTGAGGTAAAAGGTAAGACCCTATTGCCGAAGACATCACATGCTGCTGATGCAGAACATCAAGATACCTTGCTGGAATCTAGAAGGGTGCTTGTTCCCAGATGGTTGGCCCTTATAGTGATGAAAAATGCTGCATGAGCTGCTGGGGAAAAAGTGCCAACAATAGTGTGACCTTGAAAGAGGAGGGTCCTTGATGGAGCAGAGGCAGGGTACAGAGGTCAAAAGAAGACAACCTCATGGGAAGATAATAAAATACAGTATGTTCATATATTATAGTTTCCAATACAAACTTTTAAAATTGAAAACAATAAACATAGTATTTTTAAAAAGTAAAGTCTATGGAAAATCAGAATGGCTTTAGACTTCTGAATAACATCCTGAAATCAAAACAACAGCAAAGAAATACCTGAGAATTCTAAAAAAAAAAAAAAGGGGGGGGGGGGGGTTTCCAAAATAGAACTCTATAAACAACTCAAATGTCAATCAAGTACCAAGGTAAAATAAAGATACTTTCAGACTAGAAATGTCTTTTCAAAAATCTATATGCCTTTCACTTCTTCTCAAAAAAACTGCTAGAGAACAGTTGGTCATAACACAAGAACAAGTAATAAGAAACAAAAAGACTTGACTTTCCAAAAACAGAAGATGTAGCCCAGAAGAGAAGAAGAAAGGCCAAAGGAATCTTTGGCAAGATCCCAGGGAGTGGCCCAGGCACAAGAATCTGTGGAAACTAGTGGATGCTGGAGAAGTGTCTCTCAAAAGATACATACAGCCCCTACATGCCAGAGGACAGATGCCCAGATACGGCTGACAAAGGCTCGGCTTTTCCTTGTTAGACTAGGTCATGTGCTTCTTAAGCTCCTACTCATATTCGAATTCCATTCATCTCCCCAAAACGGTTCTGTCTTTGGATAAACTGGAGACCTACAAAGCAGCCTGCGCCCTCTCGCTACAGTTCTGCTGAGTAGTCAACACCAGTTCTGTTTGATTCCCTGATTGGTATGTGAGCCTCATTTTCCCTGGACTCTGTCAGAATGTCATTGACAAATGGCGCTATGGAAATTCTAATCATGGTGGAAGCCACTCCCCTTATGTTCTCCTGGGATTCGTCACCTATAGGGAATAGATTTGTGTTCATTCTGTCATTTTTCCAGATCAAGCTATAGATACACACACACACACACACACACACACACATGAGAAAACACACAGAAAGTACATCATATGGCCAGGGAGATAGCTCACTCAGTATAATGCTTGCCTTGCAAGCATGAGGACCTGAGTTTGATCCCCAGCATCCATGTAAATGCTGGGCATAGTGGCACACACCTATAATCCCAATCCTAGGGAGGTGGAGGTGGGAGGATCCCTGGGCTTTGCTGGCCAGCCAGTCTAGCTAATTTCTGAGCTCCATCCAGTCTAGTGAGAGACCCTGTCTCACAGGAGGTTGACGGTGGTGTTCCTGAGGGTAACATCTGAGGTTGTCCTCTCGTCTCCACACATGTACACACCCACACACACACGAATATGAACATGCATACCTGGATCATATACCACACCCACATGCACATGCAAATAATAAAAGAGGGAGAAGGAGAATTGGCATGCCGAGGCCTCCAGCCACTGCAATCAAAGTCCATGTGCCACCTTGGGTGCAAGTGCACTCTTGCATGCTTGCATCACCTTGTGCACCTGGCTTACATGGGATCTGGAGAGTTGAATGAACATGGGTCCTTAGGCATCACAGGCAAGGACCCTAACTGCTAAGTCATCTCTCCAGCCCTAAATCATCTTTTAAAACATATTTATTTTTGAGGGACACAGTAAGTATGGGTGAGCCAAGGCAAGCACCACATTGTTCATTTGGCATTACATGGACACTGAAGAATTGAACCCAGGCTGGCAGGCTTTGAAAGAAAGTGCCTTTATCCACTAAGCCAGCCAATAAATCATTATAGACAGCAATAAAATGAGTCACGAAAAAAAAAAAACATAATGTTATGTTAAAAAGAAGGGACAGGAGGAAAGCAGACCCCTATGGAGAGAAACATAATGGGGAGCTCAGAAAGTCCTGGAGAGCTGGGTGAGTACACAATATTTGTAATTTAAATATACATAGTGTATCTGTATACATGTGGATGCATATAGATATGCTTTTTGCTTTTCTGTATGTTAAATGTTACAATACAAATTAAAATAAATGAAAATTATTTATATTCCAAGCACAGATAAAATCCCTTATACCACAAGTGTTCCTATCTTTGTTAGTGGATGTGTATAAAAATTTCAACTTGTTCATTTCTATTTTGATCTTCTTTTTTTGTTAAATGTCTTGTAGACTCTTTCTAAAGTGAGCCTATATCTTTTGGTACATCATAGAACTATGCCAAAATGTATTCAATTATTCTCTGTAGACAACATTCCAGCTGGCAGTTCTCCTCCTAAAATGGAAACAAGCAGGATCCGCCCTCTCCCCTGGATCCAGAAATGCAATAACAACCTGAAAGACATAACTAGGAAGTACAGAGACTCACTGTAAGGCAAGTTCTCAGAAATGGCTCTGTTCTACTCACCGTGGCAGTTGCTATGAGTTTTTATTGTGACCGTATGTCCACACATCAGTATTCCACTGATTTTTTTTTTTATTAAATGTGTTGAAGTTTCACACTCCAATAATAGATGTAATAACTAAACTTCTTGGAAGAAAATAAAATCCTATTGTTATATTTACTTTATTTTTAACTAATAGTTTGGGTAGTTAAATATAAGAAATGTGGGGGGGGGACACAAGATCTTCCTTACCACTGTCTCCACCATCCTTCCTTTCTATTTTCATGACTACCCATTCACAAGATAATTAGGGACAATACTTTGGTATATGTCTTTCCAGACATTTCTCTGTGTGATCTCTTCTTTTAAAGGAGAGAAGCTGGAGCTAGAGAGGTGACTTAGTGGTTAAGCATTTCCCTGAGAAGCCAAAAGACCTCGGTTCAATTCCCCAGGACCCACGTAAGCCAGATGCACAAGGGGCAATTGTATCTGGAGTTCGTTTGCAGTGGCTAGAGGCCCTGGTGTGCCCTTTCTCTCTCTCTCTCTCTCTCTCTCTCTCTCTCTCTCTCTCTCCTTGCAAATAAATAAATAAAATTTTAAAAATTTTAAAGGAGAGAAACTACATGCAGTACAGAGTATTCCACGGGGCCTCTCTGGAGGCTTCTTAGCATCTGAGATAATAAAAAACCATGTCAGCTGACACCCCTGCAGCTACAAAGGGCACCGATAATACTCTTGTTCTTGGAAGTGCTTGTGATTCTTTTCACTGGCCTTTACATATCAATTCACCCAGTCACTGGACAACAATTCAGTTGTCTCTTAACAGATGCATAGAACCCAGTTCCTTTGACAGAGTCCATTTGAATTCATTCAGAAAATCATTTGCAAGCAACCCCCTTAAACCAACCCAGACTTCAGAATCCTGGGAACCAAGTTTCTCTCAAGTCTATACAGAAGTGGAAACTGCTACCAACTCTCATGCCTCTGCTGGCTTCACATCTAACAGTCTCCTGAGAAACCCAGATACCTCTAACTGACCGCTGGGGCTTAGCACAAAGCCCAGCATTCACAGGGAGACATCAGTCTGCACTTTGTGCCAAAGCAGCATTGAAAGCTTAGTGAACAGAGACTGAGGAAATACTTGGAGCCTGGAATCATGTCCTTAACCTCAAACCACTTCTCACAGCATGCCCACTCTTGCTCCCAGGGCCCTCCCTTACCCTCATCATCCTTATAGTATAATACAAGAGGTTAATGGCTAGCTTACAAGAAGTGAAGAATCAAAACCAATTAGACCTACAAGTTTTGTCCCAAGATGAAAAGAGGTAAGCCAGGCCTGGAGAGATGGCTTAGTGGTTAAGTGCTTGCCTGTGAAGCCTAAGGACCCTGGTTCGAGGCTTGACTCCCCAGGACCCATGTAAGCCAGATGCACAAGGGGGAGCATGCATCTGGAGTTTGTTTGCAGTAGCTGGAGGCCCTGGCATGCCCATTCTCTATCTATCTGCCTCTTTCTCTCTGTCTGTCACTCTCAAATAAATAAATAAACAAAAAAAAATTTTTTTTTTAAAAAAAGAGGTAAGCCGTGTCCAAGGTTCCCAACCACCACTCAGGATCCCATAAGTAGTGGTCAGAACAAAATCAGGCACATTGAAAACTGGTACAGAGCAAATGGAAAGAAGACATTGCTGATATAAGGACATGCTTTAAGGCTATTTCTATAGCCAAATTCATTGAACATTGGGAATCTTTGCATAGAGAGCAGGAAACACAAAACATCCTTATTCTGGAATTTAGTGAAAGAGAGCTAAAACTTGTGTGTGTGGTGTTTGTGTGCACACATGCATGTGCGCACGTGTGAGTATGAGTGGTGTGTGGAGGCCAGAAGTTAACAGAGGGTACCTTTCTCCATCACTCTCCACCTTAGTTTCTGAGGCAGGAACTCTCTCTGCCTCCCTCCTGTGTGGTGGGATTACAGACGGCAGCTACGTTCACCCGGCATTTAGGTGGGTGCTGGAGGTCCAAACTTACTCCTTAACTTGTGTAAGTGCCTTACCCACTGAGCCATCCCCCTAATCCCAAAGCTAAACTTTCAAACCAAAAATATAAAGTGGTTTACTTCCCAAAACTAAGTAAAATCAATTCTTTTCAACAGATGTATTTCAAACACAATTGGCAGTGCAGGAGCACAAGTCATTCTTTATGCATTGTTGTCAGTGTTCACGGCATATCATTTGAGTCTCCACCACCACCACAATCAGACTGTGTTTTCCTGGTGTCTTATCATGATTTCCATGAATATATTATTAATGATTTCTCTTGCTTCCTCAGATTTATTGAATGCCACCACTATAATATCTTCTGGTACCATGTGAAATATGAAGCTATAAATAAACAATCAAGAGAGGAAGGAATTTAAATTTCTTTCTTTTGCTGCACTTCCTCTATGTTCAGAATATATTTTCATTGATTGGTAGGGCCCAGCTTTTGACATCATGCTATGAAAGTGAGTACATTATACTGTGTATCTGGTTGTTGATATCCTTCAATTTTTTTTCAAATTGAAAATTTTAAGTTTCCAACTCATTTATTCAGCAAATATATTCAGAACAACTCATATGTAGGAAAAAATATAAAACATTTTTCAAACTAATATTATCAGAAGTAATTCCAGGCCTCCTAGGGGACATGAAACATCCTTCTCTCTTTGACAACTCTGAACTCTCTGAAAACAGAGAAAGTATATAGACACATTGCCAGTGCCAAGCATGGTGCTTGGCTCATAGTAAGAAACTAATGATTATGTGAGTCATTTCTTCTTTAAAAAAATATCTTAATTGATTTTTTTTGCAAGTAGGGAGAGACAGAGAGAGAAAGAAGGGGCGCACCAGGGCTTCCTTGTCACTGCAAACAAACTCCAGATACAGTCCTCACTCTGTGCATCTGGCTTTATGTGGGTATTGGGGAATCGAACCCAAGCCTTTTTAGGCTTTTCAAGCAAGTGCCTAAACCACTGAGCCATCTCTCCTGCCCTTGAGTCATTTCTTTTAGTTAGGCAATTGCTTTTTGAAACTATTTTACTCAAAAAAATAAAAATAGAAGTAAAAGAGATACAAATTGGAAAGAAAGAAGTTAAATTAGCCCTATTTGCAGGCGACATGATTCTATATATAAGTGACTAGAGAACCTCCATCTCAAAACTCTTAAAGGTAATTAACTCCTTCAACAAAGTAGCAGGATACAAGATCAATGCACAAAATTCAGTAGACTTTTTATATGCAAAAGACAAAGATACAGAAAAAGAAATAAGTAACATTGTCCCATTTTCAATAGCAACAAAAATAAAATACCTGGGAATAACATTAACCAAGGAAGTGAACACATAATGAAATGAAAACATAAAAACACTCAAGAAAGAAATTGAGGAGGACCTTTGAAAATGGAAAGACCGCCTATGCTCCTAGGTAGGCAGAATTAACATTGTGAAAATGACAATCTTACCAAAAGCATTATATAGTTATAGCACAATACCAATAAAAATCCCAACTTCTTTCTTCACAGAGATACAAAAAATGATCTCAAAATTCATATGGAATGGCAGAAGGCCTTAGGATATCCAAGTGTATCCTCAGCTAAAGAAACTGCTCTGGAGGCATCACCATACCTGATCTAAAGCTATACTACAAAGCCATAGTAATAAAAACAACATGGTACTGGCATAAAAACAGGAATATAGACCAATGGAACAGAATAGAGGACCCGGACTTTGGGTCAAGTAACTATAGCTACTTGATATTTGACAAGGCCCTATCAATGTAGACTGGAAAAAAAGACAGCATCTTCAACAAATGGTGCTGGACAAACTGGATAACAATAAGTAGGAAAAGGAAACTCAATCCACACATTTCGCCATGCACAAAAATCAAGTCCAAATGGATCAAAGACCTCAATATAAAACTAGAAATGCTGCTACTACTGGAAGAAAAGATAGGAGGAACTTTTCATGATATAGAAGTGGGAAAAGACTTCCTGAACAAAACCCCAGCAGCTCAGGAAATTAAACAATCACTCAACCATTGGGATCTCATGAAGCTGAAAAGTTTTTTCACAGACAAATATACAATAACCAAAGCCAACAGATTACCCACAGAATGGGAGAAAATTTTTGCCAGCTATAC
The DNA here is from genome assembly GCA_036365145.1 of Orientallactaga sibirica. Lineage (NCBI taxonomy): Eukaryota > Metazoa > Chordata > Mammalia > Rodentia > Dipodidae > Orientallactaga > Orientallactaga sibirica. Next base: position 24,376,530 of record JAEOAD010000007.1, on the reverse strand, counting down.
AACTGACAGAGGCCTAATTTCTAGAATTTACAAAGAACTCCAAAGCCTAAACAATAAAAAGTCAAACAACTCACTCACAAAATGGGGCAGAGAACTGTACAGGGAGTTCTCAGAAGAAGAAGTACAAATGGAAAATACACACCTAAGAATCTGCAAGAGGGTCAGTCCCCAGACAGTTAGCTTGTGCTAACTAGTGCCAGAAGGTGCTACACAAGTGACTGGGGGAAAATGGCCAACATCTGTCCAAACAACTTGCAGTCTAAGCTACCCAGCAGTAAACAACCTGACATGATGCTCAAACAAGTGCAATAGTGGCACACAGCCATAGAGGGTAACCAATGACTCTTGATTTTGCTAACAGATCCACTCAGTGGAATGGAACTCATAGCTGGAACTGGCAAACAAGTCGAAAAAATGAGCCCATTCACGCCAGGTGTGGTGGCGCATGCCTTTAATCCCAGCGATCAGGAGGCAGAGGTAGGAGGATCACCGTGAGTTCGAGGCCACCCTGAGACTATATAGTGAATTCCAGGTCAGCCTGGACCAGAGTGAGACCCTACCCAAAAAAAAAAAAAAAAAAAAAAAAAGAGCCCATTCTCTAATATCAAGCTCCCACCAATTGTGGGCTATAAGAGGGCCTATGCATATAAAATTCTCTCTAAAATAACAATGGCGATCCTATCCATCTGGTGCTGACTTCTTTCTCCATTGGAGAATTTGCTTCTCTTTTTCAGATGGATGCCAAACCTGACGGGTGGATCAGCCTATTGCACCTCACCAGGGCCCCAGCTGAAACCACAGAGTAATGGGGAAAATGAGCAAGAGTGCTGCTTTCTTGGTGTACCTGACACCAGCGCAAGACTGAAGGAGATAGACACAGAGAACACTCAACTCCTACTAAGCCAGATATCCAGAGACACAAAGGCTCCCAAGACATCATCACTGAAGTAGAACTAAAATGAACCCAAAATGGCTCAGGGAAATTCAAGGAAGAGGGGGTGGAAAGAGTGTTAGAGGCACAAGTTGGGTCATTATGCACAGAGACATTGCCTCTTCCCCATAACTGTTGGCTACCCCCACAATGCACGACACACATTCCCCAATGATGAGGGTCCCTTCGGAGGGAGGAGGCTACCGGAGGCACCAACATGAATGTAAAATTAAAATAAATAAATAAAGAAAGAAATCTGTTACTCATTCTGCTTTCCCAGAAAGAAAGGGGAATCCTAACATTGTCATTGGTATAATCTCAGTGGAAAATAGAGGCTTATTCCAAAATAGCATGTGGGTTAATTGCATTTTGAGTCAAGAAATAAAAAAAAATAACTTTTCAATATACTTATTCAATATGGTAATGGAGGTCAGACTGAACAATGGCCACAATGTCTGGAAGTGAGGATAACAGCAACTTCTATGGAATAGAAGGTTCAGCTGCTATTTTCCCTTCCTCTCAGGAAATTTATGATGATATTTGATATTATTCTACTTATAAAATGTATAGAGAAGGGTAATGATTGGTAGAAAATGAGAAAGAAAGAATTAGAAAACCATTGGCTCTCCAGTTGTAGAACCTGAGATTGAAACCCTTTACATTTCTTCAGACTGGAGCAGCCCTCGCAGAGTGAAGAGCACGTTTTCTGGGATAATCAGTGCTGGAAATGGGAAGTAACTTAGAACTCCTCTAAATGCTAAATGAAGTTTAAAAAAAATCAGAGAATTCTTTTAAAAAATTAAGAGAATAGATAATGAAATGAGAGCTTAGAATTAAAACTATATGTTATCCTATGAGAACAGGAAGGAAGAAATGAAGGTTGGAAAGCCCAGTTTTGAATGTCACTTCCTTCCCTACAAAGCTGAACATATGAAGTAGAAAGGTGTGGTCCTGCGTGTGTTTTTCTAAGAAATAAGAACTCACTAAATACAACAACAACAAAAATAAAAATAGCACGCTTCACCTGCAGTCTCACAAATTTTTTTAAAGTTAGCAATAAATATAAAACGGTTTTAGGAAACAGATTTACAAATCATTTAAAACCAGATGAGTAAACAGAATAACATGTTTTTACATACAAATAACATATAGCATGCATGCTATATGACATAAATGCCACACCGAAACATTGTCACAGGTCATTCTCCATGCATCTAATTTCAAGAATCAACAACTAGATATCTTACAAACACAAATAAAGAAACTGCCAATTTCAAGCATAGGGTTTTTTTTTCCTGAATCAATTATTTGACTGGCATTTAACCAATTAACATAAAATAATGAATTATAATTCAAAAATTAAATTGAAGTAATCTGAACCAGAATACATTCCAAGTTGCCAATAGCCTGCCTTTGCAATCTGCTTTTCATCTCTCCAAAAAGAATAAATTATCCTCACATAAACAATATCTCAGCACCTGACAGAGCTGGCAGCCTGGCTGAAGACTGCAGGAATATTATCAGCCGTGACTGATAGGAAAATTGGGGGCTGCAGAAAGAGGAAAAAGTACACATTCAAATTTAAGACATAGTCGTTGTACGTCAGAATCCTTTCCAAAAAAAAAGTAGCATGACATATTGAGGTCATCATTGATTAAAAAGATGTATCTGCAAAAGAGCCTTCATCTCCGCTGAAATTCACACAGAGCCCACTCACCGATACGCTATTTAACAATTCCTGCTGTAGGGGCACTGTGGGTTGCTTGGGCTTGCTTCCTCCAGGCTGGATGACCCACTGGATGGCATGCTTAATTAGGAAAGGAAGCCAAAGATTTGGTCCTCTGTGATGTAAAGCCAGCATGAAAAGAAAGAAATCCATCACAGCAGACGTAGAGGAACAAGCAGGTAATGTTCTGATGTAGAACACTCAGTTGAATACTAAATTTTCATCATAAGTTTCCTGTATAAATGATATTCATTGGGACAACCTGCTGAAATTGTCTTTTAGTAAACTCCATAACAGAATTATTCTAGAATAGAAAAATGCAAGAAAACATTACTTCTCCCGAGCTGCATTCTCAATACATTTTTTTCACAGATAATTTTACGTGCCTTGTCATGAAAAAGAGATAGCTTGCTTATTATTAAATAGAGTTAAAAGTAATATATTTTTTCTAGTATCTCAAAAGAAATAGCTCTTTTTATAACTTTGTATAAAAAATTACATTGATTCTGTCTGGCTGGAAAAGAAATGGTTAATTCAGTTTGTACTGCCGAGACCATGGGCTGATCGTCAGTACCATCTTCCCTCCTTCTTCTTACCTGTCCAAGACTAAGTAGGAAACTGACACCTACCTCTATGTGCCCAGCTCCTCTCTCAGAGGAAATGTGCCCACATAGCTGCCTTCCATATTTTAGAGTATAATGAAAATATGAGTACAACTTTTAGGTTAAGTTCTTATAAAGGAAGCAATATATCACCTTCTTCCCTCCTTACGTTTCATCTCTTTAAAAAGAACAATCAGGGGGCTGGAGAGATTGCTTGGCGGTTAAGGTACTTGCCTGTGAAGCCTAAGGACACAGGTTTGACTCCCCAGTACCCACGTAAGCCAAATGCACAAGGTGGAACATGCATCTAGGGTTCATTTGCAGAGGCCCTGGCATGCCCACTCTCTATCAGCCTCTCTCTCTCTCTCTCTCTCTCTCTCTCTCTCTCTCTCTCTCTCAAAAATAAATAAATATTTTTAATAAGAACAATCAGAGCCATGCCTGGTAGCACGGCCTGAATCCCAGCTACTTGTAAGACTTATGCAGGAAAATCAAAATTTTAAGACTTTCCTGGACTATGGAATGAGTGAGCAAGTTAATGAGATTGTGTCTCAAAATAAAAAAAGAAAGAAAGGAAGAAAGAAAGAAAGAAAGAAAGAAAGAAAGAAAGAAAGAAAGAAAGAGAGAAAGAAAGAGAGAGAGAGAGAGATACTGTTCAGTGGTAGAACATTTAGTGAACCCCAGTATTTCAAAATAAGAGGGGAGGAGAAGAGAGGGGAGGGAAGGGGAAAGGAAAGGAACTGCCAGCTCAGAAACGGTGGCCCTATGGACAGGGTTACTCAGAACACAAGTACTTGTTTGTGATGGTCAGAGTTTTGTGGTCATCCTAATCTGGATCACTGGATAGAAACTATATTCAGGTGGCCACTTTACTAAGCAAAATAAGGCACTGTTGTTTTGGCATTTGGTAGAGGAAACAATAACACAGCAAATTTAAAGGTAACAAAAATTAGGAATATTTCTTAAATTTTAGAATAAGTGGCTATTGCCTTCAAGCTATTTCAAATCTATCCTTTTATTGAATATATTGGAAAAACAATTTTCATCAGACCGTATCCAAAAACGTCAATAGATTATTGTTCTGAGGAAACCCATAAATCTTACTAGATAAGGCAGTGTTTCTCCCGGGGGGCTCGAATAACTATCAAGTAATACATGTTTAAGGACAGCCAGGGCTGCGTAGTGAGTGCCAGCTTGGCCTTGGCTACAGAATGAGGACCCCTTCCAAAAAAAAAAAAAAAAAAAAAAAAAAACAAACAGGCGACAACAACAAGAAAAATCACTCAAGATTCACAGATAAGGACCAGCAAAGATGCAAAAGTGAGATGCGAAGACCATTTTTCAGAGCATCCAGTCAGTAGGATCTAAGCATAACTAAATGAAGTGTCCTAAATTTGGAGAAATTTAAATGCTATTCTCAGAGGTTTAGATCATACTCAGGAAATGTGCCACTGATGGGAAAGGAGTCTGTCCAATAGAGGACGGGATGAATCTAAGAGACACCATTGCCTCTGTGTCCACAGAGGACTAGATTTGGTGACTAGATTTGGTGAAGGAGAAGAAAGCAATAATGTGGCATAGTAGGATATTTTTTTAAATAACTCATGACGGTCTCTAGCCCCATTTTCTGTTCTCTTTTGCCCCTTTCTTAGCCTTATTCCTCTCATTCATGCACCTGTGTTATGTTTTGCTTCTGAGTTTCAAAAACCTGGGCATTGGAAAATTCAAACTTTAAGGTAGAAAAATCGATTTAGAAGAAAAAGAGTAGGAAGAGAAAAAGTGAGGCTGCAGCCCTCCTACCACCAAACACATGGGCTTGGAGAAGAGGAAGTCAAAGAATTACTCATCAGAAGCTGGAGAGATCTGCATTGTGATTGTCCCCGGAACTTCCAAGAAACTATTTGATATGTGGCCTTTTGTGACTATTATGGGGGGAACAACTGCTCTCAGATTGGATTTGAGGTCTGCTTCATTGGAGAGAACACATACCTGGACTGAAAATCTAGTTAAAAGCTTATGACTAATAAGGTCACAGGCCCTAGTAAAGCTCCTAAATGTTATACAGCACCCATCACATTTAAATCTTTGTGTTTGTGCACACAGATGAGTGAGCTCTCACCGTTGGTTAGACAAGCTTCTCTTTGCAGTTGGGGAGAAAGACTGGGGAGACTCAAAACTGATCAAAATGCAGACAATATGTGACTGTTGGGTGCTTAGCATTGAGTGAAATATCTGCATCATGCCTTCCAAGGCTCCATGAGCATTATGGAAGAAGAGACAGAAAGAAAATAAGAGAACTAGAGAGATGGTGTCGCAGCCAGCTTCAGTTGCTGGGATGAACTTCCAAACCAGGCACAGTTCTTGGAGGAAAGGATTAATTAACGCTTACATATAAAGGGGAAGTTCCATAATGGCAGAAGATGCTGGTCCACGTCCACAGATCCATGCAGAGAGAAAAACCACCACCATCACCACCAGGAAGCACCCTCCAGAGACTCCATGCTGGCAGAACTCCAGCATGTCTTTTTGTCTGGAAACAGACCTGCCCCCAAACACACCTTGGGACTGGACCCCTTGGATGCTCCCACAGTGACACCTCCTCCAGCCACATGGCTGGAGAGCTAAGTTACAAGCTTGAATAAAACTCCTTCATCTATTGGGCAGGCGTCCATTCAAACTATCACAGATGACTTAGCCTTAAATGGGTAAATGCACTGCCCATACAAGCATGAGGACCTGAGGGGGACTGAGACTGACTGCCTGACTTCTGATCCCCAGAACCCACATAGACAGGTGGACCTAGCCATGCGCACCTATAATTCCAGTCCCATGGGGAGCAGAGAACAGCCAGATCTCATGGAAAAATCACGCTCTGGAATCATCAGTAAGAGACTGGCTTAAACAAGAACAGGCAACAGAGTGATGGAACAGGACACCTGACTGTCCACTCCAGCCACCGTAGGCAAGCACACTGCTGCAGATGGGCACACTACCCCAGGCAAGTATATGGGGTACCTCAAGGATACATATATATGAACACACCACACAACACACACTCCAGAAAAAAAAAAAGTAAGACCCAGGGGATGAGGAGAAGTGCTCTGGAATGCTGTCTTCTGGACATTAAGTGGCCCTTGTATTCTTATCCTCATAGCAACTGTTGTTACTGTACAACACCTGCAGGACTATTGGACCCACAGAGGGGAAAAAAGACAAAAGCAGAAGAGAAACTGGAATAAAATGGGGTTCAGTGGAAGAAAGATTGGGGAAAGGGCAAATAAGGTAATGGGGGGATTAAAATCAAACATGTATTATTTACATGTATAAAAATTATCAATAGAAAATTTAAGTTTAAAACTCTGTGGCTAGAGAGGTGGCTCAGCAGTTAAAGGCACTTGCTTACAAAGCCTGATGGCCCAGGTTCAATTCCCCAGTACCCACATGAAGCTAGAGTCACAAAGACAAGTGTCTGGAGTTCATTTGCACAGCAGACCCTGGAGAGCCCATTCGCTCTTTCTCTGAGTCTCTCTCTCTCTCTCTCCCTCTCCCTCCCTCCCTCTTTCTCTCTCTCTCAAATAAATAAATAATATTAAAAATAAATAAATAAACACAAAAGAAAATATTTGACAACCATAAAATAACAACATCTGCAGACCTTTACAAATGTATGGCTCACTAAAAGAGAAACAAGAAACAGAGGCATGTACTTGCAGAACACACAGGATCTCAGGCACAGTAAGGGTTTGTCGTGACAGCACAGGCCAGAGTAGTCACCAGCACATGCCCATGAGGACAGAAAAGTAGCAAAAGTGGTAGAATGGTGAAGAGCTTCCAGACAAGTACAGGAGACTCCGTTGCATAAGATGCCCAGAGATGTCAGCACTGCCAGATGGCCCAGTGTTCACACAGGTGTACCCCACCAAGCACACCACCACAGTGATATTTAGGGAAGACTTCTTGTACTGGATTCAATCCAGTAGAAAGGATGAGGGAACCGCTAAAGGAAGAACACTTTGCAGCCATTTCAGAGGTACAGTGAGTGGCTCAGAAGAGAAATTGAGTTATAAAGAACGTTAATAATTTTTGCCCTCCTGCATGCTAGAAATGCTGGGACACATCAGGTGGACATGAACTGCTCCTGAAATCTCTTCCCCAGAGACCTGAAAGGATGCTCATACCATGCCAGGTAACACAGGTAGGGAAGGAAAAAGGTATTGGCCTAATACAATTTTTAAAGTGTTGCTTTATTTAAGTACTGTTGAGAATAATTTATTTAACATTTATTCTTCTTAATTTCTTTCAGTATTTATCCAGTGAGAAATTATTGATTAGTCTCTCCTTACAGACATATCTTTAACTCAACCACAATGGGGGGGGGTTAATTCAATGATTAAATAAATTAAAATCTTGAAATTGAATTAGATGTTACAGTAAACCCTAAAATTAAGTCAAAATGAGAAGAAAGGAAATGAAAGAATATAAAATGATAAAAAATAAAAGTTAGCCTTGAAACTTAAATGTCCAGTTTTAATTAAATGTTTCCTCTTTAGTTACTACTATTGCAATACTGTTTTATAGTCTTACTAAAATATTTCAATAGCACTAATAATTAAAGAGTATGAAGTAATGTGGAATCTAATTACCATTTATAACATAATTTTATTGTAAAATATACTCTGTGCAAAACTGGTTTTTCCAAGTAATTTTGAGAACATCGAAGAGAATAAAATGGAATGGGAGATGGAAATTGGAAAAAGGAAGTAGAAGGAAGGAGGTGGAAATTAGGAAAAATGAAAAATAAAATGAAAGAAGACCTTTGAAATCTCAGAATCTCATTTTAGCCATGTGACTTTAGAAAAGGGGAAATTAATCTCGTATTTTGTCCAAACTCTTGGTACTGCCTCAAGTGTTTAAAGAACAAACTCTTAGACTCAAAGCCGCAGTGTGTCGCAGCTCTGCGGGAAGTAGCTGAGAGAAGAGTCAGCAGACAGAAAGATGGAAGTAATCCTCAGGTAGAAACATTCCTGCTGCTGAGCCCTCCAGTGCCTAAGAGAGGTGGAGATGGAAGCTCAGACGACCATGCCGATCAATGTGTGCAGAGTGTAGCCCTGGGGCTGTGTCCAAGGGTCCATAACCTTTGAGAGCAGGTGTTGCTCGTCATCGCCTCATTTTCAGTAACCTAGGAAACACCTTTACCCATTTCTACTAAAGCAATCGATATCAAGACGATTGTAAAAGCTGATTTTATCACTGAGCACTTAAAAAGAATTAAAAATAAAGTAAAATTGATTGATTTCAAGTATTTTATATTTCATGGCTCTCAATAAACACCAGCATGCAATTAAATGAATTAATCTTGTCTCCCCGAGAGGGCTGAAAGTTTTTAAACTCAATATAAAGGCATGGTATTTTACATCAAAATTAAAGTCTGGTTTGTAGATGTTTTTATTTTGAAATTATGCTAATTTTTTCTCCACTAGACCATATAAATGGCTTGTAGTGTGTTCATGAATATAGTTCAAATAAAATAGCAGGTGTGACACAAGTAAGCAAAAAGATGTCTGATATATTCGAGGCTTGGGTAGAATGTATTAGCTATATGAGGACTCTGTGGTAGAGGACTGCTATTGGAAATCCTGGATTTTGCTGCCCCCAACAAGTAAAAGTTATCTCTACTCTGTATCAGTTAAGATTACTTTTCAGCTCAAAGTTTAACTCTGCCAATGCCCTTTACTTCACACCACCAGGAAATATTTTCTCTTCATGTTAGTTCACCATGCAATTGAAACATGAATCCACTTAAAGACCATACAAAGATGTGCATCAAAGTAGACTCGAGAATGGAAATGTAGTAGACCATTCATTGGCAAAGACATATTCAATGTCAAGGGTTAAGTTTCCAGAATCTTCTAAAAAGAGAAATTTGGGCTGGAGAGATGGCTTAGTGGTTAAGGCGCCTGCCTACAAAGACTAAGAATGCCCTTTTAAATCTCTAGGTCCCACGTATAGCCAGACGCCAAAGTGAGGCAAATGCACAATGTCACACATGAGCACAAGGGGGCGCACAGGTCTGGAGTTTATTCACAGAGGCTGAGAGGCCCTGGCACACCCATTTGCTATCTGTCTGTGTCTTTCTCTTTCTCTTTCTCTCTCTCTCTCTCTCTCTCAAATTAAACAAAAAAAGAAATTTATTTTCTTTTCTTTCTCAGACAACTTATAGAAAGAAAGAAAAAGTAGCCATGAGAGAACACTTTCATTAGAAGCCTATGAACACATGAGATGCCAAGACATGAAGGTTAAGTGGAACCATATGAAATTTCCAGCATTTCACCATCTCTTGGCTTCTCTTAGGCAGCTTTATGTGGTTTAACTTGCAAACTGCCCTAGCAAACATAAAAATAAAAACAAAAGAGCATTTAATTCAAAGTAATGTAATTATAACGATTTTATAATCATAACATTATATGAAAGTGTACTATTGATAATGCTTTCATAAAATGTTCCTACCTAGCAAAGAAAATGCAGTGACTAAGAAAAGTCATTTCAACATCCTCACTGATATCATGTTATTACCTGAGCAGAGAAAGAAAAAGATTTCTGTGTGGTTTTCTTAGGCTCCTCTAGATAGTTAAGGAAAGCTGCTAAAGAGCTGAGAAGATTGCTCCTACCCACTCTGTGGCTCTTAAAACCTTCCCGTCCAACATCTACTTCCTAAGGTTATGGAGAAGCCAAAATGTGCTAATAAATGTGTAGTGAAAAGCAGGACCAAGAACCTGAATTCACAGGTGATGTCACTTTCACAACTCAGCCCCTCACATCACAGCATGTGCCTCTCCTCTCCCCATCCCATCACAACTGCGAAACGGTAATAGCCAAGAATTGATGAAGTACTTGAGGCCTGAGGGGACTTTTGCACCTACGCCCTCTTTACCTTCTTCCCACACTATCCTCTCCCAGGGCTGGCTTTAGAACTCATCCTCAGTGTTTCCAGGAGGGATGTCAGCTACCTATTCCCTATGTACTATTCTGCCCAACCCACTGACAGCAGATGAAGGATTTAGAAAAATAAGTATGCAGGAATCCTGTCTCAAATCTGCCTAAGCAATTGGAATAGATACGGTCTCACCTAAGTTCAGAGGTGCATATACCTTCAGAGGGGTTTGGCTTCGTCAGGTCATTCTTTCTCCCTCTTACATCATCGACAGGATCTGTTTCATCCAAGTGCTGTCTGACCCCAGTCACAGGAAAGCTTCTGAGGCAACTGAATTGTTCCATAGCCTAAAGAAGAAAAGGCATTTCTTCCAGACCAGAAATGTAAGTACATCAGATGAGCATGACTGAGTTAAGTTAGGTCATGAAGACATACTTTACTAATGAAAATCACTTGGAAAAATGTAGGGGATGCCTTAAATTAAGATTATTGGAAAGATACAGCAGCAAAGATAATTACAGTTATTGGATTACACTAATGACTATCTTTTTCTGGAGGGAACGGATGGATCTCAGTTTCCTCTAGAGTTGGATGAGCTAGCTAGGAGCTAACCAACTCCTGAACACACTCAGATTCTACCAGAACAGTGTGTAAGTTAGATAAGCATCAAAAGCCCATGGCCAGGCTGGAGAGATGGCTTAGCGGTTAAAGCACCTGCCTCCTAAGCCTAAGAACGCTGGTTCCAATCTCCAGCGGTTCCAATCTCCAGGTCCCACGTTTAGCCACATGCAAAGTGACGCAAGGGCACAATGCCACACTTGACCACAAGGGGGCGCACGCATCTGGGTTTCGTTCACAGCAGCTGAGAGGCTGCTGCTGTGCCCAACTCTGTCTTCCTCTCCCTTTCTCCTCTCTCTGTCTCTCTCTGTGTCTCTCTCCAAAATAAATAAATAAATAAATAAATAAGCCCATGGCCCTTCTGCTGTGCTAATGACTTATACTGATCTAGTCTAGCAGACACCGATCTAGCTCAGCATAAAAACCTTCTCACAGGGCTGGAAAGATGGCTTAGCAGTTAAGGCATTTGCCTGTGAAGCCTAAGGACCCCAGTTCAATTCTCCAGGACCCACGTAAGCCAGATGCACAAGGGGGCACACACATCTGGAGTTCGTTTGCAGTGGCTGGAGGCCGTGGTGCGCCCATTCTCTCTTTCTCTCGGCCTCCCTCCCCTCTCTATCAAATAAATAAATAAAATATTTTTTTTTAAATTAAAAAAAATCCTCCTCACAGTAAATGTTTCATTCCATGCAAAGCCATCCTGTTTTACTCCACTGAACCATAGATACTCCACAAGGGCTGAGTCCAGCCCCGAACTTTAGAACTCATCATAGTCTATTATCTCTACTTGGGTAAGATGATGACAGTCCAGCACTTGTTGAGAAAGAAAAGGATTCTGAGAAAGCTTCACCTCATGCATCCAAAGCCAAGAGGAGCTGGAGAGGAGCTCCATGGTAGCGCTTGCTTAGCATGTGTGAGGCCCTAGACCCAACCTTCAGCATGAAAGGGGGTGAGGGGAAGGAGGGAAAGAAAGGGCAAGTGAAAGGCTGGAGAAATAGCCTAGCGGTTAAGGCACTTGCCTGCAAAGCCTAAGGACACAGGTTTGATTCTCCAGGTCCCAAGTAAACCAGACACACAAAATGACACAAGTGTGCAAGGTTGCACAGATGCACAAGGTGGCACATGCATCTAGAGTTCATTTGCAGTGGCTGGAGGCCCTAGTGGCCCATTCCCTCCCCCCCCCCTCTCTCTCTCTCTCTCTGTATCCCCTTGCAAATAAAAATATATTTTTAATTAGAAAAAATGTCAAAGGCAAAGAGTAAAAAAGGGGTGGAGAATACTTTTCAGGATGAGTAAAAAATCCTCCTGAGGGAAAAGACAGAAAAGAAATAAAGGTCAAATAGTTTTCCTGGCTTATGACATCAGCCCACATCCCAAGGGAAAAATCCAAGAGGCTGATATGAGAAGCTATTAGAAAGGGCTGCAAAAGTCCTCCAAGCAGAGTATTTTAACTTTCCTAGAAATAACATTTAAAATTGTTGGTGTCTTTTATTTGCTTACCTAAGAATGTGCCATCTTTGCAGGAGAATAAAGATACCCTACTGCTTACATTCACATACTAGAACCTACAAATTATACTATGTTCACTTGATTCATCAGCCTCAACCCCACACCTCGTGGCTGTGCTTAAATGCAGGTTAGCACAGAGTTCTGGAGGCAGAAAGAATGTATTTATATCCCCATTCTGCCACTTCCTAAATGTGTGACTTTGGACAAGGTTAACTGCTTTGTGCATTTAGAAAACAGACCTTTGAAGAGTTCCTATATCATAAGTGCTGTTATGACTGTTAGATGAAAATAATCGGAGCTCTGTTTATCATGCTAGTGCCCTTTGTTATTGAGAGATTGTAAAGGAAGCAGTAGCAGTTGTTATGGTGGTGGTGGTGGTACAAGAAACGGTAGTGGATATTAGTAAATGGACAGAAGCAGAGCCCATAGTGATGTTTGGCACAGAAAAGGAAGTGAAACTTAGATCAGTGTCAAGCAGTGTCAAATACAAAGTACTAAATTAATATGGAATTGACTTGTACCCACGGTGTTTCCTAGAATCTTGCAAGATGACATGACATCATTGATTTTTCTTCAAGAACTGAGTGAATCAGCAGATCTTAGTCCTTTCGCTGGTAATCCAATTCCAAGTAACTCACCCTCAGCTTTGGTGCACAGAGAGGTCAGGACAGTCACATGTTGAGGGCATGACTGGGGAGGGGTCGCTAGACTTGAGCTCTTTGTTGCTAGTGTATGAGAACTTCACTCCTCAGGAAAACAAGGTGGGATAATCATGAGGTGGGCAAACTGATAGAATCATCTCCTTAAAGTAGCCTCTGGTTTGTATTTATCAACATGGCCAAAGAGTCTTCCTCAAAGTTAAATAGGAGATAAGCCCTCATTTAGCATCTTGGCTGACTTCAAAATTGTTCATCCAGGGCTGGAGAGATGGCTTAGCGGTTAAGATGTTTGCAAAGCCTAGAGACCCATGTTCAACTCTCCAGATGCTACGTTAGACAAACGCACAAAGGTGAGGCAAGTGCAAGGTCTCACTTGCCCATTAGGTGGCGCAAGCATCTGGCATTCAACTTCAGTGGCTGAGGACCTGGCTTTTCTCTCCCTCCCCCCCCACTCTCATTCTCACTCTTGCTCTCGCTCTCTCTAAAAAATTGTTCATCCAGAGGGGCCTCACTGGCTTTCCATGGATATAATCTGAGGAAACTGAGCTGTAGAATGAAGTTATTTGAGCTCAGGATCTACCCAGAATTAGAGCTAACATCCATGTACAAAAGTGGGGAAGGAGACCAATGGCTTAATTATCCAAAGAGAATCAGGAGGAAGTGCTACAAAAGAAATCTTCAGCATAAACAAGGTTACATGAACGATCTTTGAGTTAAAAAAGGGAATGTTTGGGCTGGAGAGATGGCTTAGCAGTTAAGGTGCCTGCCTGGAAAGCCTAAGAATGTCCGTTCAATTCTCCAGGTCCCACGTTTAGCCAGACACAAAAGTAACACAAGTGCACAATGTCACGCATGCACACAAGGGGGAACATGCATCTGGAGTTCATTCACAGCAGCTGAGAGGCCGCTGGAGCACCCATTCTCTGTCTGTCTCTCTCTCTCTGTCTCTGTGTGTGTGTCTCTGTTTCTCTCAAATAAAAAAAGGGTGTGTGTGATCATTTTAATCAGTCTGAAGAATTATTTTCAATGTATTTAAAAATAAACTAGTAAACAGTTTAGTTAAATAAAATAAAGTTGAATATTCAAGACCAGCAATAGGAATAGTTAAGGAAATTATACCAATAGCTATTATAAAAAGCCAATTGTTCCACTTCTAGCTCCTCCTAAAAATTTAAGTTTTGGACATGGAAATAAGAGAAGACATCATTACATAAGGGAGAAGTCTCCTCCAAATCACTCTTGCATCTGCTTCTGAATAAGATTCACAAATAAGGAATGTTTAAGGCAATTGAAACATGTAAGTCACCTTCTAGTAAGCATAAATTATTCTTAGGACAATAATTGTGTTACATTCATTAAAAGGAACTATGAGGGCATACATGTTTTTTATTAGTCCTTTGGGAAATATTCAAATACTAGATGACTTTCCAACTGAATTGAAACCAGGCCTAATTTATAAGGTGACGGAGTGATGACAGAGAGAGACTACTGCCATCAGAAGCAGCTTGTTTTTGGCTTTGTTACTGTTTTGAAGCAAACCCAACAGACTGACCTTTGTTTTTTATGTGAGAGACAGAATTGGCAACCTAGGGTCTCCAGCCAATGCAATTGAACTCCAGATTCATGTGCCACCTTGGGTTCAGGTGCAACCTTGTGTGCTTGTGTCATTTTGTGTGTTTGGCCTACTTGGGACCTGGAGAGGCGAACATGAGTTCACAGGCAAGCACCTTAACCACTAAGCCATCTCCCCAGCCCAGAAGCAGCTTTTTAATACACTTCCCTCTGAAACAAGATGCTTATCACACCACATAGTCCTCATGGGAAACACAGCAAAGGAGTCTGAAAGCAGAAGATAGAAATAAGGAAATGTTAAAACCCAGTACCTTTTTAGGGTTTACACTGGAAAAGCAAAGATGGGAAGTGTGATATTGTGGAACTGATTAGTATGAACAAGGCCAGAAGGCTCTGGACCATAGTGATTGTTCACAGTTGCTTGGCATCCGCCCTTCCAATGATTAAAACACAGTAATGTTTCCTTCTGAAGTATCCATGCAGAAGCATGTCTCTATTCATGTGTCAAAGGCATGCTCCTGGCTGGCCCTTTCATGTTGTTTTGTGTTGTTTTGTTTTTGTTTGTGTTGTCTCACTCTAGCTCATGCTGACCTAGAATTCACTCTGCAGTCCCAGAGTGGCCTTGAACTCATGGCAATCCTCTTACCTCTGCCTCCCAAGTGCTGGCATTAAAGGCATGCGCCACCATGCTCAGCCCTCATGTTGTCTTTAAGAATTGGCTAGCCCCAGATGTGCTTTTAAGGTGTCAAAACTTCATAATCCACAGAAACTTTTGAAATATTTACAATACAGCAATACAAGCATAATGGTTAATTGGTTATATCCAATATCCTATAATTTATGGCAATTCAGGGTTTTTTTTCATCTAAATCCATTCACAGACATAAAAGTGCACATTTGCATTTTTGCAGCAATGAAAATATTTTGAGTGGAAAAATGAGAATCAGTCTTTGACCTGACAATCCTGAGGCGATAAAAAGCACAAAATTTTCCAAAAACAGTTAATAAGCCATGTCAGGAACATATGAAAGCAACTTTAGACAGTAAAGGAGAAATGTCTACTGTAAGCAATGCAACCAAGACGTGAAAATTCAAGTCCAAGATGATGTTGAGAACATATGGCCCGCAGGCATGATTAAACCATATTGCTACTTCA
The DNA here is from genome assembly GCA_036365145.1 of Orientallactaga sibirica. Classification (NCBI taxonomy): domain Eukaryota; kingdom Metazoa; phylum Chordata; class Mammalia; order Rodentia; family Dipodidae; genus Orientallactaga; species Orientallactaga sibirica. The sequence goes on along the minus strand of JAEOAD010000007.1, from coordinate 24,360,826 downwards.
ATAATGGACCACAGAATGCCTCTCGAGTGTTTAGCATGGCTTGAAAGTAGAACCGAAATATGACACGGGGTGAGACAGGGAGAATGGGCAAAAACAAAGCTCTGACAACCAGCAGCCATTGTTTTCAGTCCGCACCGCCGTACCTGCACGACATCATGTGGGGTTCAGTCTCCTAATGTCTTAAAATGGGAGTCATGATTAAGAAAATGATAAAATGGCAAAAGTAGACTAACACAAAACTTACAAAATATAACTGATTATTATAAGATGAAGTAATCCCTGTGCAGGGCTAAGGAACTTCACCTGTCTTATAGGAGATCCTTAAACATGTGCCTTTGCCAATGATGTGATTCAGCACGTGTACTGGGCACGCCTAGTTGCCAAGCATGGGTCTAGGTATAAGGATACAGGAGTGAAGCAGTAAATATACAATGCAGTGTTCAGGAAATGTTAAGTGCTATGATAGAAAAGAAAAGTAGGAAGATGAAATGGTAGATGAGCTCAGAAAGCAGAGTAAGTGCCCAAAGATGTGATGCCTTATGGATCTGATAACAACTTTGGACAAGATTCCATTCAGTGGAAGACTGAAAGTCTTGGAATAACGATCATATTAGTGACCTAAAATATAATACTGGCTACTGCTATGTAAAGAATAGATTGTAGGAGCTGGGTGTAGTGGCACATGCCTTTAATCCCAGTACTCAGAGGTAGGAGGTCACCCTGAGGATACAAAGTGAATTCCAGGTCAGCCTGGGCTAGAGTGAGAACCCACCAAAAAAAAAAAAAAAAAGATTATAAAGGTGAAATAATGGGCACAGGAAAGAAACCAGGCTTGTTAGTGTTGTTAAAATAAGAAAGGAGAGCAATGAGTTGGATAGGGCCGGCACACAGTAAGCAGGTATGGTAAGATTCAGAACATCTTTTTGAAAATACACCTGACAGGTTTTGTTGGTGATGCGACATGAAGGGTAACAGAGAGAGAGGGACTGAGTATCACTCCATATAAATGAGTGTGACAGCCATGGAAGGAGGTGAGACTGTTGGGGAAGGGAAGCGGATTGGGACTGGAAATCTCAAGTTCTATTTGGGACTTAAGAATTTTGTGATGCTTAGCAAACATCTAAATGGATAATATACTACAGTACATATACAAGTAGACAGATACATGATCTTAGAGTTCAGGGTAGAGGTGAAAGCCAAAGACATAAAGCTGGGAGTCATCAGCCCTTGGATGACATGTAAAACCATTCAATGAAGGTGATCACCTAAAGTGTTGAGCACCTAGTGGAGAGGAAGAAGTGCTGAAGACCGCACCCTAGGGCACCGCAACTCTCAGATGCTAGAGGAGCAAGGCAGTGAGAGGAGCAACTGGGAGATGGGATGCTTCCCAGAAGTGTGGCTTCCATAAGCTGAGGGGAGATACTGTGGAAAGAAAGAACCCAACAAGGGTATGAAATGCTGCTAAGAGGGCAGGGAGGCAAGGGGCAAAAGTGAGTAGTGAATTTGGTGAACAAGAGGTTGTTGGGCTCTTGCAAGAACCCTATGAGTGAAGTGTTGGAGATCAAAGTACAAGAGGAGTAAGCAGTAGAGGCCAGTGTGTAAAGACAGCTTTTGGGGGAGAGTTTAGCTATGAAAGGAAGCCAAAAAATAGGAAATAGCTACATTTGAACGTGAACACAAGTAACTTTCAAATATTGTTAATAGGAAGGCATATTGAATGTTTGCAAAGATGACCTCCTATCTGAGGGGAAACGGTGCTGAGGAAAGAGGAAGCTAGAAGAAGCGAAGATCCACTAGATAGGTTTTCCTTCAGTGAGTTAAGAAAGAACACACCCATTGTTACCGGAGAGACGGCAGACTCTATATGGTGATGGTTACAGGTACTTTGGTAGGTGTCTTTAATGACAAATAGATTCTGATCCCTTCTTCTACGTTCCTCAGTAAAATAAGAAACAAGGGTAGCAACAAGAGTGTGGGGAAGTACTAGAGGCTATTCTCAGCAAGTATTCCCTTGCAGGTGGAGTTTACAGATACAATCATACAGGATGAGGAAGATGCTAATCCAGCATGACTTGCGTCACTACAAGAAGACAGAACTGGGCTGGAGAGATGGCTTAGCGGTTAAGGGGCCTGCCTCCTAAGGCTAAGAACACTGGTTCCAATCTCCAGGTCCCATGTTTAGCCAGATGCAAAGTGATGCAAGGGCGCAATGTCGCACTTGCCCACAAGGGGGCACATGCATCTGGAGTTCGTTCACAGCAGCTGAGAGGCTGCTGGCGTGCCCATTCTCTATCTGTCTCCATCTCCCTCTCTCTCTGTCTCTCCCTGTGTCTCTCTCCAAAAAATAAAAAATAAAAAGAAGACAGAACTGAGGACCAAGAAACGTTAGGGAGAGCACTACATGGTGAAGGAGACACATGGTGTAATGAAACTGTGCAGCTGCAGGCTGGGGAAGCCCAAGGGCTTCCAGCAAAAACAGAAGCTGGGAGAGAAAAAAGCATGTGAGGGATCCTTCTAGGGCTTCTGGCCTCCAGAACCATGAAAGGTGTATATTAGGGTTGTCTGGAGAACTAGAACTAGAACTAGAATAAATTATGTGTGTGTGTGTGTGTGTGTGTGTGTGTGTGTGTGTATGTGTATGATGTGTATATTTATATATTTCATATATATAAATATAGATAATATAATAATTTATATATATGTTTTTAAAATTTATTTATTTTTATTTATTTATTTGAAAGAGAGAAAGAGGCAGAGAGAGAGAGAGAGGGAGGGAATGGGTATGCCAGGGCCTCCAGCCACTGCAAAGGAACTCCAGATGCATGTGCCACCTTGTGCATCTGGCTTACATGGGTCCTGGGGAATCGAACCAAGGTCCTTTGGCTTTGCAGGCAAAAGTCTTAACCACTAAGCCATCTCTCCAGCCCTATATTTTTTTTCTAAGGGATTTATTAAATCAGCTTACAAGATACAGGTGGGGCACTGACATCACAGATCTGAAAACTGAAGAATCCAGCAGCTGCTCAGTCTGTGAGACTGGACACAAGCTGTGAGGTCAAAGAATCAGACATCTGCTCAGTCCACAATGCCAAATGAATTGTAGGAAGCACACACAAGTGACCAAGGGGAAGCAGGCAAAAAGCATACCCCAGCCAGTAGCACTGGCAGCCAGACAAAACAAGAAAGTCCCCGGAGCTTCCTTATTACAGTTCCCTGGCAGAAAGGCTGTCCATCACAGAAAACAGACTTCCTCACTGGATTAACCTTGCTTGCAAATACCCTCTCAGACCTGCCCAAGAGGAGAGTCTCTCACTCCATTCTTGATCCGGTCAAGTTGGCAATAAATTTAACCATCACAAGAGAATACATTTCTGTTGTATGATGCATTTATGATGCATTTTACAATATCTTCAGCAAACTAATACACATCCCTTATTTCCAGCCAAATCCACTGTAAAATTTGTCCCATGCAAAATTCAAGGAGCTGGCTTTGATCTGTACAGGCCATCTCCCTGGTCATGTGACTGCATAAGGGAAAAAACACGTGACTCCACAAGAGCCCATACACTTCCAGAGGTACTTGGCTTTCTGGAAGAAGGCCTCTTCTTCCTTTTCCTGTGTGGCTCTGGCAGTCATCTTCCGACTACCGCTAAGGATCTGCAGTGGTACAATAGAGATACTGACTGCTGTTCTTGTCTGTTACCTCTTCTGCTGCCTCTGCCGAAGCCACAGCTGCTTCCCCTGAAGCAATTGCTCATCTTGTGTGTTTATTGAAGGCAAAAACAGAAACATGTAAGCAAAGAATCAACAGTCAGTGCAGGAGGAAAAAGGAACTCCAAAAACTCTCACAAACATTGCTCAAGGGAAGTGACTTAGGGGCAGGACCTATGAACTCTGTTAACTCAGAACACACGCGCACCATCTACCATTCACAGATGTCATTGCTGTGAGCCCAACTGTTGCTTTGGATATTTGTTTTTTTAAAAAAATTATTTATTTATTTATTTATTTATTTATTTATTTATTTATTTGTTTATTTGAGAGAGAGAGAAAGAGGCAGAGAGAGAGAGAGAGGGCACACCAGGGCCTCTAGCCCCTGCAACTGAACTCCGGATGCATGCACCACTTTGTGCATCTGACTCACATGGATACTGGGTGTAAGGCTCTTGAATGACTAGATCATGCACAGCCACGCTGAGCAGGAAAAGAGTTGATTATTGGGGCCTGAGCTGCCGGGCTGTCTCACAGGAAGAGAGAGAAAGAATGGCCACCACGAATCTGGATGGTTTGGGTTTTTACAGAGTTTTTCTTTTTTGGGAGGGGGTTATAGAAGACAAAAGGACTGAGAAATTCAGAGGAGGGGAGGGACCAAGCTGAGGAGGTAATCAATCAGAGAATGGATTGCCATCAGAAGAGGAGTCAGGTTGTCTCTAAGATGGGCAGGAAAACCATGGCTGAGGGCATCATTAGGTCAGGAGAGTGAGGGCTGGGCAATGTAAACAGCTGAAGTTGCATCAGTTCCACCTCTGTCATTCTCCTCGTTCATCGCAACATCACTTGGAACTCTTGTCCTACCTAACACTGGGGTATTGAACCTAGGTCCTTAGGCTTCACAGGCAAGCACCTTAACCACTAACCCATCTCTCCCGTCCTGCTTTTGTGAGCAATTTGTTGCTTACAATGTCTGCTACTTTAAGTGATACAGTTTCCATGTTACACACACGCACTCACGCAGTTTTGATACTGTTCTAAGCCAGAAATAGGACCAAGTCACTGGGGAGGTAAAACAAGGAGTATGGCTTAAGGTCACTGTTGTGGAAAAGAACTACCCCCCCCCATGGTCTAGGGACCACAGGTCCTTTGTTGAAGCTAACAAAGATTTGGAAGCTCCAAGAAATGAAGACAGACTCGGAAGTACAAGGCAAACAGAAGTAGCAACGTCTTTATTGCAAATAAAAAGCTCCCTCTGGGATGGAAGGGGCAGCAGAACTGGGAGTCCATTTGAGAGGACCGGATTTTACAGGACTTGGTTGTCTTCTTCCCCCTCCCCCCAAGGCAACAAGGGGTTGGGGATCAGCTCACTGCATTAGCCCCGAAGACATGTAGAACTACTGGCCTTTTTAATTTTTTTTCTTTCTTTCCTATCTTCTGCTTCTATGGTTTTCTACACCTATGGTTAATTGAATAAATAAACTGTCTGCATTCCCACTGACCCATTTCTTATTCTGCTTATGGCCCCCTAATTCCTTTCAGCCACATCAGACTGTCCAACATTCCTTGTCAACACTGATCCCTCAAGGCACAGGCAATCATAGGAAATCTGGTTTCATTGTTTTAAGTAAGCTGATTACTTGATTGTAAAATACTTCAGGGTACATGCTTAATTTGGTTATAAGATCAAGGCAGGAATTTAACAGCAAGGCGTCCCACAGAAACATTCCCTGAGAAGTTATTTGTAAGGTCCACATGCAGTATTCCCATAGTTAATTCCCTCAGTTCATTCCTACAAGGATCAAAGAAACAGCGCAGCTATTGAGGAAAAGAAACTTTTTCTGCCCTGGAGCGAATCATTCCTGAACTTTTACCTGGAAATCCAAGTTACAAAGCATTGCCTCTATTCTTTGTCCAGAATTTATCATTATTACTTGTCTTAGTTACTTTCTCATTGCTGGGCCAAAATGTCTGACAAAAATCAGTCTGAGGGAGGAAGGGTTTGTTTCAGCTGATGGTTCCAGGTTACCGGCCATTACGGTGGCAGGAGCTTGAGGCAACGTGAAGCAGGTTTATAGTGAGGAAGCGGAGAGCGATGAACAGTGCTGCTCAGCCAGCTCTCTCCTTTTAATACAGGTCAGATCCCACGCATAGTTAAGGTGGCCCTTCCCACATTCATTAACCTAATCAAGATTACCCTTCACAAATGATTCTAGGTCCTGTTAAGTTGAAAATCAGAGATTAACCATCATAATTTCTTATTATCCATAAAGTACTTTAATATATTCTAATATATATATTACAATTACAGGTATATATCACCACACTAGTCCCATTTAGACTTTGCCTGGTTCACTGGCTTCTTGAACACTCCAGCCCAGATCTAGCGTACAGTGAAAACATAAACTTAACCTTTCACTAGAATTTCACTAAAATTTAGACAGGATTCTTTCTGATATAGGCTCCTGGTCTTTCTTTTCTTTGAGTACTTGCTTTTGAAACTTTTCAATTATAAATTTTTCTCTGTTCCTCTGAGATGTAAATCTTTTGGAATGCCACTTCTATAACTCAGAACTGGTCTTCCCGAGGACCTGCGCTTGGGCGCCATCCCTTTGAAATACCAACACGAAAAGGAAAGGTAGGCACCTGACTTCAGCCATGGCGAGTCAGCAAACATAGATGGCCTAATCACATTGACCAGCTGCCTAACTCTCGCCCTCTGAGACTGCCCACCAGCTCGCCCCCGAGCTCTAAACCTTCCAGTCTTTGGTGGCAGCGGGATGGAGTTCCATCTGTCAACTCCTATAAAAGCCCTCAAGTCAGTCTTCTCCATTTGACTCAACCAGTGAAAATGTTCTTTGGCAATGTCTCAGGATCTCCTCTTCTCTACACTCTTAGAAAACCAAACACTAAACAAAATATCCAAAGCATTTGCAATGAGATGTGTTTTGCTAGTTTACTCCAAGTCTGACATTTCCCAGGTAAGCACAAGGTATGGAGGTATGGATTTCTTTCCACGTGGTGAACAGCCAATCCCAAATGAGAAGTCTCGACAGCTCAGCGTCCTCTACCTTGCTTGGTTTGTTTATTGTTTGCTTGCTTTTGTTTTGTTTTATTGTTTTTGGTTTTTAATGTGTGTCTATGTGTGCATGTGACATTCAGAAGACAATCTTGTGTCTAGTTCCTCAAAAAAAAGCCATCCACCTTTTTTTATTTTATTTATTTATTTGAGAGAGAGAAAGAGACAGAGAATGGGCGCGCCAGGGCCTCCAGACATGGCAAACCAACTCCAGATGCATGTGCCACCTTGTGCATCTGGCTTACGTCGGCCCTGGAGAGTCGAACCAGGATCCTTTGATTTTGTTGGCAAGTGCCTTAACGGCTCAGCCATCTCTCCAGCCCTTTCTAATTTTTTGATGCAGTGTCTCTCATTGTTTTGAAGCTTGCTAATTACGTTAGACTGGCTGGCTAAAAAGCCTCAAGGGTCTTGTTCCTAACTCCCCAGCACTGGGATTACAAACCACCATGCCCAGAAGTTTTACCTGGATAATGAGACTCAAAACTCAGGTGCTCATGCTTGGAGGCAACTGAGTGAGCTACGTCCCCAGCCTTTTGCTTGGGTTCCCCGGTTCATTTTGTGTCCAAATTTCCTTCTTTTGCCTTTGTCCTGCGCCATTTCCCTTTGCCCCAGTGCTTTCTCTCTTGCAGAGCGGGGCTTTCTTTCCAAGTCAGACCACCTGAAGGTCTTTTCCTTGTTTATAAGAAGATAATCAGCTACATCCTCTCCTAGTGAGTGGGCTGACTGCTTCAGACAGGAAATGTCTTTGAAATGACTTTCTAAGGCAGCCCAATATAATTGTTAGGGAAGCATACCCAGAGGCCACTTTGTTCTGTTTCATTAGAAAGTATTTCTCCGGAGTGGACACAAGGCACTAGATGAAAATCTCTTTTTTGTGGGGGTGGGGGAGGAAGGGAGGGCTCTGTTTTTGTTTTCTGATACCCTCATATAACCAACATGGAAAATCAGTCTTTCCATTTCAGCTGACCTGTGACACTGGTAAGCCCCAGTATTACAGGGTACTTAGGCCCATAAACCCACTGAAACAATCACTTAGGAACTTTTTGATTTTGCCAGAGCAGTGACTCCCCACTGTGTCCCTCCCTTGCTTGTTTTTTTTTTTTTTTTTTTTTTAATTTTCCACTTGCAAAATTAGTGTGTTTAACAGGAATGCAAGAGTCCAGAGGTAGAAGCGGATATACAGAGCAAGATTTTCGGAATAGGTTTGCACTCTCCACCTACCAAAGGAACGGAGTCAGGGACAATGATCTCTGCCAGGCCCGGGATGGGAAGTAATTCTACAAACATCCCAGGCCTGGCAGAGTTCTGTCCCTGACACCATGCCTTTGGTGGGTGGAAAGGGCAAGCATTTTTCATCTTTTCTTTGGTGATCAGCTTCAAGCTCCAGACTCCTGCATTCCTATAAAACATACTAATTTTGCAAATGAAGAGGCATGATAGTCTAATAGCTGACACAAATGTCTGTCTAGAATAGCTCCTTTCCTGCTAGGGCTTCAGGACAGTATTACTATACACACAGAAATCTCCTCTCTGGTCAGATCTCAGCACAGGATCATGATAATACCAAACATGGATCTTGAAAACAATTAATAAAGTTAACTTCTGGCTATTTTGTTTTTCCAGCCACATCTCCCATCCAGTTGGTTATCTGGGTATTCTGTTTCTACTTAGACTCCTCATAACCATTCCAAATTCCCATCCAGAGTTTCTGAACTGCTTTGAAGAAATCATCAGAAAAGAAAAATAATACAAAACAGGTCTTCCTCCTGAGACATAGAGAAGCGTCACACGCTGGGATTGGGGATAGGGTCAGATGCCTTCTCGTTTTCCCTCCTCAGGGGGAGACCCCTATAGCCCAGCCACAGCACTTCTAACTCTTTCATCTCATTGTCCCAGTGTAGGGAGAGATCCACTTCTCTGCTGATGCTAATGAGGAAATCAGGAATGGGCTTTATGAATGACAGTGATGTGATCGGATTGTTACTAATAGTGTGGAGATGGGCTAGAGGGGGACAGAAATAGATGAGGAAAATCAGGATCTGGGGTGATTTCCAGTTCAGCCATGAGATAAAGGTTGATGTATTAGCCATGCAGATTTTAGAACACTTTAGTCAGAAGAAAAAAATAAATCACTATAACTTGGTCACCAGCATCTTAGTCTGGACTCCCTTCACTTTGTAATCTCTGGGCAAAGCGTCTGGAGCTCGATTGCAGTGGATGAGGCCCTAGCACACCAATATTCTCTCTCTCTCTCTCTCTTTCTCTCTCTCTCTCTCAATGTCTCTCTGATATAAAATAAAATACTTTTTTAAAAAATTCAGAGGGGGAGATGCAGGATATAATGTAAAACAGAGGCAGAGTTTATGACAGAGTGCAGTGGAGTTCTTTAAAGAGGTGAGAGTGGACAATGTCCAAAGAGATAATTGTTATAATGCACACTGTCAGGGAGTGACAGTGGCAGGGGTCAAAGGAACCATCGTGTAGGACACACTCTCATGAGGTGAGAGCAGACAGTGGCCAAAGGAGCCAAAATGTAAATTCAGGCTTTCTATTGCTTCTGAAATGTCTGGCTAGAACAAATAGCTTTTTCTGAGGGATGTTTTCCTGCCCAGGTAATTGGCAGGTCCACTCAGTTGACTTGTGGAAGGAAGCAGTGGTATATCCTTGTTCTTTCACAAAAAAGCCTTCAGCTTAGATAGAAATCATATAAGGCCTGGGTAGTTATTAATTAATGACTTTTTAGACAGTTCAAAAATGACATGTATCCCTCCAAGGCCAAGGACACAATCTGATCCTATTTTTGTGACCCGTAATTAAAGTTCTGCGGTTTCAGTTTTTGATTTCACCAGCTGCTGATTATAAGGGAAGGGTCTACATTATTGACCCTCTGCAAGCCTCCTTGTGATCCAACAATGTGACGCTAAGTCATCAATATGCATGGGACCAAAGTCACTGTGAAGACTATTTCGATGGGCTGGAGAGATGGCTTAGAGGTTCAGGCGCTTGCCTGTAAAGCCAAAGGACTCAGGTTGAATTCCCCAGGACCCACGTAAGCCAGATGCACAAGGGGATGCATGCATCTGGAGTTTGTTTGCAGTGGCTGGAGGCCCTGGCACACCTATTCTCTCTCTCTCTCCCTGCCTATTTCTCTCTCATAAATAAATAATAAATTTTTTAAAAGGCTATTTAGAAAGTCAAGATGTCAGTCATTAACACATAGACTGGGACTGAAATCAAGAGGTAGAAAAGGTTGCCCTGGCCCTAAAGAACAACCATACCTAAAAATACGTAAAAAGAGGAACTGGCAAAAGTAGGCAGAAGCTTTCTGAGAAATACAAAGAAAAGTAGGAAAGTACCATGCCAGAAAAATCAAGAAACAAGTGGCCAAAACTGACAAATGCTGCTGTGAGAAAGGTGAGAATGTGAAAATGTCTGTTTTCAATGTGCAAAAGCTAAATCTGTGTGAAAGCCAGTAAGAATGCAATCAATGGCTTAGTCTTACCAAACTCACCGCTCACTCACATACAGGTGTAACATTCTGATTACATTTATTGCAGACAAGACAGTGTTACCTGCTTTAGCTGGGGAGGGAGGCAATGTTGTGCACAGGTGTGAGAGTCAAAAGTATGAGAGGACCATATAGTCACATGACTTTGGCCCAATCTCCTAACATCTTGGAATCTAATTCTCACATTTATAACAGGAAACTGTATTTGCTAAGAAGTACTTAGACAGTTTAATGAAGATGGCTAAGCAGCCGTCTACCAATGAGCTACATTCCCTGCTCTTGATGTCTATTTTTAACATTATATCTTAAGTTCAATCCTTGTGAACTAAGACAATAAATAGCATAGAAGACTCTGTAAGACTTTTATTGATTCATTGAGTACTTATCTTAAATATCCTAAATATACCTGGGAACAAAGCAAACAAAACCTCACTCTTGCAAAGATAGTCCTGACTAACATATGATTCATTCATTTTCATGTCTATTTTATCATGATATCTTGAATACATGCTGCAGTTATTGATCACGGGTATTTCTAATTTATTTTTTGAATACACACTGGCCACCTTTTTAAATGTATCCTTCCTAAGGCTGTTATACTGCCTCATTTTCAGCAGTATGCTAACTACTATTGACATCTATATCAATTTAGAATCGCACTGTTGTACTGATTTTATAGTCCATAAATGGACATAATCAACAAGGGAAAATGCCTTCTAAACAAAGATGATGCTTTACCATTCATAGAACGACAGACTACTTACAAATAAATTGAAAGAAATGTCGCTATCTCTACTCAAAGGCTACAATGGCATGATTAAAACAAGACATTTGTCTTCAAACGTGTCTTTGCTATCAGTGCTAATGCACTGGATCATTAGCTCCAACACTGGGAATAGCTTCTCACTACCTTGTTCAATTTAATTAGTGTACCAGATACTATGTAAGAGCATCCGTGGCACCAAAACTAACAGTAGCTAATGACTCTTAAAAAGAGACAGCAATTGCCTTACTTAGTGATGGCTACACTAGGCACACACATACATGTATATGCACACATATGCATATGTGCACACTTGTGTATATACATACACATATGCATAGCACTATTGAACGATATTGTTGCGGTCAGCTTCTTGTTAGTGGCACAAAGCATCCACCAAAAGCAGTTTATGTGAGGAAAGGGTTTATTTTGGCTTACAGACTCAAGACTCCATAATTCCAGGGGGAATATGGCATGAGCAGAGAGTGAACATCAGTTCCCGGCCAACACAACAGCAACAGGAGAGTGTGCCAAACACTCGCAAGGGGAAGCCGGCTATAACACCTATCAACCTGCCCCCAAACAACACACCTCCAATAAGATTGCAATTCCCAAATTGCCATCAGCTGGGGATCAAGCAATCAGAACATATAAGACTATGGGGGACAGCTGAATCAAACCACCACAGCTATCAAGAGCTCTCTCATGAAGAGAAAAGGCCAACCTCATTTCTCGAGAGTAATTTTTTTAAATATTTGATTTTTAAAAATTATTTATTTGACAGAGACAGAGGGAGAGAGAGAGAGAATGGGCATGACAGGGCCTCCAGCCACTACAAACTCCAGACAAGTGTGCTTCCTTATGCATCTGGCTAACATGGGTCCTGGGGAATTGAACCTGGGTCCTTTGGCTTTGCAGGCAAATGCCTTAACCACTAAGCCATCCCTCCAGCCCAGTATTTTTTAATATTGTAGTTCTATTTATTTGAGAGAGGAAAGAGAGAGAATGGGCACGCCAGGGCTTCCAGCCATTGCAAACTAACTCCAGATACATGTGCCACCTTGTACATCTGGCTTACATGGGTCCTGGGGAATCAAACATGGGTCCTTTGTTTGGCCTTGCAGGCAAGTGCCTTAACTGCTAAGCCATCTTTCCAGCCCAAGGGTAATGTTTTTTTTTTTTTTTTTTGAGGGAAGCAGGGACTGAATCACATTAAGCAGACAGAGCATGTATTTACCTGACCTTGTGATCATACCAGGCTTTCTAATAGATCATTCAAATCCAAGTATTTAAGCACTATACAATAGCATTTTGTTTAATGTAGTCTGAAACACTGTCAAATTGCTCTGAAATATTAAAGTGAATCAATATTGAAGTCATATCCTTAACAGAAAAGTAACACTATGATGGTGTTAGTTCAGTTCGTTAAGGATTTAAGCTAACTCCTCTACTGAGCTCTTCAAATCTCCAATCTGTACCTGAAGCAGTTATTAGCAAAATTCACCAGCATATACTGGCAACAGAGAATTTTGACATCTCATCAACCTTAGCAAAGAATCAGTCACGAATCAGTCCTGGCATTAATACTCCCTCTGTATCTCACATTGCTAATGATTCAGAAACTTAGGAAGAGAGATGAGGAAGGGTAAAAGTGAAGAACTAGATTTGAATTCAGCACATGGCTTCCCTCTTGAATAATTTTCTGTGGCACTATGTGAATACTAAGTCAACAGATTATAGAGTTGGTCAGAAATATGGAAAATCCTTTTATCATGCAGAAAGTCAAAGTACTATGAGAAAGTCAAAATCTTCAGTTAGTATCTAGGATTAGATTCACATTAAATTAATGACACTATTAATGTCCCAAGTATTTTGAGGAGAAATTGACCCCAATGTACCTTCATTTGCCATCTAGAAGAGGCTTTTAGGCACCATTGGTTTATTTACATTATGGCATTACTACGTGAAGCCAGATGTCTAGAGTAGAGGAGAGGTAAGGACAGCCCTGTCCTAGGGTAAAAGACAGGGGAAGGTCAAAAACAAATTGTTACTTTTACATACATTAGGAGAGCAAGAGCTTTTGTAAACCGGGGCTCCATCTCTAAAGTCAACAATGCAACCAGGAAGCTTGTTTTGTAAAAGAGAAAATCTCAAGAGAAATAGATTGGTGCTAGCAAGAATTGATTTTTATTTCCAACCGAAAAATTCAGTAGAGGAAGAACTTTCACATTCAATTAATCTCTACTAAGCATCAGTCTATCGAATCCGAAGTGGAGCCAATATCCATTCAGCCAGCTGTGTGAGGAGCCATGTGCAGAAAGCAGAATTTGCCTGGACACACCGCCACTTCCCTCCCAAGCTGTCTACGTCACCTCAGAGTGGTCTTCTTTGGGCAACTGTCTGACTAGTCTCTGTCTAGTCCTATTCTGCTTATTGGGAACATAAACAAACTGATCAGGCAGACATAAATATATGATCTACACAGTCATGAAATTTTGCCTTTAAAAAAATGATATCCTGGCTTTTAAACAGTCTTAAAAGCTTTACAGTATGTTTCATCATTCCCACATCCAATCCACTCCAGGACCTGATTATACAAAGTCAACGAGGGAAAACTTCAACCTCGGATAAATTTACTCATAAGATGTAATAAGGACCTGCTCTGAACACCATGACCCCTACCAGTCTAATGAATCAAATATTGATACTCAAACCAAACTGCACTGCACAGGGCCTAAGCCCAAGTAAGGGATGCTAAAATGAGGGGTCTGATTTTTCTCAAGGAACTTCAATATGATTTCAAAATGAATAACAGGCAGAAAATAGATAAAAGTAGAGAGCTGCCAAGAGAATGCAATAGGTAACATCTGGGAGGCAACAGAGACAACACAGCAGCAGAAGTGGAAACCGTGAAATAGAGAGGACGTGAATGGCAGGTGGAGTCACCGAAGCACCATAGCACTGGAAAGGGTGCCTGCAGGTGTGGGAGCCTGCCTTCCCTTGTGCAAACGACATCTTGTCTCCATTATCCTTTCCAGAAACCTCCTTTAAGTGAGATGGGTGAATATGTTTTGTCATTTGCAATGTGGAAGAACCTACCATGTTTTTAGAAACATTAAAATACATTAAAAAACCATTAAAATAAAACTCTTCATTTGAATTTTGATCTTTACACAACTGTTTCAGGAAGAGTGATAACATAGTTTCATAAAATCATGCACTAAAGTTTATTTTGAGTAAGAACTTCTTTAATAGCATCTGAACTAAACCAATAAACATATTTTTACAAACATATGACCAAATAAATGAAAAAGTTCATACATAAATATTTCTCATAAATAGATTATTATTCATCACATCTTCTGAAAACAAAGCAAAATAATCCAATTGTTTCATTTTCTGATCCATGAGACAGATGATACACGATGGTTTCTGTCACTGTTGATTTAATATCGTTTCTATTCCTCCCTGAGGTTCAGTAATTTGTTCCATGTATAATCATTTAGCTCAATTTAATCCTGTCCTTACACAAAACTCTTCTGTTCTCATTTCTGTCACCAGCTGAATCTATCTTCAACTGAAGAATTCATTGTTCTTAGTAAATAAGAGTCTAACTCATGCTTAGTCCTGTAGTGACCCCTCATCTCTACAGGTTCCTTATGGTGAAATAAGAAGTCAGTACAAGGCAGGATCCTCCTTGGATGACCTTTGACCAACTTCAGAAACTTGCTGGGGAACCTGAGTGCAGAGTCCTTGTCCTTGAGAGTGGGGAACCTAAGGGAGGCTATCTGAGGTCATGTTTCCCAGAGTAAAGACAGGTTTTTCTTGCAGTACAAGGGTCAGAACGTGGGAAACACAGAAGCAAAATAAGCTTGGCCATGTCATTACTGATGAGAGATCTAGAGTGCCATGGCCAACTGCAGGAGACTATGAGCACTGTAAACCTTAATTAGGAAATTGTCCTCATCAAAGTGATTTCAGAAAGAAAATGACTACCAATAATGGGACCTGCAAAGAGACCACCAAATAATTCCATGTGGCAATTTATCATCATTGAAAGATGTCAAAAGACAAATTAAAGAAACATATTAGTTGATTATGAATTAATGGATTAGGTGATAGATTTAAAAATAATTGAAAATAAAGTTTAACCTATGTGATGGTTCATATTAATTTCTGATTTGACAAGATCTAGAATCCTCTGTGAGGTCTGG
Organism: Orientallactaga sibirica; assembly: GCA_036365145.1. Lineage (NCBI taxonomy): Eukaryota > Metazoa > Chordata > Mammalia > Rodentia > Dipodidae > Orientallactaga > Orientallactaga sibirica. Next base: position 24,345,551 of record JAEOAD010000007.1, on the reverse strand, counting down.
AGAGATGGCTTAGTGGTTAAGGCATTGCCTACAAAGCCAAAGGACCCAGGTTAAATTCCCCAGGACCCATGTAAGCCAGATGCACAAGGTAATACATGTGTCTGGAGTTTGTAGTGGCTGAAGGCCCTAGTGCACCCATTCTCTCCCTACCTATCTATCATCTATCTATCTACATCTATCTATCTATCTGCCTCTCTCTCTCTCTCTGTCTCTGTCTCTCTCTCTCAAATAAATAAATAGAAACCTCTGTGAGCTATTATCTTGATTAGATTAATTAACATAAGAAGACCTATCTTAACTGTAGGTAGCACCAGCCCATGGGCTGAGGTCCTGGGCTATAGAAAAAGGAAAGAGCTGGCTGAGCGGCCTCATTCATGCCTGTGCTCTGTTGCCTCACTGTGGACTGACTGGGACCAGCCCCTGCTGCCCTGGCTTCTGTGTCACGATGGACTGGAACCTGGAACAGTAAACTGAAAGGAATTCTCCCTCCCTTTAGCTTATATTTTTTTTTTTGGTCAGGTATTTTGTCCCAGTGATAAAAAGTGGACTGGTATAACCTATATCTTGAACACAGGGCATCAGAGTTTGAAAAATGGAGCTAGGATCTGAGGGTGAGGATGCACTGGGGTGAAGAAATTATGATTTTTCAAATGATCAGAGAGCTAGCCTGATGGAACCGAACCTGAGAGAGCAGAACAGTGCATACCTTGCCCTGCCAACCTAGCAGGTGTGATTACACGAATTGAAAGCAATGCTGATAAGGCTCCTTCACTCACTGGCTGCATCCAAGTGCCTGTCTCGCTGGCTGATTTAGTCAGGTCCAACTTCCTGTCTGTGTGGCCAGTCAGTGCAGCAGCATGGAGCACGTCTACAGAGCAGGGGAAAGAGCTAATGCCAAAAGTCATGCCACAGGATAATGCTGATGAGATGATTTAACAAGAAAATAGCATGTGTGTTTACTCCCTTTGTGTATTTCTAGGGATAGTAGAACCTTTGGCTCAAAATAGCAACTATAAGCAGTATTTGCCATTCCTTCTCTAAACTATAGCTCAGTACACTCTTGGCAGCCAAATGCTGCTAGCTTCTTTGGGGTCTGCTTTGTTTTATGCCCTGATATTTTCTCAGACTTTGATAGTGGGATGACTGTTTTCATGTTTGTTTTTTTGTGTGTTTTTTTGTTTTGTTTTGTTTTTGTTTTTTTGTTTGTTTGTTTGTTTTTTGACAGAGTCTTAGGTATCCCAGTCTGTCCTCAAATTAGCTGTGTACCTGACGATGTCCCTGAACTTCTAATCGTCCTGCTTCCACCTCTTTAATACTGGGGCTGACAGGTGTGGACCACCGTGTTATGTTTTTGTTAGCCTGGGAATTGAACCCAGTCTTTGTCCATGTTATTTTGTTGACTGGGCTGCACACCAACCCCAGTGCATGAACTTGTACTCCAGAACTCATACCATCATAAAATCACATATACTAAAAGAGCCCAAGGCTAATAATGTTGTGGTTTAGCACTACATATCAGCTAAATGGCCCATATTGTTTAGACTTTATGTACCATTTTAAGTAAAAGGTCTCTCACCTTCTGCCTTGCGACCAAACCTCCAAGCCACTGGGCCTGGGCTACATCTTTCCTTTGTCTTCTCTCTTAGGATCCTTCATAGCTGTAAGTACTACCATGATCACAAATACTTACATATAAGCCTCTAGTTATTCCTGTGGTACATTTGGTAACTTTGTGTCCATTATTCCAAAATGGGTATTCCTTGAAGGTGTGTGGAATGGTTCACTTTTTTAAAGGCACTATGAAACCAGAATGAACTGTCCTCTTTCAACTTTGTCATCTAAATTAATTGCTATTTTTAAATATTTTATTTATTATTTATTTACTTATTTGAGAGAGAGGCAAATAGGGAGCAAATAGGGCCTTGAGCCACTGCAAAATTAAAAAACTCCAGGTGCATGTACATCTGGTTTACATGGGTACTGGGGAATTGAACCTGGATCCTTAGGCATCCCAATCAAGTGCCTTAACTGCTAAGCCATCACTCCAGCCCCTAAATGCTATTTAACCTATTATTAAATCTTTTGAGTTATTTCTTCCTTATAAGCCAAACCTCACAGTCCACTCTTCTTACTATATTCAGATCTTTTAACTCTGACCAGAATGGTTGATGAAACTCTGCCCTTAGCACTGCAACATGACTCTTAGACAGAGGTTTTGAATTCTTCCACATTCCTCCTGAAAATTAATTCCAAATGACCAAAAGCCATTTAGTCAGGTTTCTAGCAGCAAGAAACCCACTCCACTGGTACCAATTTTCTGTTTCAGTTACCTTCTCATTGCTGGAGAATGCACCTGACCAAAAGCAGATGATGGGAGGAAAGGGTTTATTTTGGCTTACAGGCTTAAGGGAAGCTCCATGAGGGCAGGGGAAAATATGGCACGAGTAAAGGCTGGAAATCACCTCCTGGCCAACATCAGGTGGACAACAGCAGCAGCAGGAGAGTGAGTCAAATGCTGGTGAGGGGAAGCTGGCTCTAACACCCATAAACCTGTCCCCAAGAACACACTTCCTCCAGGAGGCTCCTATTCCCAAATTGCCACAAGCTGGGGACCTAGCATTCAGAACACATGAGTTTATGGGGGACACCTAATTCAAACCAACCCATCAGGTTTCCACCCTCTTCCTCCAGGAACTCCCAACCACCTTCATTTGATAAATGCCATCACCATACTCCTGTTTCTTACCAATTGTAGTGATTTCAGTCTCAGTTGGAAATTCATGTTGGTTTTGTTTGCCTGAAGCCCCTTCTGGATCCATAGAGAATGAATGAGCTCTGATACCACAAGTGTGCGAATGGAAACAATATGCAATCTCACTTGAATTAATTCTGCATTTGTGGAGTGAGTGGCTGTATAGGCCAATGGAAAGCGGCCAGACCAAATGTACGAAGAGGACTCTTATAGTGTATGGCAATCAGCTCAAGGAAATAAGCCAGGAGGCCAGCCTGTTGTCCCAGATTTGTAAGAAATCAGATCCCCGACACAGGATTTAAGAATTCAAACAAAACCCATGGTAAAAATTGGCCAAAAATAGCCACAACCTTTTGGTTCAAAGTTGGCAATGTTCCTAATTTTGGTCTCCACTTCCAACTGGAGCTTACAGAGAAAGTAAAAATTATTCACCCCAATCAATGACAGTGAATATCTCATGTTTAGTGAGCCGACAGCCTTCTCCATGTCGACAGCCTTCACGAGGAACACTTGAAGGCTTCTCTTCTTCCCACTGTGAAATCTTCCCACCCTTCTCCTGCCTTCTCAGTCTCTACTCCAGCACAAGCAACTCACCAGCAACAGCAAGCTCTGAATAAACAGCCTTCTCTTGATCTTCTTAGATTGTCCTTTATGCCAACAGAAAGTTGGTATGAAGTTCTTCCCTAACTAAGGACATGCACATCTCATCCTAAAAGGAATTATTTAATTACTTTTAATTATCCAAGTATCCTAGTAGGCTCATGGGTTTGTGATGATGATGCCCACTACACACACACATGAAGAAAACATGGTCTGAATTGTAGTCACAAGATTTTAAAATTGACTTCTTAACAACCTTGAGAAATAACAGGCATTGTGTTGCTAAAGAAACATTTGCCGCCTACTTGTTTCTGCTTTTATTACCAGAAACCCACATGTTAGCTGAGAATGGCTCTGTCTGAGTCAACCAGTATAAATGACACAAGTTCCCAATAGATTATGTATTGGCCTCATTGAAAAGGAGGAAGAGTTTCAATCTATCTCATCATGTTTAACTCACGTTCCCCTAGTTTGATGGCAAAGTGCATTGTAAAGGGTATTACAAAAGTCATACAAACAAGTGTAAACACCAGAGAATGTACTGAGAAGGAGGAAAACAATTAAAAGACAAACCTTCACCCAAAAGAGACTCACACAAAAGAGACTGTTTATGATGGATTACTTATGTTGTGTGGTAAGACTCTGAGTACAAGAGGAGTCTGCCCTTTCTCATAACCCACGACGAAACTGTGAAGAAGAGCAAGCAAATATTCAAAGGTTTCTACAGCCAAACAGACCCCGAGAGACTTGATTTTTATCTCCTTGCTGTTCCGCATTGGTTCAGTGTGGGCACATTTCCAGAGCAGGAGAGGGCCATATGTTCTGGAGGAACTGGAAGCAGAGTCCTCACGTGAGCCTCCTCCCGATCTCTGCCCACAGCCTCAATGAGGGACGCCCAAGGAAAAATTGTGCAGGGTTTCCCAGGTAGCAGAGGCTAGAGGGAAGGCTGGCTCAAAGAAAAAAAACTTAGAGAAAATGAAGAAGACATTGAAATAAATGCAGAACATGTCAAGTGTCTCCACTAAAATAGTATTATTTTATTGGAGACTTTGCAATAAAATACTATTATTTTATTGGAGACTTCAATAAAAAGGATGAGATTCAAAGCAAGATGTCTTATTATATATTTCACATGTTCCCTGGTTTTTTCTTCTTCAAGGATTATATGTGGAGTAGGGAAATGATAGTCACTAATGTATAATTTTATTTTCAAGGGTGCTATTTTGAATTTTTTTTTTAGATGATGGGCTTTTCTTTCTCTGCCCCTAGTCTCTACCACCTGACTCTTGATGTTGGGGTACTCTCCCTGCCATGAGCATTCCAAAGTCTTCCGGGCTGAGAGAGGAAGTAGCAGAAACTCTCTGTGACAGAAGGAAGGTAGAAGAGGAACAAAGAGGAAGGTACCTCTTTGTCACCTGTTTCCCAGGTCCCTAGATGGCAGTGGTGATAACAAGAAGGGTAGAATCCAAGGACGCAAAGGGAGGTACACACCTTTCTTCGGCATAGCCCAGGAAAGCATGCAGGCTTCTAGTAGCCTGGTATGGGATTCAGGGCCACTTCAGCAGGCATGGGAATGAGGTACCCCTGACAGATGGAGGGGGCGATGCAGAGGAGCATGAGGTTGTGGTCTTGGCTTCCCTGCAGTTTCATGTGGCTCCAGGGGTTTGTTGAGGGCAGCACGCCTGGCAGAGAGTATGCAGAAGAGCTAAGACCACAGCTGCATTGGTAGAGCTGAGGAGTCAGGACATGCTTCAGTACGTGGGCATTGCTTTCTTTCTTTCAGAGTTAAATCATTTGGTGTTTATACAAAACATATAAAAGTAGGGCTGGAGGACTGGAAAGGTGGCTTAGAGGTTAAGGCACTTGCCTGCGAAGCCTAAGGTCCCAGGTTTGATTTCCCCCAGTAGCCACATAAGCCAGATGCACAAGGTGATTCATGCATCTGGAGTTCATTTGCAGTGGCTGGAGGCCCTGGCATGCCCATTCTCTCCCTCTCTCCCTCCCCCCTTCTCTCTTTCTCTCTCTCTCTCTCTCTCTCTCTCTCTCTCTCTCTCACGTACACACATAAATAAATGAATTAACTTTTTTAAAGTAGGGTTGGAGATATGGCTCAGTAGTTAAGGCACTTGCCTACAAAGCCTAACAACCCAGATTCGATTCACCAGTACCCACAAAAAGCCAGATACACAAAGTTGCGCATGCATCTGGAGTGCTTTTGCAGTGGCTAGAGGCCCTGACCAGCCCATTTCTGGACCTCTACCCCACTGCCCCATCTCTTTCTCTGCTTTCAAATAAATATTTTTTAATGCCTTTAATTATTTGGTAACATTTTTTTCTGTGGTAAGAGTTTTGGTAGCCTTTTATTTTAGATGTCGTGGGTGGGCATCTGAAGACATAGCCTCCAGGCTAAGGCTCAGGCTCAGGCTCAGGCCCCATAGTGCCACCAGCCAGTGTTGTGTCGAGCACCAGGCATTTCTTAATAAAAGGAAAATGAGCAGAAGCACAGATTTCGTGAATTGGTGCCAGCACATTTCTAGAAGTCCGAGTATAGATATGAGCTAAGCTTCCAGGCTCCTCACAGCAGAAAGGATCCAGAGAATACTGAACAGATATAGGTGCCCTGCTTGTAGCTAAACATGACATATGGTCCTCCTATATACAGCAGCTTGCCATCTTCCAGCGGTGCCAGTGGAAGGAGACAAGCCTTTGCCTGTAAGAGAACACTATGCAGATGAAGTTATAGAGAATGGTTTTGCAACTCCAGCATTCTTTAGGTCAACCCAACCCAAGGATGAAACATATGCATATACTCAAGGAGAAAAATCTTACAAGGAAGTTCTATCAACTGTGAGGATTCATAGCTTCGGGCTAGAGAAATGGCTTAGCAGTTAAGGCGTTGGCCTGCAAAGCCAAAGAACCTCAGTTTGATTCCCCTGGACCCACTAAGCCAGATGCACAAGGTGGCGCATGCATCTGGACTTCATTTGCATTGGCTGGAGGTGTGCCCATTCTCTCTCTCTTTCTCTCTCTCTCTCTGTGTGTGTGTGTGTGTGTGTGCCTCTTTCCCTCTCTCACTCTCTCAAATAAATACATTTTTTTAATTTTTAAAAGGGGCTGGAGAGATGGCTTAGCAGTTAAAGCGTATGCCTGTGAAGCCTAAGGACCCAAGTTTGATTCTCTAGGTCCCATGTAAACCAGATGCACACGGTGGCACATGTGTCTGGAGTTCGTTTGCAGTGGCTAAAGGCCCCGATGCACCCATCCTCACTTTTTCTCTCCCTCTCTCTGTCTCTCATAAATAAATAAATAAAAATAAAAAAAAAAACAAAAACAAAAATATTATTAATTTTTTTTAAAAAAAGAAGTTGCAGCTTCAAGTCATTTTCCTACAAGTTGACTCCATAAATTTGTATCCTAAGATTCTTTTAAAATGATGTGTGTGTGCTTAAAGTCTTAACCATGGTTGAGTCTTCCTTAAGAGATAAAATGCAAGTGAGAATAGAAGGAAGAAAGAAGAAAACCATACTTGTTTGAAAATTCACTTCTGGGTCTGAGGACTGGTCAATAAATGGGGCAGAAACATGGAGGTGAGAACGTTTAGATCACCAGTGAGAAAGCCACCCCAAGATGGCTGAACAATGGCCAGGATGTCAGAGGACTAATGGTAGAGCCAAGAATACAATGACCACTAGCATTCATTGCATCTATAAACGATAGAAATATTGGCATTTTCAAACTATGTCTCCGAGGTTGTGATGAATCTATTACTGAGTTTTCAAATGACAACAAGAAGTGTGTGAGCCTTTTCCCCCATACACTGCATACTAAGGTTTAAAATGAAGTATTTTTCATCATCATATTTTAAAATGTTATTTTAAAATTTATTTAAGAAAGAAAGAGTATGGACACACCAGGGCCTCTTGCCACTGCAAATAAACTCCAGACGCATGTGCCTTTATGTGGACACTGGGGAACTGAACCCAGCTTGTTTTGCCAGAAAGTGCCTTTAACTGCTGATCCATTTCACCAGCTCCAGAATCATATTTTATTCACTCTTCTGATGTTTGACGATGAATTGTATGAAAATGGAGTCATGACAGAAAGATCATTCTGACTCTAATTTATTTCAGAGACTTTATGGAGTTATTTGCAATAAGGACGGTGTTTGTTTCCAAAAAAAAAGCCTAGAGCTTGTTCCAACTAAAACCTAGAGTTTGTCTAATGTCCTTTTTCACAGCTCTGTACCAGTTTAGAGGTAGGACAGAGCATAATAAAGAGGCATTTGTTGGTGGTGGGATAAAGCAGAGATACAAAGAAAATTTCTTCAAAACATCCCATGAAAATATAAATACTTAAGCCTCAATGGTCACCCTGTTGTCAGCATTATTCTTAGATCTCCTGGTTTTTGTCAATGATAAGTCCATTTCTTGCTGAACAGCAGTTCTGAGAGGCCCCAATAATGTAATGTGCAACCCTAAACAGCCACCAGTGGAAGAAATAGTCAGGTAAATGCCAGTGGACCCGAGACAAATTTCAATAGTGAGAGAATGAGAAGTCTGAGCACAATCCAGAGTCACTTTGGGTTTGCTATTTAGTCCTGGAGCACTGGGTTAATGACAAGGAAAATTAGTGTTGTGGTTTGAATATGAACTGTCTCACATAGGCTTGTGTGTTTGAACACTTGTTCCCCATCTGGTGGTGCAATTTGAGAAGGTTGTTAAACCTTTAGGAGGTAGAACCTTACTGGAGGAAGTGGTCACTTGGGAGGGCCTTGAGGTTTCCATAGCCTGGCCCCACTTCCTTTCACTCTCTGCTTCCTGGCTATGAATGCAACATGAACTGCTGGCCTCCTGCTCCTGCTATCATGGAGCATGTTCCCTTGAAACAGTAGGCCAGAATAAATCCTTTCCTTCCTTTGGGTGTTTCTTATCAAGCATTTAGTTACAGCAGCAAGTAAAGTAACTAAGACAGATATCAAAGCTCTCTCTTGGTAAAGCCCCTTAATTCACAATTCAGCAGGAATCATCTAATTGTAATGTCAGTTATACAGAGGGAAGAAAATGTTTTTTTCCCCAAATAGCCTGAAATCAAGAAAATTCTAGAAAGAGTAGTCTTGGTTTCATAGAGGTTCTAATCCATCAGCAGGAGAAGCTGCCAGGCCCAGCAGAGGTGACAATGATGGATAGACTGGGCATTGGTATCACTGCCTGGCTTGTCTGTCAATAAATGTACCTGCATCATCTCCAGGACTTCAGATACCTGGGAGAGGGGAAGGGCTGCAGGAGACAGAACTCTTGAATTAACACAGTCACAAAAGCCAGGCAACACTGGTTAATACAGTCACTATCTCCTCACGTATAAGATAGGAAGATATCCCTGGGGCAGACAAATAACACAGAGAACTAAGACAAATTTTCACAATTATCTTCAAGGATTTCTAACATATTGTCCCAGACCCATAACAACTCAGAGAAATATTTAGTGAATAAATGCTCAAGTTGTCTAAATAGGCTGAGAATTTTACAAAATTCTATGTATATGCCTTTATGGAAATTTCTTCTTTTGAAAAATGTCATTTTTATGAGACTATCAAAGGAATGTTAGACACATCCTTCCCCTCCCCCCTTCATAAAGGAAAAGAACCTCGACTCTTAATGCTTCATGTCAAGTATTTATCTCTTTCTCAGAGATCTGCACTCCTGACAGCTTTGAACTTGTTTTCAAAAGTCTATTATCAGACTATGAATATACCTTAGTGGTAGAACACTTGCCTAGTATATGCAAGGCCCTGGGTTCAATCCTCAGAACTTTCAGAAAAAGCCCATGATCCACAATATCTTTGATCTGTCATATCATCAATTTCCCATCCACGTGGTGGGCTAATTTTCGCTCTTCTAACTCCTAGATTTACAGCGTCGATCTGTGTTCAGTGTAAAGACTCAGTGGCTCCAAGAAGACAAGCAATGTGAGGTGTGGCAACATCGTCCATTTGCACATTATTTTTAAGACCTTGAAAAGAATTTTTGTCACATGTAAAGTGGTAGAAACAAAAATTGAGTGACAACTATAAAATCAGGTGTGGGGCTAGAGAGATGGCTTAGTGGTGAAAACGCTTGCCTGCGAACCCTAAGGACTCATGTTCAACTTTCCAGGTCCCACGTAAGCCAGACACACAGTGACGCAAGTGTGCAAGGTCACACATGTGCACAAGGGGGCACACCCATCTGGAGTTCTATTGCAGTGGCTGGAGGCCCTGGCATACCAATTTTCTTTCTATCTATCTATCTATCTATCTATCTATCTATCTATCTATCTTAGTCTCTCTTGTGCATGTATAGAAAAAAAAAAAAAAAAGGCCAGTCTGCTGGGCTTGCCTCAACAAAAAAAAGATTAAAATCAGGTTATGTATTTGTAAGATTCACAGTCTGGATGGAAAGATAAGATACCAGGTCTGCTCTGTGGGGTGTTCTTCATGGCAGGGAGACGGAATAGGATTCTTTCATTATTTTGGTCACAGCAGCATCAGCTGATAGCAGTCAAAGACACATTTTCTTGTTGAAATGCATAGATATTTTATATGTGCCTTGAACTAAAAAGAAAATAAAAACATTGCATAAGGGCATGGTTTAGTACTTATGAATAGCAAAATTTTTTTTTTTTTTGCTTTTTAACGACCACATTCTATTTTCACTAAATTGGCTTATTGTAAGATAATATAATCAGATGCACACAGTTACCAATACATGATTTTAACCCAGTGCCACTGACCTAATAATCATTTCAGTTCTGATAATTATATAGCATTAATATAATAATTAAAAATCATAGAAAAAGTACTAAAGAATCCACCAATCCCCAATGTCTGTCCATTGTGCTCACTAGTCAAAATCCCATCTACAGCATTAAGTCAATAACTTGAATTTCTAGGGATTTATCAGAACTGTGCCTAATAAAATGTATCTTTCTTTTCTCATTTAAAACCGATACCAGAAATAGTAAGGAAAGACTAATTGCTCTTTAAAAATTAGAGATAGGGACTAGAGAGATGGCTCAGCAGTTAAAGGTGCTTGTTTGCAAACCCTAATGATCTGTGTTTGATTCTCTTGAACCCGCATAAGTCAGATGCACAAAGTGCCGCATGCATCTGGAGTAAGATCTTTTTCTTATTATAATACAAGTTCCTTGTAGAACATTTATAAAACATTTTTGAATTAATGAAATGAAATCTTTCTCTCTGTCACTACCCTTCTATCTAGAAATACAAACTCCAGAAGTTAACTACTCTTAAAATTTTGTTGTGGCTGGGCATGGTACATGCCTTTACTACCAGCACTTGGGAGGCAGAGGTAGGAGGATCACTGTGCATTTGAGACCACGCTGAGAGTACATAAGTGAATTCCAGGTCAGCCTGGGCTAGAGTGAAACCTTACCTCAAAAAACATAATAATAATAACATTTTGTTGTGGCCCACATGTGTTGAAATGTGTGTATATGTGTATATATAAATAATATTTTTAAACAAAATTGAGATTGTATTACATATACTGTTCACATTGTGAACACTTTTTCCAGATCAGTATATTTCAAAATCTAACTACAAGGCAAAGTGTTGTGGTGCATGCCTTCAATCCCAGCACTTGGGAGGCAGAGGTAGGAGGAGTGCCATGAGTTCGAGGCCACCCTGAGGCTATGTAGTGAATTCCAGGTCAGCCTGGGCTAGAGAAAGACCCTACCCCAAAAAACAAAATCGAAACAAAACAAAAAATCTAACTATATTGGATCCCATAATAAACATACCCTCTAATATGTCTTGCTCATCAACAGAACCTACACTCTGGATGAGGAAATGATAAGATGTCCAAAGATACCTCCCCAGGCAGGCCAGGCATGGTGGCTCATTCCTGTCATCTCAGGGCTCAGGAGACAATCATAATTTTACTTGTTTGTTTATGAGGCATGGTCCTGTATCCCATGCTGGCCTAAAACTCACTAAGTAGTTGAGTCAAAGATGACCTTTAGCCTCTGGTCCTCCTGCCTCCACATCTGAAGTGCTGGGACTACAGGCTCACTCCAGCATGCCCAGTTTATGCCGTGGGAAGAATAGAAAACCAAGCTTTGAACATGCTAGGCAATCACTTTAGCAGCTAAGCCACACCCAGCCCAAATTTTATGAACTTCTGTCAATGATTATGCATCACTTTGACACACTGAGAAAATAAACCCTTATTTTAAAAAGAAGAAGAAGAAGCCATCATGGTCTGGAAAGATGGCATGGTGGTTAAGACACTTGCCTGTGAAGCTTAAGAACCCAGGTTCAACTCCCCAGAAAGAACCCACATAAGCCAGACACACAAGGTAATACATGTGCACAAGGTCATGCATGCGCACAAGGTGGCACACATGTTTGGAGTTTGATTACAGTAGATAGAGGGCCTGGCACACCAATTCTCTCTTTTATTTCTCTTTCTCTCTCTTTCTTATAAAAAATAAGTCATCATTATCCTGATATCAAACCAGACCAGTACACAACAAAGAAAACAATAGACCAATGTCCTTAATTAACATAGATTCAAAAATTCCAAATAAAATTCTGGCATATCAAATTTACACATATATTGAGAAGATCATCCATCATGACCAAGTCCATTTCATTCCAGCAATGCAAGTTTGATTCAACATATTTAAATCAATAAGAGCACTTAAAGAGAATTAGGGCAGAAGTCAGATGATCATTCCAATTGATTCACTGAAAACATTTACAGATGCCATATCCCTCATAATAAATACTAGAAACTGAAGCAATGTACCTCAACAAGCCTATAACCAACTGTACTAAATTGAGGAGAAATAGCATTTTCTCTCAAATCTGAAGTGACACAAGGGTGTCCATTCTCTGTACACTTATTCAACATAGTGTTCAAAGACTTAGAGCAAAAACAGGAGAAATACAAGAGATACAAAAAGGAGTGGAAGAAGTCAAATTATTCGAATTTGCAGACCACATGTATTCTTAGACAATCATAAAGGGGTTACCAGAAGTCCCGGGCCAGTTAACCATCAGCAAAGTAGCAAGATACAAAAATCAATATACAAAAAAAATGAGTAGTGTTTCTGTATACCCATAATGAACTTGTCAAAAGTGAAACCAGAGGGGGAAAAATAACCATTCCTAATAGCTTTAATGAATAAATAAATTCAATACCTAGTAATAAACCTAACCAAAGAGGTGAAAGAACTCAATAATGACAATGCTGAGAATGAGAGACAATGAAGAAAGAAATTAAAGAAGATACTATAAGAAGGAAAACCTTCCCATGCTCACAGACTGGCAGAACTGATGCTGTGAAAATGGCGATGTTACCAAAAGTGACTTATATATTCAACTCAGTCCCCACCAAAATCCAAATGTTGGGCTGGAGAGATGGCTTAGTGGTTAAGGCGCCTGCCTGCTAAGCCTAAGAACCGGGTTACAATCTCCAGGTCCCATGTTTAGCCAGATGCAAAGTGATGCAAGGGTGCAATGCCACACTTGCCCACAAGGGGGCGCACGCATCTGGATTTCATTCTCAGCAGCTGAGAGACTGCTGGCGCACCCATTCTCTATCTGTCTTCCTCTCCCTCTCTCTCTGTCTCTGTCTGTCTCTCTCTGTGTCTAAATAAAAAATTAAATAAATAAATAAACAAACAAACAAACAAACAAACAAACAAACAAACGGCAAGGTACTGGCCCAAGCAGACAGGTAGAACAATGAAATAGAACACAACACTCAGAAATAAATTCACACACCTCTGGCCACCTAATCATTGACAAAGGTGTCAAAAACATACACTGGAGGAAAGATAGAGACTTTAACAAATGCTGATAGATTTCCATATGTAAAAGAATAGGCCTTATATCCTAACCCGTGCAAAACTCAATTCATGAAGGAGCAAAGACCTTACTGTAAGATCTGACATTTTGAAACTGCTAGAGTGATAAAAAGATAAAATACTTCAAGATATTGACATAAATAAAGATAAAATAAGATATTGGCATAGTCAGGTACTTTCTGGAAAGAACACCAACAGCACAGAGAATAATCCCAAAATATGGCAAATGAGATTCTGAGAAATTACATGGCTTCTACCTAGCAAAGGACACCATCTCTAGGGTGAGCAGACAGCCTACAGAACTGGAAACAATTTGCCAAGTACATATCAGACAGGGAATTAATATCTAGAATATATAAAGAATTGCAAAAATTAAACACTAAAAACAAACCCAAAATCATCCAATCAATAAATGGGGCAATGAACTGAACTAATAGTTCTCAAAAGAAGACATACAAACTGCCAATAAATACTTGAAAAAAATGTGCAATATCCTTAGCCACCAAGGAAACACAAATTAACCATGTTTGAGATTCCATATCACCCCAGTCACAATGACTGTCATCTCAAAGACAGATTAAAAACAAATGCTGGTGCAATTGTGAGGAAAGAAGAATCCTTATCAACTGCTAGTGGAAGTGTAAATTTGTACAACCACTTTGGAAATCAGTATGAGAGTTCCTCCAAAAAAAAAAAAAAAAAAAAACAGTAAAAATAGAACTCCATACGACTCAGCTATACTGCATGGGTATATACCCAAAGGACTTTAAGTAACACACCACAGGATTACCTGCACAGCCATGTTTATGACTGCATCTACTCACAATAGTCAGGGAATGTAACCAGCCTAGATGTCCATAATCAGTTAAAGAGAAGTGGTACGTAGACCCAGTGGAATTTTATGCAGCTATAAAGGAACGTGAAATCAAAACATTTGCATGGATGCAACTGGAAATCATTGTTAAGCAAAATAATAGAAAGGCCGACACTGCAGGTTTTCTCTATGTGGAATATAGATTTAATATTATATGTATTATATGTGTGTGTACATATATTTGTGTGTGTGTGTGTGTGTGTGTGTATATATATATATATATATATCTCCATATATAATTTATCAATATGTTTGTTTATGTATGTGTGGGGGTCATGAAACTAGAAAGAAGATTGAGCGAGGTAATGTTTTATTTTGTTTGTTTTTCTTTGTTTGTTTGGTTTTGGGGTTTTGGAGGTAGGGTCTCATTCACTATTTAGTATCAGGGAGGCCACAAACTCTTGGCCATCCTCTTACCTCTGTCTCCTGAGTGTGGGGATTAAAGGTGTGTGCCACCATGCCCGGCTAGAGCGAGGTTATAGAATACATGTTGTGGACAGAAAAGGGGAGAGGGGCTTTAATTTGAATCTCCACCACACTACAGAGGTGAATTCCAGGTTAGCTGGAGCTAGAGTGAGATCTTACCTCAAAAAAAAAAAAAAAAAAAAAAAGGCCTGGATATCCATGACCTCACAGTGTCTGACACTACCTACACAAGACCATTATAATAGGAGGAAAATATCATGACATCAAACTGAAAAGAGAGACTGATTGAGAGGGGAGGGGGTATAATGGAGAGTGAAGTTTCAAAGGAAAAGTGGGGGGAGGGAGGGGGAAAAAAGAATACATGTTATGGAGGGTTATCTAGTGAAAAAAGGGGGGCTGGAGAGATGGCTTAGGGGCTAAGGCACCTGCCTCCTAAGCCTAAGAACACTGGTTCCAATCTCCAGCAGTTCCAATCTCCAGGTCCCACCTTTAGCCAGATGCAGTGACGCAAGGGCGCAATGCCGCACTTGACCACAAGGGGGTGCACACATCTGGATTTCATTCGCAGCAGCTGAGACACTGCTGGCGCTCCCATCTCTGTCTTCCTCTCCCTCTCTCTCTCTCTCACTCTGTCTCTCTCTGTGTCTCTCTCAAAAAAATAATTAAAAAAATTTTTAAAAGGGGGGACCACAAGAGGAAGACAGGAGCATGGGAGAGGACAGTGAGGACAGGGAACAAACGAGAAGGAAGTATACTGACACATAGGAAAGAAGATACCATGATGAAGAGCTAAAAACCTAATAACAAAATCCCACCAGATTCTGTGCACACATCAACGCCTACATCCCTACAAGAAGGCTTTCGCGGGGCGTTTCTCCTGACCAACCTGGTGCAAATGGCAGCAATTCCTTATTCTGGAGACACGCAACTGCACATTCTGAGAAATCTAAGCCAAAAGTAATCAATCTATCTAATTTCTACTACAGGAAAAAGAGAAATTCTCCAAAGACTACACTTTCTTATGAGCCTATAAGTTTAAAGCAGCAGAAAATTGGAAAGAAATTTATTAAAGGGCTGAAAGTTATCTGCAAATTAAAACATTTACAGCCTAAAGCTGTAATTAGAGCAAAGGTAAAGGCAGGAAATTCACAAAGCTTCCTGGCTGCTCCTCACTCCTCCTTGGGTGCCGGCTCTGCTAATTAATTATCTGGCTTCCATTGTTAATTATGCAGCCTCCCCAAGGTGTGGTAATGTCTCTTTTGCTTCTTTCCCTTTCTCACTATTTTATTCATCAACCCACATGATTTCAATAATAACAGAGAGATGAGTGCTAAGCCCGAAACTAGGTGCTTTTGGAGGTAACTACAAAGATCATATGCCTAATTTCCTTCATTATCCCCTTTCACCAGTTCCACTAGTTTTATCAGCTCCGTCACCAAGCAGCTCAGAGTATGGCACAGAGGAAGGCAAGGCAGAGCAGACCCGAGGTGTTCTTCAGGCTCCATCTCTGATGAATTACATGGTCCTGAACAAGTCACGAGATGACTGCCAGAGTCCAAGAAGGGAGCTGAGATAGACCTAGAGCTGTAAGCTGAAGGTCCACTGGACAAATCCAACCTGGAGACACATTTGCTTCACTTGTATGATGACTTTGAAATGGTCAAGGTTATGTAAATACCTGAATTTCTGCTCAGGAAAGCCCATGCTATTTGTTCCCCCACAGTCCTCACTCTTCTCCATACTGTGGCAAGAGCGTCTTTTCACTCGTCTACTTTATTTCAAGCCGAGCTCAGCACGAGAGTGCACCGGGTTTACTTCTAATTGCAGCTCAGGCTTTGTCCCCACCTAGTTCAATATGATGAATACCCATTGGAAGACTGTCTCGAGTTTTCAGTTACACAGGCGTATCTCTTTCCCTGTGGATACTATTCCCCTTCTAAATACTGTTGGATAACAACTGCTGTTCCAAGATATGCAAATCTTGCTTTGACCTGCCTCCATAGATTATTCACAAACAAATGTTATAAAATCTCTCCTCAAAACCTAATGGTTTTCCTTTAAAAAAAAAAAAAAAACTGGTTATGTTTTACTATATATAAACTTTCTGAACTGAAAGTGTGAACCACTCTGTTTTCTCCAGAGACACCTCTGGCCTTCACGTGGAAGCTTCTTTCTTCCCACTGAGGCCGCCCAGCCTTCACTTGATAGGTCAATCAGGAAGCGGGAAGGCCTTCAGTGTAGAGAAAGAGGAGAGCTGGAAGCAGTGTAGGAAGCAATGCGAGTCAGGGAATGGAGAGAATTTCAATTGCTTCTCGGTTTACTCTGAAGAGCTTTTATTATATTTTAGTCTTCCATCACAAAATGAACCACATAAAACCAGAGTTTGGGGGATAATCATTTCAATGTTAAAAGTATAATTAAGGTTCAAAGGGTCTAGCTATCACAGGAGCACTGTACCCATAGGGCTGGTTTAGGATTCCTAGAATGTATGAGGCTGTCCTAGAGTTTGGGACATATACTGAGCCTCCCCACGGTGCCTAGAAGCAACCCTTATTCTCACACGGTCCTGAGTCAATAGGAAACGCCTTCTAGGCCTGTTTTGTTCATCATAGGGCTAGGGTCTTAAGAGGTTCCTGGTCTCAATATGCTTTGTCCAAATCTCACACCTAAGGTTATCTTTATTTTCTCAGAAACCCTTAGGAAGCTTAACTATAGGCAGTGAGAACTACAGAGCTGCTTTTGTCTCTAATGCCTCTGTTCTCCTGCCATTCTACCCACTGTAGTAAATTCCACCACGCAGGGCTCTGCCATCATCTCTCCTTTCAAGAGTTTCTACTCTTTCCTTCAGTCAAATAGTAAAGATCACTAACAAAGAAACTAAACTGACATAACAATGTAGAAACTTGAAAAAGGAAAACTAAGGAGCCACTGACCTTAATCTCTTTACGCATCCCAGAGTCCATTTAATGAAGCGCAGAAGCTTCCTACTTTGAGTCATGAAAGGTGCAATCTATTTGTTGAGTCCTACAGCCTTCTTAAAACACTATTGGTAAAAAAGCAGAATTCTATATTTTGAGGTTCCATCTAGACTACACGATGTCATTAGGGTCAAATATGAAATATTAGGATGCACAAACAGGGATAAAGCTGACATAGGAAACAAGAAAATGGACGGAAACTATGACAGGCCCAGATCACAGGTGGTATCAGGAAAGCTGTCAGCGAGTAGCCAAGCCCAGTTATTAGACTAGATGGACCACACAGCTAAGACTCCAATCATTCAGTGTGCTCGTTAAACTTTGACAAAAGTTCAAGGTATAGGAAATTAGATACAAATTTGTTTAAGCAAAGAAAATATAAGCTGGCTGACAGTTAGCTTAAAATAGGAATTCAAATGATGCCACAAGATCTTCTCTTGTCCACTCCTACTTGGTTTTGTTGAGCCCCATGGGCTAGCCTCATGTTTTTTTATTTATTTAAGAGAGGGAAATAGGCAGAGAGAGAGAATGGCCATGCTAGAGCTTCCAGCCACCGCAAATGAACTCCAGATGCATGGGTCACCTTGTGCATCTGGCTTACATGGGTCCTTAGGAATCGAACGGAGGTCCTTTGGCTTTGCAGGCAAGCGCCTTAACTGCTAAACCATCTCTCCAGCCCAGGCTAGCCTCGTTTTTAACACAATCATTGTCAAATGTCCCCATAAGTGGTTGCTAAAGCCAGATCACACAGCTCCTTGGACCTAGTCCCCATAAACCACAGCATGTGTTTATTACCTACTGCATTTGCAAAAGTCCTCTCCTGGCTCTGATAGAATCTTCTGGAATCACCTGTAGGCTAGCACTGATGACAAGGGTTTGTGAAACACAAACAGCATAACTGGGTCATGTGTCCCACTCCGCACTTAGGGAATGAATGGGATATGGTTACTAAAGAAGGCTAAATAGATACAATACAGCTAGATAAAAATGTTTATTGGACCTCAATTTGGGGTGAGATGATGATAGGAACACTTAGAAGTTGTTCAGGTTCAATCCTAGTTATCACAACAGGGACATGGAGTCGTCATCAGAGCCTTGGGTAAAACTGTAAATGCTGCGTGCACCACTACAGATCTGTCTCATCTCTGCTGAAGTTGTGGTCCTGTCTCCCTCCTGTGGCAAGAAGCACTACTGGGAGGTACCTGGTATTCTTCATGAAGGAGCACTGGAGCTAAGTCCTCCATGAGAATGACTGGCTATCACGTTTCCACGAACTCTTGGTGCATTCAGTTCCTTAGCAAAGATGAGTCTGATGAGAGAACTAGCCAGAAAGAGTCCTTCTGAAGACATCAATGACTCCATCCAAAATCATGAAAGTGTCAAAACTATGCAAATTTTATATAAACTGCAAAATGAGCCAAAGAATTGGGCCAAGTGGGTAGGAGAACAACTGAATGCCTCGATTTGGATTCCAAATGTGTTTCTTTCCTCAGTTCCTACCAAGGCATGCCATTGCAAGGCCTGCAAGAGAAAAATGCTCAGTGGCTGGCCTGTGTGTTGGCTGGGGGCTTGCCTAATCATTGATGACAGCCTGACACTTCTCCTGGAGAGCTTCATGACAGGCCTGAGCACTTGAAGTCATCAGCTGCCAGAGGCAAGGCTCCAGACAGCTATTGCCAGGCATGAACAAAGCAGACACTCCTGTGAGAAGGCAGCTTACTGAGTCCCCAGAGCAGCAACCGGATGGGGTAGGGAAGGGGTGGGTTGTTCTGATCCCAGTTCCCACTCAGAGCTAGAATTTAGCATAAGCAAGCAAATGCTTAATACCAGTGGGGCTTTAAAGAAAGCAATAAAGAGTGTCATTTCCCAGGGCCTGTCCAGCTGGGCCGTCTGTCTTTCCTAGAGTATGTACTTGTCCCCAGTTCCCCTGAGAACAAGACAGGCTGCACTTCACCCCACATTTTCTATGAAGAAAGCCTGGATTCCACTATTCTAGTAGACTAATTTTTAATACAATATTCTCATTCCGACCACATTTGGTTCTTACACCTAGACTGGCTTGAAAAATGGAGTGGTCCTATTCTAAATTTGCATCGAGCTCATAGTAGAATATACTAATGTTCCTTACCTAAATATTAATTTCCTGTCATACTTAATGTTGGATTTGTTTCCAAAATCCCTTGCAAATTCAAATCCTTTGACACATACATTGATTAAAACACTATGGTATATATTGGCTTTTAGTCTGAATATGTTTATATATTATGCCACCAAACAGGTGACATTTTCATTTAAGACAGAAAGAGAAATTTAAATCAGGGCGGCACCTACACAGTACTTGGAGAAGTGCCAGTAACTTTCCTTGCTGGCCACCCAAAGCCATAATATCACGGTCAGCATTTTTTGTCCTGTTCTGAATCCTGGAATCATTTGCTTGTTGGACAGGGTAAATAGCATAAGCCCCCCAGATCATTCCTGAGGGATTATACTATCACCCTTGCTGTCAGTGCCACCTCAACCTAATCAAGGAAGTAGGGTCCTGGGAGTCACACCCAGATTCAGACCCACACCCTGCAGGATATGTGTGCCCTGATGCTTCGAGACGAGAAGTCCTGCTTTCTTCTTGCCCGTTGCTATTCCAGCGGACTCAGTTTTGCTAGCATCAACCATCTCCAAATGCTTCTTCCAATACAGTGCATTTATTTATTTTACCTGCTTGTCAAGATTTTCTTTTCACATCTTCCAGACCAGCCTGAAGCACTGGACTTTTATCTATTTGCCAATCACAGAATGTCAGAGGACATCACACTCCATCTATCTGGCTAGACTTATGCTTGAAGCTTTATGATGATGCGTCCAATCTGTGTTATGGATTCTGCCTTTCTGACCACGCTGCTGTTATGGCCTGCCATTCACTGAGTAGGGACTCAGTAATGGCCTCACTCGTTTTGTTTGGTTTCTGTATTCTCAAATTGTCGAGAATGGGAAAATAGCCATCCCATTTTGAGTGTAGGTGTACAGTATTTCCAAATACCCAAACCTCAGTATCATTTTCCTTTTCAGACCCTGAAAGTAGGCATTGTTTACCTCTTATCCAAGCGCTAGAACTTTCCCGTCAAGTAGATAAGTATGCTCAAGCTTTCCCACTAAAAAAGATTGTTGCCTCAGAAAACAGCCTTATGCTAGGAATGTCTTTAAAACTCTGTTTTACTTCAAAACACATTTTAAAAATGTATTTAATGAAGCCTTTGCTTCTTTATGAATGTGTCTATACATGTGAATATATAATGAATAATACATAGCATTTAAACATGGAGCTGCTTACCATCAGGTAGAACTGTAGATGCTGCAAAAATGTGGACCTGTGGGGTGGGGTGACACATACCTATAGTTTCAGCACTTAGAAGGCAGAGTCAGGGGGATTGAGGAGTATTTCAAGACCACCTGAGGACCAGAGACACACCGCCAAAACGAAAACCAAACATGTAGATTCTGTTTATTCTTGGAATTTTTCTTTTACTTTCATTTACTTATGTGTTTGTTTATTTATTTATTTATTTATTTATTTATTTATTTATTTACTTGAGAGAGAGAAAGAGGCAGAGAGAGAGGGAGAGAGAGAGAATGGGCTTGCCAGGGCCTCCAGCCACTACAGACGAACTCCAGATGCATGTGCCCTCTTGTGCATCTGGCTCACATGAGTCCTGGAGAGTCGAACGGGGATCCTTTGGCTTTGCAGGCAACTACCTTAACCGCTAAGTCATCTCTCCAGCCCTATTCTTGGATTTTATACTCCCCTTTCCTCTCGGCATGTATTCATGCCCTCATCTGAAGGTGCAAGTTGAATAATGTTGTCAGAAGAAAATCTTATGATCTATTTATTGTCTATTGGATTGAACACAAATTTGACAAAGTTCACTTCCTGTGGCTTCTTCTAAAGACTTTTTAATTGTCTCTTTCTACATGTTCCCTGGGAAGCAGGACAGTTACATTTCCATAAGAATGTTAAGAAGTTGAAAAACTTGCTTTTGTCGGTGTGTTTGAAGAAAATCAGCAATTTTCAGCTTCCCCAAGTAAAATGCAATGCATGCTGTGATTTTCATTCCCAAATTCACTGAAATAAATGCGTTAAATCTATGTTCTAACACTGAACTTCCATCCATCTCTATAATTAGTAACAATTCTATCCATACAAACTTAGTTTTCATTTATTCACCTTTTCATCTCCGGTCCCACCTTTCAAAGGAAAAATATCTAAAACCCTCAAATACTTAAAGTAGAAGGCAACTTTATTGACTTAATTCTTTTAGATGCCTGGTAGTTAGGAAATATTAAATCATGTAAAACCTTCAAACAGACAATATAGCCCAAAGATATTATTTCAATGAGAATTTGATGGATCGTTAAACAAGAGACTTAAAATGAAACAAATGTTAATTGACCTTGAGAGTACATTCCTTTGAAAAAAAATGAGAAGGCTGTTTTTTATTTATTATATAGTTTAATTACAGTTTATGGTTTGTATTATAAAGTCTTACAAGGAAGCAGGCATGAAAAGAAACATCACATGTGGTGGGGTGGGAAGGAAGGAAGGACAGTTGTCAGAAAGGCAGATTTCACAACCATACTCAGAGGAGAACGCTCACATCCTCGCTGGCCTCATGATGTCCTTACATGTTGGACACAACTCCCTTTGCAGGAAACAGGAGAAGAGAGGGACAAAGGCCTCTTTGAAAAGCATGATCAAGGAGTCCCCAGAGGATTCTTGAGCTCCTGAAACAAGCTTCACAGCAACAGTTTGACTCTGCTTCCTGCTTCAGTGAAGGCTGCCAGAATATGAATGAGGGGAGCAGTACTGGGGCTAGTTGCAGATTCATGTTAAAATCTGATTTCCTATTTCAAGAATCCAGTTGATTCACAACAAAATCAAACAGTGCTTTAAAGGCAAAGGTGACCTACAAAGGGCTCAGTGCATTAAATTCCAACACCAGCCATCTTTGTCTCCCGAGTGGTCTCTTGAGGGAAGGCATACAACATATTCTGTGGTCACTCATGTTAGAGGCGGAAATAGCTCTGTATCTGAGCAACGGACATAACAGCAGACAGCGGTGTGAAGAGTTATATGTGGAACTTGCTTTTCAAGTCAAACATCCATCATCCATATTATCCTGCCTATCATTTATTTTAAAATTTTAATAAACAAAACTCATGTTTTCATTAGTTATTAAATACCCATTCAACCCCAAATAATTACATGCTTTACCTCCATGAAAATATATACTCTAAAAAAAAGCAAATAAGGCTGAAAACAGAAAATCAAAACTCTTATAAGACAATAAATATACCATTATGTATAAAATATATAGGAGAGTGTTTTGGAGGCACTTCTGATGTGTGGACATTGCTCGTATGTCCTCAGTTCTCAGTGTCCATCAGTTGTAAGACACATCAATGAACAATACCTTGTGGGGGAAATAACATGGTAACATTTTAAAAATGAATGGCAATCACACTTTTATTCTGCAGGATGAAAATCAAGTCAATTCAAAGATTCCTCGGCATCCGGTCTGTCCACAATGAGTTTTCATAGCACCACAGTGGCATACCCTTCAGAAACCTTACTTTCTATTTGCTAGCAAACCACTTAGAAACATTTTTAACATTGACCATGAATTTTCAAATGCTTAGATGTGTACTGCCCTTTGATCAGAACCTGTTGGATTTTAAAGGACTTTATGAAGTTGGTTGCTAAAGTAAAAGAAGCTCTCTTGAATGTCACCTGGATGCTGGTGACAATCATCAGTAGTGCCTAAGGACAAAAGAATTTTTCCTGCACATCTGCCCTCACCAGAAAAGGAAAGAAAAGAAAAACTGTATCCAAGAGTAGTAATTTCCACTAAATAGTTCTACTGCCTGGAACTTGACAGTAACATGTATTTGTAGTGTTTGTCAATGATATACCACAGTATGACATTTTCAAACACATATACATGACATATGGTGTCATTGGTCCAGTAACATAGTTCAAAGACCAAGAATCTCATTGACACCATGGACAGGTTCATATGTCACCTAAAATATGTCCTAAATTTTGGGGCTGGAGTGATGGCTTTGCAGTTAAGCACCTGCCTGTGAAGCCCAAGGACCCCGGTTCGAGACTCAATTCCTTAGGACCCACGTAAGCCAGATGCACAAGGTGGTTCATGCATCTGGAGTTCATTTGCAAGTGGCTGACTGGAGGCCCTGGCATGCCCATTCTCTCTCTCTCTCTAACTCTCTCTCTCTCTCTGCCTCTTTCTATCTCTGTCTGTTGCTCTCAAATAAATAAATGAAAATAAACAAAAAAAAATTTTAAGAAAAAACATGTCCTAAATTTTGTTCCATTTGTTGTTGGCTAGTCACTTTCTTTTGATATCAACTGAAGAATGTCTCAATTCCAGAACCTCCTCTGGGTCTAAAGAGAAGTATCAGGACAACATGTAAGGTGAGTGTTTTCTTGATGGTTGGTGGGCTACACTTCTGTTTACAGAAGGCTAACCAGCTCCGTTTGCAACGTTCTCCTCGTCAGAAGAAGTGGGAAGCAGAATTTCTAACAGAGTGCCTTTAAAAGAAATACCTCTCATATCTTCCCAAAACTGAGAATCACAGCTATCACAGACATGAGAATGTCCTGTTATATGACCAAAAGGACTTTGCAGGTGCAATGAGTATTAACAGTCAGTCAACTTTTAGGGACTGTACTGGATTATCCAGGTAGGCTCAATATAATAATCATGTGAGCCCTTAAAAGCAAGTGACTTTTTTCTGAGTGCTGGCAGAAGAGGAAGGAAAAAGGGGAATTAAGGTGTTACCTTAAAGCCAGCATGTTTGTGATCATAAGAAAGCCAAGGCAGGCAGCACAAGGAAAAGTGAAGAGTGTAATGGTTCTAGTCCAGTTAGCCTAGCCTGAGAAGGCAGAGCAGCCCTGGTGACCAGGGAGATGAGCAATATGCAGCTGCTTTCCCTCCCCATCACCTATAAGAAAAGAAAGCCACCCTACCAAGAAGAGTGCCCGGGGAAGCTATCTGTATAAATGATGAAGGTTCTGTAAGATTTCTGCATTTAGAAAAGATGTATATTGGGCTGGAAAAATGGCATAGAGGTTAAGGTGCTTGCCTGTGAAGCCTACAAACTCATGTTTGAATCTCCAGGTCCACATAGCCAGACGCACAGTGACACAAACACGCAATGTTGCACATGCGCACAAGGGGGTGCACATATTTGGAGTTGGTTCACAGTGGCTGAAGTCCCTGGCATTCCTCTCTCTCTCTCTCTCTCTCTCTCTCTCTCTCTCTCTTCTCTCAAAAAGTAAAAGATGTACATTAAAACTTGTTCTTCAAAATTCCATATTTAAAAATGACATTTAAAAAAATCATTCAGAATTTAAATGATATATCATTTAATACCTACACAAAAGGGATTTCTGTAAGGCACTGGTTTTGGCCAACAGCATATGTAATCCAACATGTCATACATTGTATCAGGAGCATGTGCCCACTTTCTCAGTGATTCAATGTCAATTTTGTTTACTAATATCTCCTACACTCACCAAACCTCATGCTCCAAATGAGCATTCCTCCCAGAGAGGTGGGCATCAACCTTCTTCACCCAGCACAGATTAAGCGACCCCCAAGGAGATACAAGAACTGCAGTATGGCTGACCCAGAACAAAAGCACTCACTTGCTGAACTGTCTGAAGTCTTCAGGAGAAACTGAAAGATCAATAGATTGCTGAGATTCAAAGTGTAGAGAGCAGAAAACCCAGCCGCAAACCCCAGGAGAGATACTGTATGTTTGTTTATTTTTTTTTATTTCACCTTTAAAACAAACCTCTTAGATAAAGAAATGGCAGAGAAATGTGATGAATAAATTTAATAAGTGAAAACACAGATAAGAAACAGAAACCAAGCATTAGAAATTTCATCAGCGCATCTGCACACAGTTCAGCCCTAGAGGAAAATCAATCAGAAAACATTTGATCTGTATTTTCTCAATACCATTATGTCTACAGCTAACCCAGCATCCTTGGAGCTGGGGCTTGTTGTCTTCCTTGTGTTATTAATTTATTAGTGTAAGTTTACACCTGTCAACACAGATTTACAGCAGTGAAACTACCCATCACCAATATTATAAGCTTCAAGGACACAAAGTTAAGGACTTGAAACACTTAAATTGCTTTCACACTTACTAATACATTTCAATCTCACTTATATAAAAAGATAAATAGACAGAGTCCTGGGAGCAAAAAAAAAAAAATATTTTGGTAATACTTTTGATTTTTTTCCCTACTTTCCTTACAAATCCTGAAGTTATTTTCATCTATCAATCACTGCTTCCAATGTCAACTAATAATGATGGTAATTGTGTCCATATGAGGACAGTACAGAAAACAGTGCAAAATTTCACTCTCTGCCTCAGTTCAAATGCAAAATGATACACATGTTTTGCAGTCATAACCACTCAGAAGCACTCCAGCATGTTTATGGGCATCAGACTCAATATTGCAGTGAAATAAAAAGGAATTAATGGGCTGGAGAGATGGCTTAGCAGTTAAAGCATTTGCCTACAATGCCAAAGGATCCCAGTTCGACTCTATAGGACCCACGTAAGCCAGATGCACAAAGGGGAAGCATGCACCTGGAGTTCATTTGCAGTGGGTGGAGGCCCTTGCATTCTCTCCCTCCCTCCCTCTCTCTCTCTCTCCCTCCCTCCCTCCCTCCCTCTTTCCCTCTCTTAAATAAATAAATAAAATATATTTAAAATGCTTTTTTAAAAAAAGAATTCATGTCCTTGGGACTAAGATGTGATACCAAGAGCTGGTAGGAGCTGAATCCTTCTGACAAGAGCCATGCAAGGCAGGAGACAGAACAATACATTAGGATTGACATGGACCATGGACAACCTCCTATTTCTGCCCAGCCTCACTCAATCCAGGCCCATAGCATCTCCTGCCTGGATAATTACGGAAGTCTTCCAACTGCCTTCCCATGTGCTATTCAAATACTTTACAAATTATTTCTCTGCCATACACAACCTAAACCAAAATGCCTTGTTTTGGATTACTTTGCATGTTTGCTTGAAGGTTTTGATTGGCATAAGAGACAAATGAATCTAATTCAAGCTCAGTAAAGCATGAAAAAAAAAAAATCCCACTCTCTGCCTACCTTTCTCCTGAACCTCGTCTCTGGTTTTTCTTCTCAGTCTATTCTTTATTCACTTTATTTTATTGTGTTTGCATATGTGTTATGTATGGTTTGGTTGTGTGTGTGCTGCTGTGTGTGGTATGAATGCAGATGTGCATATGTGATGCATGCATGTGGAAGCTACAGGAACTTATCAGATGTTGTCCTCCATCAGTCATCAGCTTATTTCCTTGAAACAGTCTCTCTCTCTTTCTCTCTCTCTCTCTCTCTCCCTCCCTCCCTTCCTCTCTCTCAGCCTGGAGCTACATGTTTCCAAATTCTCAGTGATTCTCTGGTCTCCAACCTCCTATCAAAGGAGTGGGGTAACATAAATGTGTGGCCATGCCCAGCTGTTTACATCTGCTGTGGAATACTACTTTGAAGGTCTCAGACCCTCCGCTTGTGCAGGAAGCTCTTTTAACCACTGAGCCATACCTCCAGTGGACACCTCACTTCATTTCCCAATAATATTTACCCCACAGCACAGTTGTTGACAAGATTAAATGAGATGTGTGACAATTCAGCACAGTAGTTGCTAAGAAAATACCCACTCTGGTCCCTTTTCCCTGAGAAAAGGAGGTGATTATGTGAGTTAAAATATTCCATATCACCTCTTAAAAGGAGTAACATTTGAGCTTGGCCCTGACTAGCAAGAACTTAGACTGACAGACTTTCATAGTGTCCAATAGCTTGAGCAAAGCCAACTGACCTGCTTAAAACTCATCCCAGATGCACCTAGGATCTGGCCTTCAGCTGTTATATCATTCCCATAACTCACCCCTCAAAGCAATCTGAGAGTAACTGGAGACCAACAGAATCCAGCTTCAAAACCCAAGAATATTATAAACCATAACAGAGACATGAAATAGTAGCAATAGTATTTAGAGGAAAAAATATCAATATTGGATGTATCTGCCCCAAAATAATGTCAAAGGATTGATCATCTGTTTGCACAGAAGTAGACATTCCATTCGCAGACAGCCAAGCTGGCACAGTAACATCTACCAACATTTACACAAACACAGGGTAGGTAATACTTTCCATGTGTGGATGGATCCAGTGTTAACAAAGCAGTCTAAAGCAATCTCATTTACTTTTATGGCTAAGTGTTCAAGAAACATCTTTAAAAAAAAATAAATAAAGATCTGACTGCTTTTGTGGCTGAAGGGAGACCAGTACAGCCTGGAAAACAATTTATAATGATGTGTACATTTTCCACCAAGTCTGGTTGCTCAATTATTCCACCTATATTAATAGCTCTTAGTGGCAGTGTTTGATGTGTAATCCCTCCTGATCCAACCACCTACTTGAGCTAGAAGAGAGCAAGTACTGTCCAGGTGGGAAAGAGTCCAGGTTTGAAGTTGATTACAAACTCAAGCCTTCCTGGAGATCTCTTCCGACATTGGCTTGCTGTCACCGAGAAAGGGTGCTGTTGGCAATCTGGTCTGCTATCACTCTTGTGCAACTTCATTTCATTCAGGTCGGCAGCAAGGTCCGTACTATCAGAAAACCAAAGCAATCGATGCTTTTCCAATTCTGTTGACATACGTGGAACAATGTGTAATTTGGTTTAGGTACAAAAAAAAAAGTCTATGTTGTGAGAAAGGACTTAAAAAGGATAAAAATGAAGAAGGTGCCTTGGACACAGCAGGAATTTTAAACTTTAAGGAGAATTTGAAAGAGCTGGAAATAAAATCTAAAGATGAAAGCAGAAAGTAAAAAGTGGTTGAAGGGCCGGGCGTGGTGGCTCATGCCTTTAATCCCAGCACTCGGGAGGCAGAGGTTGGAGGATCGCCGAGAGTTCAAGACCACCCTGAGACTACATAGTTAATTCCAGGTCAGCCTGGACCAGAGTGAGACCCTACCTTGAAAAACCAAAAAAAAAAAAAAAAAAAAAAAAAAAAAAAAAAAAAAGTGGTTGAAATACTCATTGTGGATACCCTTTGTGTTGATTTCTCATCATATATGGATGAATGCAATTGACTCAGAAAAGGGTTCCCAGGTTAGGAGCTCCTCCCCCTGTATTCTAATCTACCCACAGCATCACAGTTATTCTTTAAATGTTGTCAGACCCTCTATTACTTCCCTGCTCAAGATGATCTGTTGTTTCCAAGATCATCAGAGTAAAGTTCTAAAGCCCTTGCCAAGGCCTTCAAGATTCTCTTGAATTTTTCAGCCTCAGTGTAGCACCCTCCACCCTAGCAAAGGCACCTTCTAGAGTCACCCATTCCACCCTGCTGTCTGCAGGCTTTGTCTCCATCCTGACTTCTGCTCAAGCATCACCTTTCCGCAAAGGCCCTCCTAGAGCCCCACCTCTTGCATGGCAGTTCAATCCCTGCTTACCTATCATGCTGTTTAACCACTCTCTTCTCAGTCATCACTGCTTCCCCTTACGTTTTCATCTAGCTGTTTGCTGATTTGTCTGTCTTTACCCTTACAGTATTAGCTGCAAGCTGGAGAATTGCTGAGTCTCAGCACCCGGGACACTGTGGGCACTGGGGGGGAATGGAGTAGGAGAGCAGGAAGGAGAAAAGTTTCCTTGTTTTACTGCTTGAAAGCTTGCGACTTTATTACCCACATAAGTGAAAGTGGGGACTATTTGGACGTCAACTATTTATCTATCTCTCTTGATAGAGCTAGAAGGAGCAGTATCAGGGAAAAGGACATGTGTTCTGGAAACAAAAGAGCAGGATTTAAACACTATCTCCACCATGACAACTGCTTTTGACTCAGGACAAGTGTTTTCAGCTCACTATTACAATGACAGTGGCTCAAACTTACAATACCCACAAGTATAAGCAAGACACTGGGGATACATTGGGGGAAAAAAAGTGAGAATTAAATGAGCTAATTTAATCTTCTAATTGGTAAAATATAAAATTAATAAACCATGTAAGTAATATTAATAATCAATATTAATAGTATAAATATTTATTCACATATATCAACAAACAATCCATCATCCCAGCAGCCCGATATGGGCATTAAATGTACCTACAACATGCAAAACAGTGAATGACAGCTGTGAACAAACAAAAGAATTTAGGTGAACACGCTTTGAAAATGCCAGTGCTATATGCAAATAAACTAACACTGCCTTTGTGAAACCATTACAGAACAAAGTTTTGTATCCTGACTTTCTAATCAAGCAAATTATTTTGAGGACAATCCACATGAAGGACTCAGATAAAGAATACACCAAGCTGGGCTGGAGGGATGGCTTACCAGTTAAGGAATCTGCCTGCAAAGCCAAAGGACCCAGGTTTGATTCTCCAGGACCCACATTAGCCAGATGCACAAGGGGAGTTCATTTGCAGTGGCTGGAGGCCCTGGCATGCCCATTCTCTCTCTGTGTCAAATAAATAAATTTTTAAAAATAAAATATTTTTTAAAAAAGAATACGCCAAGTGGACGATGAAATAGGTGCAGGAAGATGGAGTGTGTGAATGGGGGTGGGGGCTTACAGGTGAGAAGTCGCTTCGGAGTGCCAGCTTCCTGAATATCAATCAGGGTTTTGACTGGCCAGAGACTGCCAAATTCTCTCCCACTTCACAACTAGAGTTTCTATATGTCTTTGTAAGAGAAAAATGGAAGCAAGCAAGCCCACAAAGAAGCACATAGCTCCTCTGTGGCTGTCTTTCCTGCTCCTATGGAGCCAAAGTCAAGTCCTGAGGAGAACAGGATAAATGAGTCAATGAAAGTCACCGATCAATCAACCGGGGCGGGGGGAATAGAATATAATCAACAGAATTCTCTCCATGGTCATCAGCACTCTACGTAGACTTTCTCTGAACCACTTTCATTAGACTCATAGCACTGTGCTATGCTGAGTCTCAGGCTAGATGCCATCATATGCATTATTGCACTTTTATTTGCCTAGCAATCCTGGGAAGGTTTATTCTCCCCATATTCTACAGGAAACAAACTGAGATGCAGGAAACTAGTGGAGTCAGAAACACTGTTTAGTCCCAACTCTACAGAAAAAGATGCATCTCTCTACTACCTCTTGCATTTGTATTCTAGAAATTTGAAATGCCCCCATATGTTGATATCCACACACTTTGAAAGTCAAGTAACAGAATATTGCTATTCTCACTAGACAGAGAAAGAAGCAGAGGTTTGGCACAATTGTGTGATTCATCTAAACTTTGTACCCCTGATGGCAGAATTGAGACTGGAGCTCGCTTCTCTAATTCTGGAACACCTAAGTGTTTCTAGTGAGATGATTTCCTACTTTTCAAAACAACACTAGGCATGTGTACACTAAATACACTTCTTTTATTTGAAAAGGAAAAGAATATGATTCCCATCTAGAACCACCTAAACAATAATTCAAGCCTTACGAGTTACATGCAGCAGCAAACACCACTGACACCTGAAAATCTTAAGGGCTCAC
This sequence comes from Orientallactaga sibirica, assembly GCA_036365145.1. NCBI lineage: Eukaryota > Metazoa > Chordata > Mammalia > Rodentia > Dipodidae > Orientallactaga > Orientallactaga sibirica. Next base: position 24,314,434 of record JAEOAD010000007.1, on the reverse strand, counting down.
TTTTTACTGAGGCAAAGTTCAAAGCAAATACTCTGGGTATGTAGTCATTCAGGGATGGATACTACATTCAACCTTAAGTTGGACATCCTCTGTACCCGGGAAGAGGGGGAAGGAATGCCAAAGGACTAAGTCGTCCACACACACACACACAGCCACTTCACATCAATCTCTGCACTCTATGAAGAGCAGAGAGTGGACTATAATTGAAGAGCTACTTATCTCTGCCACACCTTGCTAACATAGCCAGTGATGAACTACATAAGAGAGTGTCCTTGAAGTTAGAAGCCAACTAAATTGTTTTACATAGCCATAAGCGAGGATAACATTCGTAAATGATATTTGTCGCCACTAGGTACCCACCTGAATCATATAAATGATAAACAAATGTGCACTTGTGCCTGAAGGATAGTATGTTCTTCTCTAACAGAGTCACCCAGACTGTCAAAATGTAGCTGCGCAAGATTCAGAACCAATAAATTTGACGTAAGTGCTCCTTATGCTGCAAACCCACAGACTCTCCTTGGTAAAATACTGGCATAGAAGTAGTGTCTTCAAGATGGGAGGTTATACATGCAATGGCTGCTAGACGTTAAATCAGAGAGAAAAGCAATCCATCCTCTTCACAAGACCCCGGCAGAAGTCAGCTCCAGGAAGGAGAAGGAAATCTATGTGGTTTCAGATTTTCCACAGTCGCGCCCACACCCATTCCCACAGAGGAGTGCTGTGGCTATCCAGATTTTATTTTCTGGCCTCTGTCAGTGCAGAAACAACTTGGCCCTTCACAGACAGCAGACTAACTTCAAATGACAGGATTTCCTCACAAGGGCAAAAGGGAAAAAAGATTTTCTTGGGCAGATCTAAGACTTAAAAAAAAATAATATTTGTATTTGATAACTTCTGTTTTACCCACCACACTGTGTGTCTCTGAGTAGGGAGAAGTAGGTATGAGGTCTGGGCTGCACTTAAGCTATGAAGCAATTGTTGCTCATTAACCTTGTACAACATGACATCCATCCAGTTCTTCCACAACATAGCTAACAAATCACTGCTCATATCACGTGGCTGTCCCAGAAGCCTGCAAACTATTTTAAGCTCAGTGTTCTGCCCCAGAAATCATTCTGAATGTTATCAGTGGTAGTCCTGAGAAATGCAAGAACAGTCTGTGAAAGAAAGTAATTCTCAGTGTTTTCCACTTTGGGGGTCTTTAAAAGAGTTTTTTATTGGACAAAAAAAGTTAACGTTTAAAATGTTAGGCTTCATCCTGACTGCCAGGTTTTGTGATTGCATATTGAACTAGATAGGTGAAAAGAAAGATGGGCAATCAGAGAGCATCCAAATTTGAACTGGGACGGGAGGCTGGGGACAAAAGAGAAACCAGTGTAATTCAGGACCTGGCGAGTGGGTGAGCAGGGAGCCGTGGTCTGCATACACAAAGCCCTGACCTTCCCGGGGCGGTGCCTCCACAGGCATGGTGCCTGTGACAAGACTCTGATCCTGAGGGCACTCAGAAGATGGGGAGGCCATTAGAAAAAACATGAACACCTTCCATAGAGCTCTGAGAACTTCCCAAGACTCTAACGAATTAGGAGGTCCCTAATTACTGTCCACAAGTGTCAAGCTCTCCAAATGAGCAGCTTCCCCATACCTCCCAATATTCAAGACCAGTAAGTATCTTTGTCGTGCTGATCACAACCTCCCAGCAGTTGCTTTCTTTTGGCTCTGTGTCCCACTTACCTGACCTTCTCAACACCATTACTTCTTCTTCTTTGGAAAATAACTTTCTAGACACTCCTCTACAAGACAAGGTGGGCTACCTGACTGTTACAGTCACCATCATCCCGAAGGTCACTCGATTGCAGAACCAATCTTGCTTCCTCCATCCCTGCACTATGCTAGGCAATCTCCAAGCTCTCCATTTCCCAGTTCCCAGGCACCCCACATTCAGGCGTAGTTTCTGCTCACCTGTACAAGTTCTTATCTGTGCCCTAGTCTTCCAGGTTCTTCCCACAACAATGCATCCTTCAAACTAGGCCCAGATAATTTGGTAAATAAGTAACCTTTCATGTCTCAAGGTGAGCACAATTGATGGCATTAATAGTCCCACTTCCCAACCTCTCCTCTCTTGACCCCTACTCCTTGCCATGTGACTCTGCAATTCTCTTTCACACTGTCTCGGGGATTGGTCATAAGACCTGTTTGGCCAATAAGATGCTTTTCCTAGAAAGCAATTGTAACAGCTGGCTTGGCTTGGTGTTGCTTCTCTACAGCTGTTATGAGACTATATATGAGATGGCCTACTGGATGAGAGGCATGTGAAGAGGTAAGAGACCCCAGTCAGTATAGCAGGAGCCATCTTAAGCCAGCAAAAAAGCCCAATACCAGACATATGAGTGAGCTCAGCCGAGACAAGAACAACCGAATTATGTCTGTCCTAAACTTCCAAGCCACAGACTAAACAAATAGCTATTATTATGAGGCTAACGTGTATGGTTTAGTTTGTTTTACTTTGGTTTTGCTGCTGGGTATTCTTTCAAGGGCCTTGCACATACTAGGCAGGACTCCACACCCACAACTGAGCTCCATGCCTAACCTTGTAGGGCGATCTGTTCTATAACATCATTGTGGTGACAGATAACCAATATTAAAATACACCATACACCTAGTGCGTTCAAAGAACATACAGCCTCGTCTTTCCAGACTGAACTTTGTCCTTCATCTCACCACCACTCCATGTCCTGACTGTTCCACACATTGATTTCTGTGATATTTACATGCTCCTGGGATAACAGTAACAATTTAGATCAGCTCTGGAACAGGTCAGCTTCTCTATGTAAAGTAAAATTCCACTCTGGATAGTCAAGGTCCAGCAACGGGAGCCATAAGTTAGGAGTGACATGGTGTCTTAGAGCTGGCTGGACCTGGCAACAGAGGAAGTTTGCTTTAGTAATAGTTGACATTTTATAACCTAGACTTTCCATTCAGGAAAATGAACCCTAAAAAAAAAAATTTTCCTGGGCTGGAGAGATGCCTTAGCAATTAAGTCATATGCCTGCAAAGCCCAAGGACCCAGGTTCAATTCCCCAGTACCCACATAAGCCAGATGCACAAGGTGGTGCATGCATCTGGAGTTTATTTGCAATGGCTAGAGGTCCTAGCACACCCATTCTCTCTCTTTCCCTCTCACCACCCTCTCTCTTCTCTCTTTCTTTCAAATAAATTAATAAATAAAATACTAAAAAACAAACATTACTTTAAAAAATGTCTTCCTGAATCTTTCTCTAACACTACCCTGATAAATCCTAACAGAACGGTTTTTTTTTTTTTTTTGAAACTGTTTCTATTTGTTCTCATGAGAAATGAGGGGAGAAACTCCAGTGAAAATAACAGAGCCCGTTCGAAAAGACCTTGAGATCCAACTGAAAGAACTGGATGAGAACTGTGGAGAAAGGAAAAAACCAGGGTTAGGGAGATGAGTCCATGGTAAAAAGCATTTGTTGTACATCATGATGACTCAGCTTGGATCCCCAGAACACATGGAAAGCTGGACGCAAACCTGTAACCCCAACGTGTCTATAGCAGTGGGAGACAGCGTCATGAGAGATCAAAGCTCCTGGATCAGCTAGTCTGCCATCTGAAGCAATAAACAACAAAAGAAACAAACAAGAAAAGAGCCCTTGTCTCAAAACAAGTTGGAAAATAAAAGCCAATGATCTAAGGTTGTCCTCTGACCTCTGTGTGTGTGCTGTGGTGCATGCACCCACATACACAAAGAGATCAAATAAAAGGAAGGAAAGAAACCAACTTGACATGTTATTCTACAATATATATTTGTATTTTCCCTCTGTAGGTTGGATACAAATTCTTTTTTTGTTTGTTTGTTTTGTTTGTTTCGTTTTTGTTTTTGTTTTTTGAGCTAGGGTCTCACTCTGGCTCAGGCTGACCTGGAATTCACTATGTAGTCTCAGGGTGACCTCGAACTCATGAGGCTCCTACTACCTCTGCCTCCCGAGTGCTGGGATTAAAGGCATGCACCACCATGCCCAGCTTTTGGGATACAAATTCCTTGAGAACAAGTTCTTACCCCATTTTTTCCTTCTGCAGTGACAGTGGAGGTAATGAAAGTAAAAGAATTTAAAATTATGAACTCTATGGTCAGGGAAAGTGACTTAATGCCTGTTTTCTGAGACATAATGTCCATCTTCACCTTACTTTTTTTTTTTTTTTTTTTTTTTTTGGTGTGTTTCGGGTGTTGGTCCTCCCCTTCGGTCTTGCCGGAGGCAGGGTCTCTTGTTCATCACTGTGTTCACCAGGATAGCTGGCCCACAAACTTCTGGGAAATTCTCCTGTGTCTTTTGGCACACTGGGGTCACAGATACTTCTACTACACCCTAACTTTAGCTGGGTTCTAGAGAACTGAACTCACGTACTCACATTTGCATAGCAAGCACTTTCTTTACTGGGCGATCTGTCCAGTTCTATTTTCTTTTCTTGATATTATCTAAAACTATCTTGTTTATTGATCTGCATGTTTATTTTTTTATTAACCCCCAACTCGAAAGAGAAGCACCAGGATAACAGAGTGTCCAAGAAAAGAGCAGGTCCAGCCTTTAAAAATTATGAGGCACATGGTAGGTACTTGCGAAAAATAAGAAGGTGGGCTGGAGAGATGGCTTAGTGGTTAAGGTATTTGCCTGTGAAGCCTAAGGACCTAGGTTCAATTCCCCAGTAGTCACGTAAAAGCCAGATGCACAAAGTGGCACATGTTTCTGGAATGTGTTTACCATGGCTTGAGGCCCTAGCATGCCCACTCTCTAGCTATTTATCTATCTGCCTCTCACTCTTTCTCTTTCTCTAATAAATAAATAAATAAAGTATTTTTAAAAAACAAGAAGGCAAGAAATAAGGGGGAAGAAGGGAGGGAAGGAAAGAGAGCTAGACAGGAAGGAATAGATGTATGGGTATTTTGTCTTCAAGGCTATCTAACATTCCTTTAAAATGAGTCCATCAAATAGATTGTATTTGGTTGGGCATGCATAGATTTATGGAAATAATTTCAGTTAATAAAAGGTAACACTATCTTTATGTCTGATAAAACTCATTACATCCCAAAGCTTTATAAGCTATCTATCTGATAATTTATTTTCTAAATTTCCATGAATTTGATGATTCTACATATTGTTATCCATACATACATAATCAAGGAACATAAAATAAGCCATTTAACCCTTACAAGTATATTTTTGTATCTGTATAACTAAAGAGATAGGGAATATGATATTTATGGTTAATTTTAAAATTCGGTAAACCAGTGATAATTAGGAAAAGTACCATTTTTTGGCAAAAAGTTATTTACTCAGAAACTATAATCTCTACCAGGCATATTCTCCAAATGTGGTGACTACAGGAAAATACCAAGGTGCCGTGTTTGCATGTTTAGGCTTGATGCAGAAAAGTCAGCTGGAATTAAAAAGTCTTGATTCAAAAATACCCTTCTGCCAACATTAATTTTGAATGTGAAAATGAGATGCCTTTAGCCAGAGCCTAATAAAGCATTCTTGCTGCCAGGAGCCCCAGCCCCTACCAAGGCAGGACCTGGCATGAGCTGCAGCTACAGTCACAGAGGCAGAAAATGCCTTTGGCCTGTTGAATAATCAAGTGGCTCTGAATTCGTGTAGGCCTCCTTGGAAGGAGCACCGATGTACACCCAAGATGACAGTCATAGACTCGCCTTCTGATCCGTCCTCTCAAATGTCTCACCTCTATCACAACAGGTGTCCTTCGTGGGCAAGGCTCTTCTGTGTGTCAGTCAAAAAGCATTGTTCTATAGTGGGCAAATGGTGTCACTTGTGGTATCTGGGTCACAGATACAAGCAGCAAGAGCACCACCCTCAGATACTTCCTCTTGGACTCTCCTCTCTGCTGTGCTCTGTGCATTTGCCTCAGATTGCTTTCCCTACACGCCTGAGAGTTGTATCTCTGAGTACCATTCAACCCCCCAGTTCACATCATCTTCATTTAAGCCATATGCATAGGCTGTAACCAACCCCAAACTGTCAGTCCAATTTCAATTCATGGCCCAGGAGTTGAAATGTTATGAGCCCAGAGCAAGCCAAGGAGCATTATCTATTGAAAACAACTGGGATTCTATAGTAGAAACATCACAGCGAGTCAAGACAGGGCAACCATAGGGAATCAAGTTAGTGGTGAGCACTCCAAAGAAAGACTATCAGGGCATGACTTCAAAGGGAATCTATTATGAGAGAGATGCTTATAACAAGGAATCGACAGAGCTGACATCCCTCAAAGGTTACCTGAGCTCAAAGGCAGCCATACGATTAACAATCCATCCACTCTTCAGATCATGGAAGCTGCTACAGGCAGTTGAGGCTTGATTACATCCTAAGCCCCTCCAAGAGGAGTGGATCCACCAAATCATGTGGGGAGCACCAGTCTTTCCAGAGGGGAGGGGGACAAAGAGGAGAATAATAGTTCACCAATCTACAGCTACTATACCAATTACCACAAATTTAGTAGCTTGAAACAAGACAGCCTCTTTTTTTTTATTTATTTCAAGGTAGGGTCTCACTCTAGCCTAGGCTGACCCGGAACTTACTCAATAGTCCCAGGCTGGCCTCAAACTCAGCGGTTCTCCTACTTCTGCCTACAAAGACGCAGAGCACCAGACTATGACCAGTTACCATCCAGTATTTCTTATCTTCTATGGTTTCAAATACAGGTATTGATAAGACAATGTGTGCTCCATCTTTTCACATAGGTACATGTGTGTCTGTGTGCTGTGTGTCTATGTATTCATATGTGTGTGGGCATACATGTGTGCACATGGATAGAATGCCGGAAATCAACATCAAGGGCCTTCATCATTCATTCTCCACCTCACCATGTGAGACAGTGCCTCTCCCTGACCCTGGAGCTCACCAATTCAGCTAGACAAGCTAACCAGCTAGCCAGCAAGCCCTGAGCATCTGTCGGTCCTCATCTCCTCAACACGGGGATTACGGGGCATGCCATTGCACCTGGATTTTACATGGCTGCTGTGGATCCCAACTCGGGTCCTCATGCTTGCATGGCAAGCACGTTCCTGACTGAATAATTACCCAGCCCAATGTGCACTCTTCTACTAAATTTTCATTGCTTCCTTATAATTATTATAAAATTCTGCCTCTTTAAAGCACGTCTTTCTTCTTGGACCCAGAACATCAACTCATAACCCACTCGGTTTGCATAATTCCTCCTGAAATGAAGAAGATACAGCCAGCCCCAGTTTTAGGAATATCCTAGGAAAATAATATGGCTTTCATGTTAAGCAGGCAATTTAAAATATGCCATGCTACTTAAACTCTAATCCAAACTATTTTATTAAAAATGGAATCAACTCACTGTCCTTTCACACAATAGGCTTCAACCCTTGTCTTTGCCGTCTGTGCTCGCACCCCAAAATTCCTTGAGCTATTTTTTTTTTGTGTGTGTGTGTGGACTTGGATTTGATCATCATCTCCTACTGTCTTCAATTTTTTTTCCTGACTGTTTTATTAAACTCTTGGGCCAACTGTTTCCCCGTCTCTTTGTTGGGGCTCCCATCTCTCCCCTATGGCTTCCTTTTTCCTCTCATGCTGACTCCTCCTGCTCCATCTGCTGCCACCTCTCACTTCCCACTTAGCTGTAGACAGTCAGCCTTTGCTGAAAGCTGCTCAGTGACTGGAACCGAAGCACTTCCAGACCTTCCACTGCCAGTCTCCAGGTCTTTATCACCCTGCTGTACCACTTCTGGATTGCTCCCCTGCATGGCTCCACTCTCAGCAAAAATCGCCTTGCTTCGTCTCCATTTCCATTCCTTCATCTCTCGTCCCTTCTGTAGCTGTTCTCTCTCTGTAGCTCTCACAGCCCAAGGCATGCCTAGCAGAGGGGATTCTGTTGCGTGCCATTACTTTCCTCATAGCTTATTATACAAGGAGAAAACTTCCTAGAGTGTGCACCCTTTTGGACTGAAGTCAGGTTTAAACCTTACCAAGGTGTGTGGCTGATTTCCAAGATCTAGGAAGGTATGTGATATGCTGGGCAGAGTATGAAGTGTCAAAGATGAAAGCCAGTGCTTAAGAATACCTCTATCATTAAGAACTCTATTGAATAAAATGATTTGTGTCTTTCAAAATGTTGGTAAAAAACATTGACTCTTTGTTCCAACCGTCTTTGCTCCACAACAAACTACCCTGAATTCAGTCAGTGATATACGCAACTACTATTTGATTATTCTCATAGGACTTCATAGAGGATACAGTGGAGCAACTCGTTTCTATTCCATTAAGAAAACCTGCAAAGCTCAGAATAGAACAAGGGCTGGAAAATCGACTTTCAAGATTGCATTTCGTCCATATGCCCGGTGGCCACTCTGTGTAGCTACAGCGTGGAGATCTCAGGGTTGTTTGTCTTCTTGCTTTGTGACTTCAGACACTCAACTTGGCAGAACTTGCATAGGATTTAATGACCTAATCTTAGAAGTCACATAGTGACACCCTCTTCTCTACTGGTGGAAGTAATGACAAGTTTGACCATATTCAAACAAAGAGGAAATAAACTTAATTTCTTGATGTAGAGAGTAGAGAGCTCTCTCCGGCATGCTCAAAGAAGAGGGGACAAACTGTGGTGGCCATGCTACGAAATATAATCTGTCCCATTCCCACATTCCCTCCTAGCTCTGAAAGCTCTAAGTCTTGACTTTGTTTAGATTCCTAATAGATGTTCAATTAATATTTAGCCTCTGCTTCCCAGAAAGGAATTTAAGAAACATAGGATATGAGCACCTTATGTGTATAACATATCAGGAAGACAGTGCAAAACCACTCTTGTTCAAGCATCATAATCGGACCACAGAACGAAGCCTTGTAAATGTGATGGCCATTCAACCAAAGAAGGTGGCACCAAAGGTCAGGTTGTGAAGACAGCATTATGATGTAGAGATGAATTTACCGACCCCCAAGATGCTCCCTGATTTCCTTTAATCTTATCATAATATACCTGAGCAGTAAACACCACACTGCTCACTTTGCAAATCACAAAACTGTGCCTCTGCGAGCTTAAAGGAACTCCAGGATATGAACTCTAGAATGAACGGGGGTTGACGGTGGATTTTTCCGTACAGAATTTTCCATAGTGGAGACCCACCAAGAGCCTGTTTTCAGTTTGGGAGACTGTATTAAGTACAGCAAGAAGCGGCAGGTGGCTGGAGAAGAGCGGCCGTAGGAGTTGACAAGGGGTGTTGCCTAGGATACCCGGGGAAGATTACGGGGCTTCAGCAGATGTTCAGGTTCATCTAATAGGGCAGTACCCACGTGGAACCTATAACCTAGATTGCTTTCTTCCTCAACAAGGTCATTCTCATGAATCGTTATTTACCAGCCTCTCTGATGGCTGACTGTGCTACATAATTTTAGTCACTTGTGGCAGTTGTGTAAAAGACCCAATTTCTGGTCGTTATCATGTAAATAAAATACTATTGTGGTTGAGTATTTTATATTTATAAGATACTTGACAATGTATTAGCTATGCCTCTTTACCCGTAAGTAGGAAATACAAAATAAACAACAAGATTGGCATTTATCAAATGAAGACATTGGGTATTAATGCAAAGATATTATAATTCAAGTTGCCAATTAAATCCCTAGAATTACACAATTCATTCCTTTTAATGGCTTTAAAATGTGGAAAAAAGCACATGTATCCACACATATAGGAGTATGCACACACACAAACACATGCACACCTCACACACACACACCCCAAGTTGAATATTCACATGATTTTAAGAAATTTTTTGACACATTGCACTTCTGCATTCACTGTTATTTGTTCAGATAAAATCTGTTATAATTTTAAGATTTTACATTTATGATCCAGATGACTCTGGATCAGGAAAGAGTTGAGCCAAAGACATAAGCCCACTCTTCCTTTGTGGTTCAACTTTATTCGGCATATATTTTATGAAGTCTTTAGAGGACAAAGATCCTACCTAGGAGAAAGAAAAACAGTACCAGAGCTTGTAAGATGCTTACATTGCATCCAAAATGCTCCAAAGTGCTCTTCTCATAAACATTTCAACCTGCGTAACCTCTGGGTGTGATCTCTAATGCTACATATCTTGGGACCCTTGACTGTGACATCTGGATGGCCATGGGCTGCTCTGTCGTACATTCTACATTGATGACTCTGGTTTCCTCTTTCTACAGTACATATGCGTCTCCCTATAGGTACGAGAAGCTCATCTCAACCCACAATGCACAAGTAGCTGATTGGCACTGGTCATCCCATCACACATTAACCCAAGGTTCTGCCCCATACCCTCCTATGATCACAGTGACCAGCTCAGCCAGAGATACTCAATAGCCGTTCTTCACTGCCCTGTGGCCTTAGCAACAATAAGGATGGGAGCAATCAACTGTCACCTGGCACATACTAAGTCCCAAGTCAGTCTACTCAGTGCTACATATACTAGCTGCACTGAATCCTCACAACACCCCTAACAAGTGTCTAGTAATCCTATTCCTGTTTTACCAATGAGGAAAAGCAAGGCTCTTCCAAGAGCTGTAAAACGTCACGAGTGGGTGACAGAGTGGTGTTTCAACCCAAGCATTTTAAGACCCTGTTATTGTCCCCTTTGTCAGCTTGTCTTACTCACCAGGAGAGTCTAGAACCCTCTGCTCCTGGATGAGACAGAATAAACAGCACTGAGTGGAGGGGCTATGAGGAAGTCAACGGGATAATACAAATTGTTCCTCTTCTCTAGTCTAAGGTATTGTCAGGATGGGATACGCATAAAAGAAGCAATAAGCAGGTAACAGTACAGGAGCTAATGCCACCAAAAATTCCATCAGACCTACAATGTCTCAAAGAGACGCAAGATATTTCCAAGGGTACACAAACTCGTAAATTCTTGTGTGGCCTGTAGCTCTCCTCGGTAACATGTGATAATGCATGAGTGACATTGCTCCATCCTCGTCAGTGCCGATCCACCAGGCCGCCTCCGCCTCACCCTGGCCATAGTTTCACAAAGACTGAAATGCAGACCTCAGCGCAATCAGTCCTCATTCCTCAGCAACCATGGGACCGTCGCCCATTTTGAATTGTTACATCGGTGAATCAAAACCCATGAGTTCCCAAGGTGTAGGGAACACATTTATGTCCCTAGTGAGAAAGATGATCCAACAAGAGGTCAGCAAAAGCGTTTTGCAGTTCCTTCCTGAACGACTGATCCACTCCCCACCTGCTCTCATGACCTGGACGTTCACACCTACATCTGAATTATATCCTCTAGGGAGATTCTTTGAGCCCACCCTTTGGGTTTCTGGGCTGTTCATTAAAGGGGCTTTGGGCTTCACCAAACCACACAGAGAGTGTTTCACGCCTTCACCACACACCACACGGGGCAGAGGGAGATCAGTTACTGGTGACTACAGATGCTTTCTGACATAATGGGCCAGATTTTCAAAAGAGCCCCAACTGTAAAGCCCCCAAATGTTGTGCACAAACCTGGTAATGGTCCATGCAAATTGAATATTTAGTGGGTCTGTGTGCATTCCGTTCCAAGGACTGCCTTTGAAAATTTAGCCCCAGAACTCCAAAGCATTTGTAGCATCATAATCTGTCATCATTAGCAACAATGCTTGACTTGGTGCTCAACATTCTTATTAACCACGCAATTATGAATGCAGACAATGTTTAATCACTTTTTACAAAAATACAGCTGTGTTGTTGGGGAGCTGTCATTTACTGTTCATTAATGATCAATTTTTTTAACCATCTAGGTTGTTTTCATGGGAGCAGCAGATTAACTATAAAGAATTCATTACTGGTCATTAAAGGATATTAAAGTGGAAAACCTTTACAAGATGTGTTCTGTCTTGCTGCGTTCAGATGGCTAAAACATTCTTGCCAATTTGGGGAGGAAACCAAAAAAATCATTTTTTAGACCTCTGGCAAGGACGTTGGGCTGAAGAAAAATGAAGGGAAGAGAGAAATTAAGAAAAAAAACCTCCTTTTTGCTGTAATAAAACACTGATTACATTTTACAGTGGTAATAACTTATCGCAAATAATTACTTCAGCTGTTGTCCAGCTTGTTTTTAAAGGCTGACTGAACTGTGGGTACCAATGAATTTGGTTCAGATTGTTAATAATGGGCTATTATGAAAACATATAGCTGTTCATTCATACCTCCCCTACTCTAGAAGACACTAATTCCTTTCCTTCATTATACACAGAATTAAAGATGAGCCAGGGCAGTATTTTGTGGCTAAACCTCTTTTTCCTTGGATGTCGAGAACAGGGTTCTGTTACATTCAATGCCTCCTGGACATGCTGTGATAAGACACACTCATCCACTGCCTTCCTACAATGATAATGCTTCAGAACATGTTGCAGGAGACCAGCTTGCCATGCCCATGCCCATGGCCTCCCTGAGCACAGAGGCCCACTGAATTCTCCTGAGAGTCTTCATTTTCTGCTCTTGGCCAGCAGCTTGTAAGATGAAGATGTGTTTAAAATTCCAACTCCTGGGAGCAGAGGAGAAGGATCAGTGGATAAAGTGCTTGTCAATCAAGCGAGAATATCCCTTCTCAAGATCCCACGTAAAAAAGCCAGAGCCACAGTGGGCTTCTGTAATCCCAGCATCCTGACACTGATGAGAGACAGAGATATTTCCCAGAAGCTCATGGTGAGTGCAGCCAAGATGGCAGAGGTACAATCCAGAGTGACAAAGCCTGCCTCAAATGAGGTGTACAAGCTAGGACTGCCCCAAAAGTTGTCCTCTGACCACACATGTGCTGTGGTATTCACCCACCTGCACTCACATGAATACACACACACACACACACACACACACACACACACACACACACACATTCATTCATTAATAAAATAATTGAGATGGCAACTCTCCATTCTTCTTGAAGGCACACTTTTACTCCAGGTCTTCTCTGAAATGTTCACCCTGGTTCCTTTTTGATATTTCAAATCTTCTTTTGTTCACAGGTGCATTATATATTTGTTTGAATATTTGCATTATATATTTGTTTTAGAAAACATGGAAAAACACATAGATGCTATCTATAGTTATCTACCCAGAAGTAATCATAAACAATGGCTGCTAACATTTTATATTTGCTCATTTCTTAGTTTTTTATCTGAGATAGCCATGTTGTCTAGGCTGTTCTTGAACTCGCCATGTAGCTGACGATGACCTTGAGCAAGATCCTGACCAGCCTCTATCTCCCAGTCTCTCAAGTGCTGTGCCTGTGCCCCACTTTCAGCTCCTTAGAGAATCTGTATCTTTATCACCTAAGTGTATTGCTTATCTTCCTTGGCCAATTTTCTTCTTCCTAAAATTGAGAAATACTAAATAATACTACATAAGATGACTATATAAGATAACATTTGGAAAACAGACAAGTATTTGACACAAATCAGGAACTATGTGCATTTTAGCTATTGCAGTTCTATAAATTAATGAGTGAGAAACAGTACTGGGAGAACTCAGAAGTAAAGTAAAACATAGTTAACTAGTATGTTCATCTGTTTCCTGTTGCTACAGCAAAACACGAATTCTTAGAAAGGTGGTTCACCTGTATGTGGTTGCACACACCTATAATCTCAGTGCTTAAGAAGCAGAGGGGGCTGGAGAGATGGCTTAGCGGTTAAGGCGCCTGCCTGCTAAGCCTAAGAATGCTGGTTCCAATCTCCAGGTCCCATATTTAGCCAGATACAAAGTGGCGCGAGGGCACAATGACACACTTGACCACAAGGGGGCGCACGCCTCTGGATTTCGTTCTGAGAGACTGCTGGGCGTGCCCAGCTCGATCTGTCTTCCTCTATCTGTTTCTCTCTGTGTCTCTCTCCAAAAATAAATAAAATAATTTTAAAAAATTTTAAAAAGAAGCAGAGGTAGCAGGATTGACATAAATTTAAGATACACTACACAGTGAGTTTCCATCAGTCAGTTTAGACTACAAAGGAAGACACTGCCTCAAAAAAAAATTTTAAGGAAAAAGAGAATCTGGGTGTAGTGAATTCTAGGTCGGCATGGACCAGAATGAGACCCTACCTCAAAAAAAAAAAAAAAAGGAAAAGGAGGGAAGGAAAGTGAATTATTTAGTGTAGGGTTTGTAGGTGTAAGGTTGAAGATGCTTATACAACTTCATCTTTTTAGCCTGTGTTGTGAGCTTCTTTGGATCAAAAAAAAAAAAAAAAAAAAATGACAGATAAGCAAAAACAAAAGAAGAAGGAAAGAGCCATGTGCAGAAGATCCTTGTGAATGAGCTGGCCTCGCTCATGACAACCTCCTCTCTTGAATGCAAACTCGCTCTGTGTAACCATCATTAATCCCATTTGAGGGCAGAGCCTCCTGTGACTTAACCACTTTGCATGAGGCCTCACCTTCAAACAGTACCCCAACTCTTGGTATGGCTTCTGTGGAAACTGGACCTCCAGGATCTGAACCTTTCCATGCACAAACCAGAGCAGTTCCTCTCTTGGCTCCCATCATCCATGTGTCTCTCATGATGGAAGATACAATGATTCCGTCTCCAACAGCCCTTACGTTGCTCTAGGATCACTCAAAACTCCAAGCTTCAAGTCTCTTCTGAGACTCATGGCAATCTACTTACAGCTGTGAGCCTATAAAATCAAAAGTAAGTTACCAACTTCCAAGATCCAGGGATTAGATAAGCATTCCTATTCCAAAAGAGGAAATAAGGACTTAAAAAAAAAAAAAAAGGAGGAAGCCGGGCGTGGTGGCGCACACCTTTAATCCCAGCACTCGGGAGGCAGAGGTGGGAGGATCAGATCGCCATGAGTTCGAGGCCACCCTGAGACTACATAGTGAATTCCAGGTCAGCCTGAGCTAGAGTGAGGCCCTACCTTGAAAAAAAAAAAAGGAGGACGACTGGAGAAATGGCTTAGTGGTTAAGGCGTTTGCCTTCAAAGTCAAAGGATCCCGGTTTGATTCTCCAGAACCCATGTAAGCTAGATGCACAAGGGGCACATGCATCTGGAGTTCGTTTGCAGTGGCTACAGGCCTTGGCATGCCCATTCTCTCTCTGTCTGCCACTCTTCTATCTCTCTCTCTGCTTGCAAATAAATAAATAAAAATTTTAAAAATAAAAAAAGGAGTAACTGGTCCAAAGAAATACTGGAACCTGGCACAGCAGATAATCAATCTTGAAACTCCAAGTGTAGTTTGTGGCACAGGTGGCAAGGGTTCAGGCAGCTCTGCCTTCTGCCTCTGCTGGTCACAGCCACATGACAGTTGTAGTCTCTGTGTGTTCCTGGTGGCTCTACCATCAGGTCCCAACTGTAGCTGTGCCTTCATGGTCCCACTGGGCATTGTCCACTGGAGAATCTCCATAGCAGCTTCACCTCTTAGGCAAATTTCTACCTGCTTCCCAGGATTTTCCTTCAAATTCTCAAAAGAATAGGAAGCCACCATGCTCCCATAACTCTTGTATTCAGAATCAATAGCATGGATGGATACTAACTACAATCTGCCCCCCCTCCATTCAACAGTGGCAGGAGCCATGCAGGAAGCAGAATATGGGATCCTAGCCCCATGGTCTGTGAGAAGAATATCCTCAAAGATTTCTGGCATAGGCCGGAGATATTTCTACCATTGTTTTGACATTCAGTACCTGGATCCCTTTTCCATCATTTTTGGTCATACTATCCTGTCCCAAACATACATTTTTGGCCCTCATTTTAAGAAACATATCTTTTAGCCAGGCGTGGTGGCACATGCCTTTAATCCCAGCACTCGGGGCAGAGGTAGGAGGATCACCATGAGTTTGAGGCTACCCTGAGACTACATAGTGAATTCCAGTTCAGCCTGGGCTAGAGTGAGACCCTACCTTGAAACACCAAAAATGAAAAACCAAAAAAAGAAAGAAAGAAAGAAAGAAAGAAAGAAAGAAAGAAAAGAAAGAAAGAAAGAAAGAAAGAAAGAAAAGAGAGAAAGGTGTCTTTTCCACATCTCCTCAGTCTGAGTCTTTGGTACTGTCACTGTAAAGGTGATTAGAGTGGCCAATAATTAATACCACGCCATGGTCTGACAGGTTTGCTGTTTGAGAAACTTCCTTGGCCATATATCCCAGCTCATCTCTCTTAAATTTAGCACAGTCTCAAGGGCATGGACATATTGCAGTAAGTTCTTTCCAGTGATATAAAAAAACCTTAGCCTGTGACCCAGTTTCCAGTAGCATGTTCATTTCTGCCCAAGACTACTTTCCTACTTTCCTAGTCTCTGGGCCTTCACCAGAATTACCCATAATTTTCTGCTTACAGTCGAACACTGTCTAGCCTGCTCTTCTAAACTCCTTCCACTTCTGCCCTTTCCAAAGCCATTTCCACATTTTGATATACACAGTTATAGCAACCAACCCGCTCTTGGGTACCAATTTTCTATATAAGTCAGTCTCCTGTTGCTATAGCAACATATGTGCGGCTGAAAACTTATAAAGAAAAGTGGTCTGTTTGACTCATAGTTTTGGGAGCTTAAAGTCCAAGATCAGACAATGTCAATGTCATCTATTTGGACTCTGACGAGAACCATCTCGGTGATGCCACAATGTGGAAAATAAGTAGAAATGGAATCAGCTGCATTCAGAAGGGGCCAACCGCATAGAATGGCTTCATTTTATAGCTAAAAGCTCATTTAAATAAAACTCCCTGCCCAAGATGAGTATTCATCCTTTCTTCAAAAGCATTGTCCCAGTAACCTGATGACCTCCCTCCAGGCCTCACCTCTTGCATTCTGCCACCTGTTATTCCTGCCACAATGACGCCCAAATACATCCCACACATTAGTAGCTAGCAAAATTGTCCACAAGTCAGCATTCTCCGATGATAGGTATGCTGGAAGTCTAGACAGAACCACGCTTTGACAATGACTGCCTTTGATTATGGAATTGGAATGAGAGAAACCATCCACAAGTGAAACCATCACAGGTTAGCAAGGACAGTGTATTTGATCTCCTGAGCAGTCCCATGGTGAGGGGGACTCGCAGTGGGTTTGTTCTACCAAGAATGAAACGGGAAATGGAGCAACGATTTCCCGCAGGTACACAAGCGGGGAGGTGCAGCCCATCGGTCGCTTTCCAGAGGACTTGAGTCTAGATCATTGCTAAGCAGCAAACCTTTCAGTTGCACATCCATAGTGCCTTCCCCAGGATGTTTTAGCATCGTACTTGGAAAAACACCAGAAATAGGAAAGGCAACTACTCAGACTCCTGTGCCTGAGTGAACATTCAGGACACCTGAAGCAATGTACCGATCTCTCTGACGTTGACTTCTCCTTACAGGGCTCAAAAATTTGAGAAAAACAATAAATGTGAATATTTGGGCATTTTAGAAAGCTACTATTACGGTTTTATATTCAGCTTTTTCTCTAAGTAGTATGAGCATTTACCATCTTTTTAATTTACTTTTAAACAATCACTTCTGCTGAATATTTTTGCTTCTTTATTTTTTTCCATTGTAAGTGACCTTTAATTTAATTTTCATTGATAATTTACCTTTTGTTATATTCATATACATACCAAATACTTTCTGATTTGGAAACTGTATATCATAAGTACAAAAGGCTCATAACCACCACTCCTGGGTCAGAAACTCTATAATATAACAATGTCTTTTTTCCCAAGAACTATAAGAAACTGGAATACTTCTTTTATTGGATAAGGCATTCAATTGTCAATCATATGACACTTAAAGGAATTTGTCACATCAATGCTGAAGTACCAATAGTAATGCTAAAAAATAACATGTCCTATTTCCATAGGAAGATCTTTGGTTTATAAAGATACTGACATGTTGATGTGTCTGACTCTTCTATCTGCAAAGGGATAAGTAAATGTTTTGAATTATTGAATAATTAAATGCTAAAATGTTCACTTGTCAATGTATGCAAAAGATTACCCTAAATAGGAATCATTCAATATTCATTAAGTCTCACATAAATGGGAAGAGAAATGACTAAAATGATTCATCATTCCGTCTATTTGGCTTTCAGATATTTAGTGTTAAACATGCACTACTAAGCTAGAGTTAGTCCCCAGAAATGAGAACAGACCATCTGAGTGATAACACAGTTAGCCATCACGTTGAGACTGTGTGACACAAAACTCAGCTGCCAGGCTTCCGCAGGTATCTACTCGATTGTTAAATCATGCATGGGTTCTGATAAAACAATCTTCTCTGCACAGAGACCCTCACTTTGCATCATGATTCTCAATCCTTGCTGAATTACCTATAGACTTTCCAAACTTTCAATGTCCAGCTACTGTTCCTGAGTAACTGGAGCCACCAATACTGGAGGAGGGGCTGGCATTTTGTACGTCATCGTACAGGATCCTGCAGTAGATCCAATTTGCCACTATAGTTGAGAAACACTACTTCAGAAGATGTAGCTAGCCAGCATAACCTAACTTCAGCCCTTCTTCCAAGACATCAAGAGAAAAGTGACCTCCAAAAGTCCTCCAAGCATCCTTTGGTTGTGCAGAGACAGAGCCATGATTTTTTTTTCCAGGCATTGATTAGCATTGTCAAATTCTAGAAGTAATAGACCTCTCAAGAGGCCATAAGTAAGTCCTGTCAGGTTGCAAACCTGTGGGATTATCTGGCAAAAAAAAAAAAGTGACAAAATGCCAAACAGGGATAATTGGTGGGCAACCCTGACACTGACATATTATTGGAATCAATTGGAAAGATGGTACCAGTTATTTTAGATTTTCAACATGGTTTTATAGTAACTGCTAAATTGGAATGGAAACACATGGGCTCAAATTGATAGTGTCCTTAAGTGGCAAGAAAATCTCTACTCAGCTACTTTGGACCCATTATCTCTGAGGTTTCTGCGATGTAAATTGTACCTTAACCTGCAGAAAGCCACCATCTCTGAAACCTGCCAGCTCAACCCCCTGAGAGTCCAGTACACTGGAAGTCACAGCCTGCTCAAACTCCATCACTGAATGACAAAAATGTGGAATTTTGACCTTGGGTGAGTGTTTTATTACTTAATTTACTCCATCATATACATATGTAAAAGAAAAAAATATTCTATATTATGTATGCAAATTTATACATGTGTGGGGATGTCTTATACATATCTCTTTTAATAGTCCATCTTCTTTGGAAATTCTATATACTAAGACACATATTTTGGACATAAATAGCTATACATTTTTAAGAGTAAGCATTATTATCACTCATTCTAAGTAACTATTGAACAAATATCTCAAAACTATTGCTTTGAAGTAACCCCACACTTTTCGCTTAGCTGGGATACCCATATCAATCTACCCCAAGCCACCACGAAATAATGTCTTCTGAGTCAATACAGGTTTAAGCCCTTACTAACATTTACTCAATGTTCTAGCATCCAGAGCAAGTCTTTGTCATGGGTCTTGAGTGTGGATTGTAGGTAAGTGACATGGTGAAGGAAACCAGCACTTTCGTCTCATATCCCCCACTCGACCTTCCAAAGCACAGGGTCGTGGCTACCTGACCAAACCATGGTATTCCTGAACCTGGAGGGGCGTGAGACTTGCTCTTGTCAGCGATTCTCATGAGGGTGGTGAGCACCGATGTCGTTGAAGAATCACAGTGCCATCCCAATCTATTGTCTCCCCAGGGCAGAAAAACAGAGATTGAAAACCCCACATGGAAGATGATGGAGCTACAAAAATGAAAAGAGACTGGGTTCCTGACTTACCACTTGAAAGAAAGCTACCCAAACCAAGATTACTTTTTTTGAATACGGATTAAGAAATCAATTTGTATGTTTGGTCCACTGTATATTTTGAGTTTTTTTTTTTTTTAATTTATGTTTTATTTTTATTTATTTATTTATTCATTAGAGACAGAGAGAGGGAGAGAAAGAGTGAGAATGGGCATGCTAGGGCCTCTAGCCACTGCAAACGAACTCCAGATGTATGCACCACCATGTGCATCTGGTTTATGTGGGAACTGGAGAATCAAACCGGGGACCTTAGGCTTCGCAGGCAAATGCCTTAATCGCTAAACCATCTCTCCAGCCCAAGTTTTTTTTTGTTTGTTTGTTTTTTGTGTTTTTTTTTACAGCTGCTAGCACCATACTGATCTGGTACATTTGGGCCTATATCACACCTGCTACAAAGAGGTGTGCTTTTAAAAGTTTATAGTGATTATTCTGATACATGTAGTTTCTAGTGACATATGACAAGAAGGCAAAATCTATTAATAGCTGAAATATAAATCTACTGAAAAACAATAAGAGTATTACTTCATTTCTATGTCTCCAATGAAAATAAATTTTTAGATACTAATTCATTTCCTTGTTCAAAATTGAAATTTTTGCTTCCTGCCTCTGTTAACTCAAGCTCAACTCACCACTACAGTTCCAAATATGATATGAAATTTATGATATTTTTCACAAGTTTTTCTCAAGTTTTTGATAGAATCATATTATGCAGCACAAAAACATAGGTAAATCGTATCTATCCCTTCTCACTATGTGGAAAATATCTTTTTATGTGAAAATCTACAGATTCAAATTCAATAGTGAGTTTCCTCTTTTGGGAAAGTTTTCGAGTTTAGAACCAGGAAGAAAAACAGAAGGTTTTATGAAAACAAGGTGAATTGTTAGCAAGGCAAAAGAATCTTCAAAGGTGCTTGGAGGTCTGCTGGCCACTCAACAACTACCAGCTACCAATAAAGACAAAGGTCACTGTCACCAGGGCAAAGTGTCCTGAGCTTGTTACATTCCTAATCAGAAATACTTGTTTTTCTTGCTTATAAACCATAAATAAGAACAAGTAACTAGTGCACATTGTGTGGAATATATGTGTGTGTGTGTGTGTGTGTGTGTGTGTGTGTGTGTGTGTGTGTATTACAAGTATATATATAAACCATGTTAGTTCCAAAAGTACATGTATTTCATATGGTCTCTTCAAGTTTAGACAAACTTCTGTGAGAACTTATCACTTCTCCAGAAAGGTCATTGGTAAGAAATAAGTACCTGGTATACCTCAAAATCCAAGGATCACACAGTATGAATCCAATGGCCAGTCTTCCCAAGTAACCATAGTCCCTTGATTGTACCTGGGAAATGACTTAATGTTGCAAATTTTGGGACCAGGGAATAAGATTTATCATACACAAATGTTAGTTGTCCAACAGATTTTTATTGACTTTAGTTTTAAAGGGAGCTATAGATCCTTTTTTCTTCAAAAATGTTTTCTATTACACTTATTCAGGAATTAACCTCCTTAGAAACTTTACTCAGGATCACTTTAGACCCGAAGTTATAGACTTCTGAAAAGTTGATTAACATTTGGAGCACTGACATTAGAGAAAAACATTGACTGAGCTGAAGAGATGGCTTAGCCATTAAGGCATTTGCCTGCAAAGCCAAAGGACCCAGATTCAACACCCCAGGACCCATATAAGCCAGATTCACAAGGGGGTGCATGCATCTAGAGTTTGTTTGTAGTAGCTGGAGGCCCTGAGCACCCATTCTCTATCTGCCTCTTTCTCTATCCTTCCCTCTCTCTCTCTCAAATAAATAAATAAAAACCAAAAAAATTTACTAAATGTCAGATACTATGATTCCTCAGTTCTGCCCATGTAAATTTCTAAGTTACCAGGATTCACTTTCAAACATAAACAATCAATGGGTAATAGAAAAAACATTTGCAAGAACACTTGACTTACATCTTTTTGTGGAACTGAAGTTGGGCATTGTTATAAGCAACTAAGATCAATAGTGGTGCATCTACAAACAGCAACCCCTGGAGTTGAAAACCTTTGAAATGTTTTTTTTTTTTTTTAACTCACACACTTGCACACATGCACACACGCGCACACACACATACATACTCACATACACACAAAATTTTGAAGCCAATATTTAAACCGTACCTGCAAAGCCTTCAACAACAGAATTTATAATGGAAATAATGATAGACATTCAATAATAGAAACACTGGCAGACCCTATAACACTATTGAAAATCACTTAAAATAACAATATTAATAATATGGGCCTTTCAAAACACCCAAGACACCTCTTTTGCTAGTTAAAATTGGACAGTTGCTGTGGCTCTTTTGTCATCCATGATGATGTAGCCTTGCTTATCTTATAGTGAATGGTTGTACCTTGGCAATAACCCTGATTCAACATTCTGTTAGCAATGACCACATCTTACTTTATCTACTGGCATCAACTGGTTTGGAAGACATTTCTCTGCCTACATTAATTTCATCACGCTAATAAAGTTTTCTGTTATAAAATGCAAAAGCATATTAACCTGTCTGGTGTTCCATAAGAAATACATATATCTTTCTTGTAAAATGATGATACACCAGAATCTCATTTCTATTGCCAAGCTTAAAATGGGTGAAGTATATTAAAGCCGAAAGTAACAAGCTATAATCTGCAGTGATACCAATGACACAACTAAGCACCAACAAATTTTCCTATGAGAAATTGCATCTGGTGTAATTTATACACATTCTGTTACCTTGGCATTTGCATGACAATGTGAAACTGCTCTTTTCCAAACACTGAACGCTGCAACAGAAGAAGCATCTGGGCCTTGTCTTTTCCACAGAATCCAGGGAAAGGGGGCCTCTGCTGCCCTCTTTTAACTCCCTCAGAATAACTAGCATGTAATGTACAGACTGATGAAAACATTTAATAAAAATGTAGATGTGGCACCCTGAGACTACATAGTTAATTCCAGGTCAGCCTGGACCAGAGTGAGACCCTACCTTGCAAAACCAAAAAAAAAAAAAAAAAAAATGTAGATGTGGGCTGCAGAGATGGCCTAGCGGTTAAGGCGCCTGCCTGCCAAGCCTAAGAACTCTGGTTCCAATCTCCAGGTCCCACCTTTAGCCAGTTGCAAAAAGTGACACAAGGATGCAATGCCGCACTTGCCCACAAGGGGGCGCATACATCTGGAGTCATTCACAGAGGCTGAGAGGCCACTGGCACGCCCATTCTCTCTCTCTCTCTATCTCTCCCTCTCTCTGTCTCTCTAAAATAAAAACATATATATAGATGTGACTGATGATAAGCCAGTGTCCTCTAGGTATAATCCCTGTACAGAACAAGCAGTCATGAAGGTTTGTTGAATGAGGAAGACTAACTTTATTGTCTTGCACAGGAATGATGAGCATGCTGTTCCTATGTCTGGGATCGGACCTGGAGAATTTCCCTTCCATCCTCCTCTACCTCTCCTGAGCCTGCCCAAGGACCTTCTCCATTTCCAGGTAAGGAATCGCACCTTCCCCCTGCCTCATACCCACAGCTGTCTTCACTAGCATTCTGTCCTACGGCATACACTGTGACGCTCGAGCACAGCCTGAACTCTTGCCAATGCTGGCCTGCTCTATTTCCTTCCTCTTCCACCCCAGGTTCCTCCTGGCATGCTCTTCCTAAAAACTTATAGACATGGGCTGCCGAGATGGCTTAGCAGTTAAGGCACTTGCCTGCAAAGCCTAAGGATGCAAATTCGATTCCCTAGTACTCACATAAGCCAGATGCATGAGGTGGCATGTGCATCTGGAGTTTGTTTGCAATGTCTGGAGGCCCTGGCATGCCATTCTCTCTCCTCTCTCTCTCTCTCTCTCTCTCTCTCTCTCTCTCTCTGTCTCTTCCTCTCTCTCGGCTCCCTTTCCTCTCTCAAATAAATGAATAAATAAATAAAATAAAAAATTATAAACATGAAGCTGTTACAATTGTTAAATTTAAACTGGAGAATGAAATCCTGTCATTAAAACTGGTGCATGTGACATCTTCCTCTCCGGTCTCCGAGGACTCATCCACAATGTGTCTTTATTAAAGGATCCTCCCAGTTCCATACAAGATGGAATCATTGCCAGTACTCGGCCATGTGTAGTCTACTCATGTAGGCATGAGTTTAAAGTAAAAAAAAAAAAAAAAAAAAAAAAAAAAATTGGGCTGGAGAGGCGGCTTAGTGGTTAAGGCATTTGCCTGCAAAGCCAAAGGACCTTGGTTTGATTCCCCAGGACCCACGTAAGCCAGAAACAAGGTGGTGCATGCCTCTGGAGTTCATTTTCAGTGGGTAGAGGCCCTGGCACACCCATTCTTTCTGTCTATCTGCCTCTTTCTCTCTCAAATAAATTAATTAATTAAAAGAAAAAAGTAGGGCTGGAGAGATGGCTTAGCGGCTAAGGCGCCTGCCTGCTAAGCCTAAGAACGCTGGTTCCAATGCCCAGCCGTTCCAATCTCCAGGTCCCACGTTTAGCCAGATGCCAAGTGAGGCAAGGGCGCAATGCCACACTTGCCCACAAGGGGGCACACGCATCTGAATTTCGTTCACAGCAGCTGAGAGACTGCTGGCGCGCCCATCTCTGTCTCCCTCTCCCTCTCTATCTCTCTCTGTCTCTCTCTCCAAAAATAAATAGAAAATAATTAATAAATAAATAAATAAATAAATAAATAATAATAAAAAAGTAAAAAGTGAGTGAGACTCAATTAAACTTGAGGCAAAATGCACATGTTCCACAGTTAAAGCAGAGTGCTTATACACCATGATCAGGCAGTCAGCTGCATCTGTACACAAAGAGCTGGGCTCTGCCACTGGACGTGGGTCATAGAAGAGCATTGTACCAACTAAAGCCCATTCCTGTTCAACACCTGGAGGTTTCTAGACACCATCAGGGCAGGAGAGCTCGGCTCTCCCTCGGGAGATGAGGCATTCATACATACGACATGGTCCTGCAGGAGGCCTACGAACAGTCATGGGAATGTGGAAAATTTATAGACTAAAACTGTGCGCAAAGACAGCCGACCAAGTTCTTTCAGGAAACACGTGCTGCCTGCACACTGTGGGAGGCCTCGGTGGAGCCCATACAAACTCTAGTGGGGCCCAGCGTGGATGTGTACAGATCAGAGCTGTAAATCTGGTAACAGGCACTCTTTCATGGCCTTGTGAAGACTATAAAACACAGGCACCCTTAAGACTGTAACATCGGGAAGGAGAGAGGCCATTTGGAAAGCTGACGTGCATGCAGACATGTTTCTCGGTTTTCAGACCCTGCACAGCATGAACCCCAGCTGGCCTTCCTCTTTGGCCCAAAGAAGCAGCTATGCCCACAAGGATATCCTACCATACCAGAGCGAGCTGGACCTCAGACGGTGCATACACAGATTTGGTCATGGTCTTATGGTCAGTTGGAAACACTAGCCAAGGATATCTCTTTAAAATTTATAATGACACCTCTTTTTTAAAAAGAAATTATCCAGCCAAAGTGCTATCCTGTTTTATTAAATTTTATATTTGCCATCCATTGTAGTCTCACACTCAGAACACAAGCAACCAAACTAAAAGGAGGCGGAGCTGGAGGTGGTAGAGAGTATGGACAAATGGACAATTGTGCTTTGCAATTCAGGACCTCAAACTTCATTCTCTCAGCTCTACCCCCTGGCCTCTTCTTTTTACCCACCCCACCCACCTCCGCACTCATGAAGGCATTCCTGTGCTTTGAGCTTGCATAGCATTCTCGTTCTAAAATCCAGTTCCAGAGTTGACGGCTTCCTGGCGTTTCTAGTCCCTCTCAAGAAAGCGTTCTTCACCTATGAATATGCATCGTGGCTCTTCGTCTCCACTGTGGTCCTTGTGAAAACCAAGCATGCATGCACCTTGAATGGGGACATTTATATAACACACCAGAATTGTGACACTTTGATGGATTTGAATAATACCTTTGATTCTGGAGGTGTACATTTGTGTATGAACACATGTGTGTTAGAGAAAGAGATACACAGACAAAGACTCATGAGTAGATTCTAACACATTTAACTTTTCATTCTACATGGTTTGAAGAGAGGAAGGAAAGATAAAAATATTCAAACTGTAATTTTTACTTCAAATACAGACCTCTATTGCTTGTCTTAGAATTGTTGAGTCAACAATGTATCTGAAAATACAGCCCGCTAACAATCTGCCTAAACTTAATGCTACAGAGAAAAAAAACAATAATAACAAACCACTCTGCCTAGATTTTTCTGGAACTGAGATGGCCAGCTATCTCATTCACCAATATTTATCTTCTCAAGCCCCTTGTCAAGTCACCATTGAAAACTTTGCCACCCATCACTACAGAGGAATTTTGACCAAAAGGCAAATGCTGCACCTTGACTTGACTGCGTAGAAGATGCCAGTGAGTCAGTGTCATGCTCCGCTCTCTGCTAGGAAGAAGGCCGACTCCGAGGATTCTCCTGGCCTTTTTCACAATGAAGAAGGAGATCATTTTCTAGTGTTCTGGGTTTTTTGCATTTGTCTACACTGAAACTTGAAGGTACCAGTTTTACCATCCACATGTCAGAACCTGCCTACAGCCCTAACCCCGAGTGCTCAGATGGCCACTGTAAAAATGAACGCAAAGATAAAATGTGTCTTGTACCTTGTAGAATGTCCATCTCGAGGTAAGCATAGTAACTAAATGCCTTACCAAGTAAGAATGCTTTTCATTGATGCCCCCTCTGCTTTTGGAGTCAACTAAAATTCTCAAAACTTTATGTCTCCACAAGAGGCCCAGCCATCTGGAGTTCATTCACAGCGGCTGAGAGGCTGCTGGTGTGCCCATTCTCTCTCTCTGTCTCTCTCTCTCAAATTAAAAAAAAAAAAAAAAACCTTTATGCCTCCCAATGGCCGCCTTGTTCCATACAAGAAAAGACATGTATCAAAAAGTAAGGATAGCATTTCCCTCCTGCCAAATGCTTGCCCTCTCTGAGGACTACTGTTATTAGGAACAAACCTTCCTCTTGGTTAGCCAATTAAAAGATAGAACTCTTTTTTTTTTTTTTTTTTTTTTTTTTTTTTTAGAGTGAGAGCACATGAGAGAGAGACTTGGTGCACCAGGGCCTCAGCCACTTGAGTTGAACTCCAGTCACTTGCACCACCTAGTGCACATGGGCAATCTTGCGATTGTGTCACCTTTATGCATCTGGCTTATGTGGATTCTGGAGAGAGATCGAACATGGGATGGGTCCTTAGGCTTCACAGACCCACTAAGCCATCTCTCCAGCCCTAAAAGATATAACATTTTTGTTGTTCTTGTTTTGTTTTTGCTGTTGTTTTTGTTTTGAGGTAGGGTCTCACTCTAGCCCAGGCTGACCTATAATGCACCATGTAGTCTCAGGGTGGCCTTGAACTCACAGCAATCCTTCTTCCTACCTTTGCCTCCCAAGTGCTGGGCTTAAAGGTATGTGCCACCACAGCCAGCTATAGATATAATTGTTAATAAGAAAGGGGGTGGCAGAAGCACCCTGCAGGAGTAGAATAAACTTAACCCTAAAACCATAGGCTCTGTCTGGTAAATGCCAATGCCAGAACTGGATTACCCCCCTGCCACAGTGAGCCATTGGTCAAGGGGTTCATGAGGCCCCCAAAATAATGCAGGGCACTGCCAAAGCACTTGTTTACCCATCAGATCTAAATAGTAAGACCCTATTGCTGAAGATATCACTGATGGTAGGCACAGGACATTGAGAGAGTATGCTGCTAAAACTGAGAAGGAAGCCCGCTCTCTTATGGCTACTTCTCATAGTGCTGGAAAGTGCTATGTGAGCTGCTTAGAGATAATAGCCATTAAGAGTGTGGACAAGAGCCAGGCATGGTGGCACGCCTTTAATCCCAGCACTTGGGAGACAGAGGTAGAAGGATTGCCCTGAGATTACATGGTGCATTCCAGGTCAGCCTGGGCTAGAGTGAGACCCTATGTCTAAAAACCAGAAAGAAAAAAAGAGTGGACAAGTAGTGGGTACTGCAAACTGCAAAATGAACCAGTCAGTGCAATGGTGGCACACAGGCTATTGGGGCAATCCACTGTTCTCTGACTAGAGACTCAAAACTCATCAAAGCAGAAAATCACAGGCTCTTGAGAGTTCAACATTCAAGGAGACTGGTAATATGCCCTCCAAGACTCATGGGACATTGTGGAAGAGGGGGACAGAATGGATGTGAGAGCCACAGGGTGGGAAGGAGTGTCCTGAGTCATTGCTCCATCCACAGAGTGCATTCATGACCTCACATTAAGTGCCAGTAACCCCACTAAGAAGGGCCCTCAGCAGGAGGGATTGGGGAAAGAGAACATAAGAGTACAACCCAATGTGAATATGGCCAATATGAAATACGTTTATGCCACAAAGTTCTCAATTCATCAACAAAAAGAGTTTACAGATTCTATTTTACAAAAAGAAGAATAGAAACAAATAATAATAGCAATGGTAAGCATTTCTCGAGTCTCATCGGGTAGCAGGCATGGTATTAAAATGTAAGATACTATATATCAAATCTCGATCTTTAGAACACCTCTCCAGGAGACGAGTACTATTGTTATCATCACCATTTTACAAAACAGTAAAAACAAGGTATATGTCTGTGTTACAGGGGCAGTCAGGATTCAAGTGCGGTTTTTGATCCAGCATCCAGGAAATGGCCTTTGCATTGACACAAAAGAAAACATACACAGCATGAATGCATATTTCATAAGTATTACATATAGATTTGCACTATGTAAATATTTTAAACTCCAAAAGATTTTCTACATATATATATATAATATATATAGAATATGTACTATATATATATACACACACATATATATGTATATATATGGAATTAAAACATAAAGAAGCATACCACCACTGGCAGATTACAAAATAATCAAAACTTAAATCAACTCCACCTCCATACCATTTCAAGGGAGAAGTTGCTTGTGCATTCTTAGTCTGGCAATTAAGGGCAAGTGTGTTTTGTAAAGTGAAGGTTATTTTGACTTTGAGAAGTACATTGCTCACTGTTTGATCATAAAAGGGCCAGAACTGGGAATGAATAACAGAATGCCTTTGTCCTTCGCTTCAGGCATGATGACTGGACCTCCCTGGTTGTAAATTTCTCAATATTTGATGGTCCTAGTGTCAGGAGCAAAATGATGCATAAGAAACACAACAATGCATCATGTGCTGTTTCTCCATTGGGTGCCAAGTCAGGGAAGGAAAGAGACTCCTTCTGCATGGGTTTTCTGAAATAATTCATCGGCAGTATGTTTGGAGAGATCTAAAGAGGAAAATTGAAGCTTGTTTTCCATCCCACAGTTTCCAAATTATCCTTTGAAACTGACAATCGGGAATGACGTGAACCTGTGTACCAGCATCATTGAGCTGGTATCAGTAAGAACAGAGCATGCAGGCTTTCAACTGGTCAGGATAAAGGAAACAGAGCTTATTTTGAGCAGGAAATAGATGGAGGGGACAAGCTGAAAGCCAAAGAAACAAGCTGCCTAAATCCTTTGACAAAGAAGAGACAAAGGGAATGGGTTTGCAGAATAATACACAGACCTAAAAATAATGTTCCAATAATTCTTTAATTGTTTCATTCTACCCAGAACTTTTTTGTTTTGTTTTGTTTGTGGTGAAATCCAAAAGCTTATTTTAAAAGAAAAGCACTATTTTAAGCACTGTGTCTATTCGAATGGTCTTTCCTGAGCACTAAGGACAATATAATGAGAGCAATGAAAAAAAGGAGAGTTGCACACACAGCTTCGTCTGTGACAGCTGCGTCCAAATAAGAGGCTTCTAGCGCTGGCAGGGACCTGAGGCATTGCAGGGTTCAACCCTGACATTTCACAGATGATGGGTTTAAGATTGTTAAGTGACTCACCAAGGTCGTGCTTGAGATGATAAAAGTACAGCAGCAGAAGAGATAACACTAACTCCCCAGCCCTAAAAAAGCTGTAGCTATAGCTTAATGGTAGAGCAGCTCCCTAGAATACAAGACTCTAGATTCAATACCTGGCAATGCAAAGTAAATGAATTGCTCAAAGACTGCCTGTAAAGAAAATGGTCAGAATTGTGGCTCATGAATCCACTAGGCATTTTATCAGAAATCCAAGAAACATATGTTTCAAGAAACACATAATGATTCCAGAAGCAAGAATTCTGCTTTTAAAATTCAGATGTTCTTCAGATATGTTTGCTTAACCCACTCACCTGTTCTTTCCAGAAAGGCTAGTGGGGGGGGGAATCTTAGAATTCTTTTGTTATTGTTGTTGTTGTTGGTTTTTTTGGTTGTTTTCCTTGAAGTAAGCCCAACAAATTGGCCTTTTATGCAAGAGAAAGAGAGAGAGAATTGGCACTCCAGGGCCTCCAGCCACTGCAGTTGAACTCCAGGTATGTGCAACATTGTGCACTTGTGTCATTGGGTATCTGGCTTATGTTGAGAGTCAAACATGAGTCCTTAGGCTTCACAGACAAGTGCCTTAACCACTAAGCCATCTCTCCAGTCCCAAGAGTTCTTTACAATGAGCAAAAGCAAAGCCAAACATTTCAGCATCTTTTGAATTCAAATATCACATTCAGTCTTTAAGTGGAAAAACATTTGCACATCAGTAAACTAAATTCTTAATGGCATACCCAGATGGGCAGCATTTGTACCAGAGTGTTTTCCAGTTTCTCTGTTCTCCATCTCATCCCAGGAGTTCAAAATGATCCTTCCTTTTCTAGAAAAATACAGAAATATGAATCTCTAGTCTGTTTGTTTTCTCATATTCCCAGAACCTAGGCCAAATCTGAATGTTGCAGGTGGCATCTGTTTAGCCTGGAGAGCTGCTCCCATTCATGAGATGGCTCTCAAGACAACCCTTCATCTGGAAGGTCACTTTGGAAGATGGACAGACTCTGAGTAGATCAGAGCTGCACATGCTCCCTTCAATCTTAAATCCTCATCCAAAACTTATACACATAGGCAATTACAATGGTGGGAAAAAAAAAAACAAGTTTCTCTTTACGTCCCTCCCCTAATCATAATACAAAAACAATCAGAGTCAGGAGGACAACGTTTCCCTCAAGCCAAACTCACTATGATCTCGCAACAGGGCACTTTCCATGATTTCTTACCATTGGTGAATTCATCCTGCCCATCATCTTTGTGTCATTTCAATTACAGTTTTCAAAACTGAAATGTGGAGTGACAGGCAAGATTCACACTGTTCTCCAGCCCTACCTCCTATCTTATCTCCTATAGAATCCTGCACTCACCAGGATTCTCACCTAGAAGTGTGGTTACTGAGACCAATCATGGCCCCATGTCATGTAGATAATAAAGTATGGAAATGATTCAGGCTTTGGGGTCCAAGGAGGGATTAAATTCCACAAAGATGTAGGAGATCCCAGGACCATGGACCCTGACTTTTAGATCCCTGAAGGAGTTGAAGACACAGATTCTGAGAAGGGTAAATTATGAATTGGGAAATTTATTTTAGGGAGAGTTAGGATCCAGAGGAAAGGCTATCTGAAGGGCTCAAGCTACAAAGAAACCCTGTCTCTCACCCAGCTTGAAAGAGGTGGGGGATGAGACAGAGACAATCTTTACATAGAGAAATGTCCAGGGAAGAAGCTTCTGGAGATGGCACACACATGTGCACGCAACATGTGCACACACACACACACACACACACACACACACACACACACACACACACGGCAAAGCAGGAGAGCCCAAGCCAAAAGATTCCTTTGTATCAGGGGACCAAAGAAGACCAAGGAAGAGTAAAGGACTCAGGCTTGAAGAGAGATCACACACGTAGTAAACAGGAAAGCATCCAGAAACAAAGTGCGCATAGAAAGCAAGCAAGAAAAAGGCCCAGGCAAAAGAAATCTGGAAAGGAGAAGACAGACTTATACACTTGTATTAAGATGGATCCAGATGACCAAGGGGACCAAGAAGGAAATTACACACATAGCTAGGCTCTTTTATAAGGATCAAACATCCACTTAGGATGACCCTCCGCGTCAGACTCAGGTGTATAAGGGAGAGACGTGATTGGCTGGTGGACTCAAGAGGCTGACTCAGGAGTGGCCAGACTCCAGACATGTAAGCTGAGGAAGAAGCAGTAAGCTGTTTCAGAGGAGTTGCTTGTAGTCGTCTCGGATGAGACTGGATCAAAAGTGGGTTCTCATCCTGCCAGGACAGGCAAGGGGATTTCCATTTTCTCCTTGGGCCTCTGTTCCTAGCTGTCTACTTCTTCCTTCACCAACATAAAAGAGGACTGGAGAGATGACTTAGCAGTTAAGGCGCTTGTCTGCAAAGCTTAAGGACCCAGGTTCAACTCTCTGGGTCCCACATTAGCCAGATACACAAAGGTGAGGCAAGCGCAAGGTTGCTTGTGCCCTCTAGGTGGCACAAGCATCTGGAGTTTGATAGCAGTGGCTGAGGACCTGGTGTGCCAGTTCTCTATCTCTCCATGCTCTCTCTCTCTCTCTCTCTCTCTCTCTCTCTAAAATAAAATCTAAAAAAAAAAACACAAATGCTGATATTCACTGAATAGCTCATATGTGAATCCAGAAGGAGGCATTTCCCCAACCCCCATGTTCATTAATGCTGCTGGCTTTGAGTCGCTTGTCCTGTCTGTAGTCCTCAGATCTTCGTTAGTACAATCAACAAGAACACATCTCACTCCAGTTGGCAGATATCTAGGGTTTCTGAGCATCAACCACAGAAAGAACTTTTAAGCAGTGCTACCAAAGCCATCACCCTGACTCTCATCTGCCTGACTGTTGCAAAGAACAGAAAAAGGCCATTTCACTGCTACCCTACATGAAGTTCATGTGTTCAACATGTATATCAATGCTTCGCTAGCTTGAACTTGAATGTCCCCCAAAGTTGCCTGTGCTGATCCCCAGTCTGTGGCACTATTGAGGAGTGCTAGAATCTTTAGGTCCTACTGAAAGGAAGTTAGTTCATAGGGGATGTGCCCTTGCAGGGATTAATGGAAGGCCAGTGTCTTTCTTTTTTGCTTCCTGGCCACCATGAAGAGAAGAGGAAAGCCATCTACCTCTGCCAGATATACCACACGCAGGGTCTGCACAGGCCCACAGCAGTAAGACCAAGCAACCCGCGGACTGTAATCTCTGAAACCATGAGCCATCTTTACCTTACAAGGTAATCGTCGGCAGCGTTTTATACAGTGACAGAAAGCTCATGCAGGGGCCGAATTACGTACATACTAAGTGCTGGTCAGACCCCAAGGACACCAACAGTGAATGAAGCCCAACCCTAACCTTATAGATTTTTATACTCTAGAGAGAAGAAATTTCAGCAAGTATACATAAAACTAGATAAAAATTCATAAAGCCAGGATCCAAAGTAATGTACAAAGAGCAATCATAAAATGGAATGAGGTTTTTTTTGTTGGGGGGGGGAACATTTCAAGAGCATGTTATCCCTATGGTGGCAGCAACATATTCCAGTTCTCGTTTCTGTCTTTAGACATCCTGAAAGCTTCTCCTTATGACTGCATTCTGAGCCACTGTATAAGAAGGGAGGAAGTAGGAGGGAAAGGAGGAGAGGATTTTGTTCCCTAATATTGTTTAGAATTGTGGATTTGTGATGATAATAAAGCACCCCCTGTGTCTGAATTGGTTCTAGTACTGCAAAATTTTCTATAGACAATGTGTCTTCTTATGGCCTGCACCCTGGGAAAACTTCCTGCACACGCCACCCCCCCCCCACAACCCCAGCTTGTTGCTGGCAGAGCTTCCGAACAGCGAATTCTTTCCCTTAGGTCAGCGGTGTTCACTTTCTTCTTTGCAGCAGAAGCAGTCAGGGTCAAGTTTAATGAATAAAATAGAGGAGCCAGTCTGGCAAAGCTGCTGCCAAGCAGAGACCCAGCATGGCTCATTACCAAGACTGGCATTGCCATACACTGCCCTGAACAGCAATTCACCACAGGGACTGCTTGAAAAGTTTTCCACAAAGCAGAACTGATACAATGTGTGCAGTTTCCTACATTAGTCGATGCAGACATTGGTGGTGTGATTCAGGTGTCCCCCATAAACTCAGGTGTTCTGAAGGCTAGGTTCCCAGCTGATGGAGATTTGGGAATTAACACCTCCTGGAGGCAGTGTATTGTTGGGGGCAGGCTTATGGGTGTTATAGCCAGTTTCCCCTTGCCAGTGTTTGGCACACTCTCCTGTTGCTGTTGTCCACCTGTTGTTGGCCAGGAGGTAATGTCCACCCTCTGCTCATGTCATCATTTGCCCCTGCCATCATGGAGCTTCCCCTTGAGTCTGTAAGCCAAAATTAACCTTTTGTTCTCACGGACTGCTCTTGGTCGGGTGATTTCTGCCAGCAATGCGAACCTGACTGCAACACAGACCATGAACAGATCACTTCAAAGCCCTGTGGCGCAGCACAGCAAAAGTGAATTTCCTACTCACCCATCCATGCCATATTTTTAACATGGACTTTCAGAGGGACGGTGCTCCTTGTAACATCTCATAAGCCTAGGCTGGCACAAGCCCACCTCACCGATGGCCTCCATGAGAGTGGTGACGATGCACTTTAGGGTAACTGGGTCCCTGAGAGTAAAAGCAGGGAAGGTCCTTGAACCTGCCCTTGCAGCCTCCTTTCCTCTTGCTGCCTACAAGAGCTCCCCAGATCTGTTTTTCCATTAGGTCAACCTGAGTTCCTATGTAGGAAGGAGTTTTCCTTTCCTAGAATTAAGATTCCTGGAAGGATTAAACCTGAACCTGGGGCTGGAGAGATGGCTTAGCAGTTAGGGTGATTGCCTACAAAGCCAAAGGACTCAGGTTTGATTCCCCAGGACCCATGTAAGCCAGATGCATGTGTGGTACATGTGTCTGGAGTTCATTTGCAGCAGCTGGAGGCCCGGATGGACCCATATTCATATTCATATTCTCTCTCTCTCTCTCTCTCTCTCTCTCAAATAAATAAATAAATATAAATATTAAAAAAAAAAAAAAACCTGAACCTGGCATTGAGGTTAGTTAGCTCAGCTCCAAAACTTGGCATCGGGGCTGGTTAGCTCAGCCTCTACTCAGAACCTATAAATGAGCCAATTTGGGGTCTCTAAATGGGCTTTACTCCCTCCTGCCTTCTTAGGGGCAAGAACTCTTCATAATCTCTCCTCTTTCCTTCTAATCTAATAGTCTCTACATTTTACTCTTTGGCCCATAGAATTCTTCACAATCATAAGACAAGAATCCAAGGACACCTCAAAATTTCCGTATCGTGCCAGTGTGTTGGCATATATTGGTGTATTGACAGAGAGCCCTCAATTCCTGGATCACACTGGTGCATCAGCATATATTGGTGCATTGGTGAGGAACGTCAAAATTCCAGCTTCAGTAACAGTAAAAACAATGATCTAAAGTTTCCTCCTGGAAGTGACACAGTCATTCTGCTCACATTTAATTAGCCAGAGCAAATTAATGAGGATGCTCAACTTCCAAGAGGACAGGGAAGTGTAACCCTTCTATGTTCCTAGAAGCAGAAAGGCAGAATATTGGCAAACAGCCGATGATTTTCACACTTCTCATGTATGATCAGTCTTTAAGGGAAACAAGAACCACTTGCACTAGAAATTTTTGAAGTTTGTTTAAAAAAATTCATCCTTATGATACGGCTATGCCCATGTGTTGGATGCCTTCATCTTGCAAAGTTACACACGAGTGAAGAAATCACCTTCATGGAGTGGGCACTTCTTAGACACAGGCAGGCATGTAAGAAGCGTGGGTGTGATAGACAGGACGCAGCATGGCATGAAAGAAATGGGGAGGAGCTGACATTCCAGGTAACCACATATGTCCCAAGCATGCTAGACACCATGTACATTGTGCTTCATTTATTCATCCTAATACTGCCACAAGGCAAGTATAACTATCCTCATTTACAAAATAGAGATTTAGAGAGCTCAATGTACATGCAAAATACCAACTGGTGCCAAGGGGAATAATGTTGGAGTCCATGTTCAGAGTCAGATCTACTTATTTCAGAATTCAGGAAATGGGCCCAGGTAAATTATCTTCTTTTTTAAAATTTTTTTTGCTTATTTTTTAATTTATTTATTTGGGAGCAACAGACAGAGAGAGAAAGAGGCAGAGAGAGACAGAGAATGGGTGCACCAGAGCCTCCAGCTATTGCAAACAACTCCAGAAGCATGCACCCTCTTGTGCATCTGGCTTACATGGTCCTGGAGAATCAAGCCTAGAACCAGAGTTCTTAGACTTCACAGGCAAGTGCTTAACCACTAAGCCATCTCTCCAGGCCCCCTTCTTACTTTTATCTCTACTCTTCTTACATCCCTTCCAGTTAAACCATTGGGCAGGAGTTATTTTATTGTAGTTACTTCTTTGCAAAGGAGACCGGGAGAGAGAGAATGGGAATGCCAGAGCCTCTAGCCACTGCAAATGAATGCCAGATGTATGTGCTACTTTGTGCATCTGGTATTATGTGGGTACTGGGGAACTGAACCCAGGTCCTTACACTTTATAAGCAAAAGGCCTTAACTGCTGAGCCATCTCTACAGCCCAAACCATTGGTTTTTTAAATGAAAATGTGCTCAGTCACAGAAGGATACAACCAGCTTCACTCATCTTGGTATGACTCCCAAATACTCAACAAAATGCTGGTTGCGGGCTGGAGTGATGGCTTAGTGACTAAGGCACTTGCCTGCAAAGCCTAAGGACCCAGGTTCAATTCCCCAGGACCCACATAAGCCAGATGCACAAGGTGGCTCATGCATCTGGAGTTCATCTGCAGTGGCTGGATGCCCTGGCATGCCCATTCTCTCTCTTTCTCTCTACCTATCTCTTTCTCTTTCTCTCTCTCTCTCTCTCAATAAATAAGTAAAAATATTTTTAAAAATAGCGGTTGTTAAACGCCTGTTGAAAGTCAGCCCATTCTCAGAAGCAATGTCCCCTTTGTACAGCACATGAAAGGAAATTGACAAGAAAAATGTTTCCTTCCTGATTCTGAGGAAAGGCAAGGCTGTCCACAATTTCTGTTGTCAAGAGTGTTCTCGAAGGGAGAAAACAGAGAGCAGCTTCCACACCGCAGACTTGGATGTGAAGACAGCGGTCAGCAGGGCTCGGCGAGCTGCCAGTGCTCCCATTCCCAACAAGCTCCTGACAGGAATCTGCCTGCCAGGAGAACAGAAAGCGCCTCATTTTGCTGGGAGACAACACACAGTTGCCCAGTTCCTCACTCCAGGAATCCCGGGACAAATTCACAGGTCATCCAAATGTATTACTCCTTAAGGGATTCTGCTCCCTGCTTTTTTAAATTTTTTATTTCCAGGCAGTGTTTGCTATTTGACGTATCATGAATAATTTATCTCTCCCCACCCCCCACACACTGAAACACACATGCACGCACGCATACATGCACACACACACAGTTTTTTTGTCTCATAAAGGTGATGATCATTTTTGAGTGTCTTTTCAAAACCCACCGTGTACAATGATGGAGATCACAGTGTGCGACTGTTTCCCTACAATGGCACTATGACTTTTTCCTTGTGATAAGAAATAGCTGCTGTCACTGTTCCTTCCCTGAATACCTCCTAAGCCTTTTCTAAGCACGTGAGCTGTGCCTTTAATTGGGCATTTCATTAGAGAAGAATGAGGCATGAAGGGAAACAAAATGGTCTGTAGTCATTTGTTTTGGGGACATCCTTCTCGTCACCAGCATCTGAACTCCAGTGAAGTACAGTTTCAATTTCCCTTCTCAACCATGGGGAAAGCAATGTTGACAACACATATTTCTTGCTGTCAAAACATTTCACTTACTCGGCAATCTGGAGACAGTTTGAGAGCCATATCACCCACTAGCAGTTCCGAAGCATTCTTCCCATTATTTTAAAATCAAAATGGCACGTGCCTCATGAGAGGGGCATGATACGGGCCAAGATCCAAATTGAAAAGAAAAACACTAACAAAGCCAATGAGCAAAGAGGGCACTGTAAATAACCAGCTTGTTACTGAGCTACAGAGAAAGATGGGCTAGCGCGTGCTCCTTTCCGCAGGGAGGGCTCAGTCCCATTGCCCTTGAATTTCAGTCTCCAGGAAAGTCACTAGGGGAGTTATGTGAGCTTCCTGCTCACTTCAAGTAGCAAATTTTGACACACATTTGAGAAGCATTTCAGGCCAATTATACCTAATTAAGTGATTATTTTTGGCTGGGGGTAGGTAAGAAAAGAATGACATAGTCCCCTGTGCCCATGAAAGATTAGTGTGGTATATGTGCTTTCTACCAGCCAATAGAGAAGAGGGGACAATACAGGCAAGTTTGTTCATGGCTCCCACAGAAAGATATTCACGATGGTATAATCATCTCAAACTGACTCATTTTCTTTTTTCTTTCTTTTTTCCTTTTTTATTATTTATTATTTTTGAGAGAGAGGGAGAGAATGTGCATGCCAGGGCCATCAGCCACTGTGAAAGAAATCCAGACACATGCGCCCCCTTGTGTACATGTGTGACATTGCATGCTTTGGGTCACTGTGCACATGGCTACATGGGACCTGGAGATTCGAACATGAATTTTTAGTCTTCACAGGAAAGTACCTTAACTGCTAAGCCATCTCACCAGCCCTGACTCATTTTCATTAAGAACTATTTCAAAGAAATAATGTACAAGGAAATGGAAATGTGCTGTCCAGACAAAGGCCTCAGGATGCAAGGCAGATGCTACAGGGCATCACAACCCCGGCACCAGCTGAAAACAGTGAAGCAAAGCTGGAACCCTCACTGCCCAGGCCACAGAACATGGATCAGTCTGAGATTTAGACTGATGAGCATCATTGCTGAAGTTTATAGGAAAAACACCCCCTGCCCCCCCCACACACCCCAAATGTCTAAGTGAGTCGATAAAATGCCCTCCAAACAATCCTGGCTCACCAAGTCCAGCCATGTACCTTCCCAGGCTCTTAGGGGAGAACACAACTCAACAATTACTGGTGACGGGCCTCCCACCACTTACCACCAGCTATCTTGCTGGGGTTTGCTAAACTTATTTCCATCCATTTATAAAAGGTCAACTAGCATGCACAGTGGTTTGACAGGAGTGGTTTTTTTGGTTGGAATCTCTAATAGCAGTAATATGGCTGGGTTTCCCAGGAAGTGGAAAGCTTATCTTTCCTATAAAATTTGTTGGTTTGTCAAGTTGATGCCAGCTGTTATCACTTTGTTAGAAATCACTGCATAATTTCAAAGTCTCTTATTCTCTCTAAAATTGCCCTGATGCTCCAGTCTGTGTGGAGATATGAAGTGTGCCACTTGCTTCTGTCTCTTATCTGGATGGGTTAATTAATTTCTCCCATCACACTGTTCAGCTGTTACAGCCCAGACACCACACTTCACTGCAACAGTTTCCTACAACTTACATCCTCGGACACAAACAAGTATAGCCCAGGGGTGGTTTCTCTCATGAAGAGGAACAAATTAGGTAATGGCTAACTAGTGCAAAGCCACAGAGTTCATTGCTCTGCTGTGTGGAGTAGAAGCATTTACCAGCAAAGGCAAACTCAGCCAGGGAAGAACAGGAAAAAAAAATAGAAAAAAGAAAACAATTCCATACAAAGGAGAAAATACTTCACCAAGTAATAAAGAACCTCTTCCTTAAAACCCTAAAAAGCCCTAAAAAGCATCTTTTTTAGTTTGGGGATATTTTTGGCAGAAGGGGAGCAGTCTCAAGGCATAGCCCAGGGTGGCCTCAAACTCATTCCTCCTTTCTTCACTTCCCAAGTGCTGGATTATAGGCAGATATTAGCTTGCCTGGCATGCTTTAATTTTGAATACTCATTTTAATTTTAATACTCGAGTCATCCTGGTGCGCACCCCACCTTTAATATGATAACGGGTGTCCATCCACAACCACCGTGTCCTGGGAGAGAGCCACGCCCAAGTTTGGAGCCACAGCTTATCCTCCTTTGCTTTGCAGAGCATTTGGAGGGGATCTAGCCAATTTGACAATTCAAAGAGCTGAATACTCCCTATAGAATCCCATTCACGTGACAGAGGAGAGCCACAGGTCTCCAAGGAAGGCCCATATGACTGTCACAGGGAAATCAACATGAACATGGGACTCAAAGCCTGGGGCAAGCACTCCAAGGCTGAAGGTGGCTTTTGTTTCTGTGTGCCCTGGACTCCACTCCAGAAGGAGCAAGCTACTTCTGTAACACAATCTATTATCTCCTAGTTTACACTGACTCATTACCAAGCTCAAGTGTGTGTGTGTGTGTGTGTGTGTGTGTGAGAGAGAGAGAGAGAGAGCTTTGATAATATAGACGATTTCTTTGAAAGATTCAAATTTCTTGAATATCACATGAACGCCTCTGAACATTGCTAATAAGCTTACTAAAAATTGGCCCATTTTGATTGCAGATAGCATGCATACATGGAAAAGAAGCTTGAGGGCAGCTGTCTGAAAGTCACTGACTTGTTCTCCCTGGTTCAGTTTGCTTGGGTAACACTCAGTGGTGGCTGCATTTATTTT
Source organism: Orientallactaga sibirica (assembly GCA_036365145.1). Lineage (NCBI taxonomy): Eukaryota > Metazoa > Chordata > Mammalia > Rodentia > Dipodidae > Orientallactaga > Orientallactaga sibirica. The sequence goes on along the minus strand of JAEOAD010000007.1, from coordinate 24,274,075 downwards.
CCTCTTAGACTGTCTTAGCGCTAGCTTTTTCAGTTAGGGGTCCACAGCCAGCATTTCTTGACCACCTTGCTTCACCACTTTGATGCTGTTTGTCTGTTTTCCTTGATCACAGAAAAGACACTTGCCATTCTGAGCAGGGCTCAGGGGCATTGTAAAGGACCAAGAAATCGACAGATGACTCTCTTTACCTCCTAACTGATGCGTAAAGGGTTAAGTTTCCACTGGCTTCTACGCCCTCTGTGAGCGTCACCTATGGACTGTCCTACTGTGAAAAGGACATAGGTCAAGCACTGTGGATGTCAAAGCCACTCTTATAAGGGAGACACTGTCGTAATCCTAATCCCCACATGTCTGAATGCGAAATGCCCAGAGGGACATAAGAGATCCCCAAAAACAAGACAGAAAAAGCCAGCAAGAGTCAGAAAATGAGAGGAGGCCTGCTGTGGGCTCTGAAGCAGGAAGTGAGTATAGCAGAGAGATAAAGACCCAGCATGTGGGCAAAGGGCAATGGGCACATACGTTTCTGTGTATCTAAACATTGTTCCATTCCTCTCTCTCTCTCTCTCTCTCTCTCTCTCTCTCTCTCTCTCTCTCTCTCTCTCTGGCCTTGCTGGACGACTTCTAAGATGAATGATTCCTTCTCCCCATTTCTTACATCTTAACTAACTCAAGAATACCCACTGCAGTGTAGCATTCACCAACTCCCTGGACATGACTTCAACCCACGAAGGAAAATGAGATCTTGGACTCTGAGAAAAAAAAGCTTGATCTTTAAAGACTGACACGCAATCAATTTCAGAGTTAAATTTGTAGAATATAAAGGATCAAACTGAAGAGTACTTAAAAAAAAAAACTGATGAGCTCATCTCATAGCTGCTGTGATTTCTAGTCCAAGATGCAGCTTGTCAGTACTTCACCATTGATGGGCAAAAGATACAGTGAGACCTCAGACCTCCCAGAGCAGCTAATGGCTCCTAGTGGTTGCTGGGAGAGGCGGAGTCAGGATCAGCAGTGGTGTAGTCACAGACAAGTTGCCCATTCCACAGTAAATACCCTTCCACCCATGCTCATGCAAACAACCCTAATTTAATTCAGTAGGTTAGGGAAAAGGGCATGAAAGTAAGACAGGGATTACTGAGGAAGAAGAAGAGTGTTAATGGGAGTAGGCAGGGGATAAGATAGAGTTATTGGGGGAATAAGATCAAAGTACATTATGTGTGTGTGTGTATATATGTGTGTGTATATATATATATATATATATATATATATATATATATATATATATATGAAAATGTCAAAAAAATTAAAAATATATGTTCCTAAAGACGAGTCAGTTAAAGAACAAGATGGCAAATGTTTTAGGCTTTTAGGGCGTATAGTCTCTGTAAAAACTACTCAAGTCTTTATTGTAGTGTGAAAGCAGCTACAGACAGAAGGGGAAGAAAGCATGCCACTTGTCAGTAAATTTTATTTGTGGACAATGGATTTTGAATTATATGTAATTTTCATGTTACCACATTTTATTTTTTAGTCATTTAAAGCTTTAATTATTGCCAGGCATAGTAGTGTATTGCCTTTGATGCCAGCATTCAGGGGGCTGAAATAGGCAGATCTTCACGACTTCAAGGCCAGCTTGGGGCTATAGAGTGTGTTTCAGGTCACCCTGGGATAGAGTATGACCCTATTTGAGAAAGAAACAATGATTATTAGCTTTGTAGCCATACCAGAAAAGTATGAGTCTAGAATTTGACCTATAACTGTATTTGGCGAGACACTGTGCTAAAGAAATGAATGTGACAATGAATGTGTTAGGCTAGCTCTCAAGACAACTCCAAGGCAGAAGCTCCTGAATGCTTCTCATTGTAAAAAAGATGATAGCTTTCCAAGGTGATTAGATTGAAGTGGAAAAATTATTATAGGACATAAGCTCCTTAGGGGCAAAGACTATGTCTCATGCATTTTGGTTTCCCTTGCCTGCCTTACAAATAGTCCACATTCAATTTATTTTTTGTCAATTGAATGTGTTTTAATGAGTTTGTTAAAAGCCATCTCATTACACGATAGTCATCCCTTGAATACTAACTGATGATTCAAAGATTCCAGAACAATTTAGATCAATTGCTTTTAAAAGAGCATTAAAGCATTATCCATCATTAACATCTGACTTATTCCTCAACAATTTAAAACTGGAAAGCTATAACTTTATAATTTTTAATGTTGTCTTAAAACGGCTGGAAAACCAAAACCATTTATTCTTTTTCCTACCATGTATCAAAATGCCAGTTGACAATCCAAATACACTATTCAAACTTCCATCTCCTGAGCATATTATGCAGCCTTGTACTCAGAGTCCAAAGTTTAGTTAGTTCTTACCTCAGCATTCAGACCCTCCTGAAGATATTTTAGCATTTTTATTAACAACTTCCATATTTATAGACAGTATATAGTCCACTCTCACCATCCTCTCTTTCCCCACTCCCAAATGGCCCCTTCCACTGAATCCCATCTTCTTTCCAACTAGCGTCTCTCCTATTTTGATGTCATCATTTTCCCCTCCGATTCTGCAGGTCTTGTGTAGGCACTGTCAGCCTCTGAGAGGTCATGAATGCTGTGGCCACTTTGTCTGGAAAACACATTGTAAGCATTCCTTCCCTCCCTTTGGCTCTTCCATTCTTTCCACCATCTCTTCTTCTGCAGTGGAACCTGAGCCTTCGAGGTTGTGACAAAGATGTCTCATTTAATGCCGAATACTCCACTGTTACTTCTTCTCAGCACTTAGGGGAGTTTTGAGTCACCCCAGTGGTCACGGCCATCGGAAACGAGAAGCGTCTCTGACCAAAAGTGAGAGTAGCATTAATACCTGGACATCAACATCTAAACATAAGTATTTCGAAGGCAGTTTGGTGGGCACTATGTATCCATTTAGCCAAAAATCAGTAGTAGTTTCCCCTGTAGGTCTTCTGACCTCCCAAGCTACAGGCTATGCCTTAGGTTTGCAGTAGCAGGCAGGAATTCCCTTCTGTGGAGTAGATGAGTGATGAAAGATGCATAAAAAGAGCCCATTATGTTCATAAGTGTAACAGTTTAAGAATTCATAGATTGGGTCTGATTATACAATTGTTTTTGATAAGCAACAGAAATATTGTGCTATTTTTCTGGAGGCTTCATATAGGGAAAGCACCTCATCTTTTCCAGATAAGAAACAAGAATCCAAAGTATGCCTCCAAATACGGATTCTGCAGGGAGCTCTTGTCAACTATGAGTCATGAGAGGCCCGAGTATGAAGGCCCACATGTTTCTTCAGATATCAAGGCCAGAACCTGAGGGTCAGACTTGCTTAGCCAATAAGATTTGTTGGTGACACCAATATGGTCAGACCCCTAGTAAAGCTAAAATCCTCCATGAATCCACATTAGGCGTCTGTCAGCAGAAAATACAGACTTGCTATTCACATCAGCACCCATTGGTGAGCGCCTAGCGCCATGTTACACTTAAGGCAACTGAAGATCTTTTGGGTCAAATAGCTTTCCAAGGTCCCATGATGCATGAGTAGGAGAAGAGGAGCTAGAGGAACTGGGCAAGCCTTCTGGCTCCTGAAAGAACAACTCAGCCATTTGGTACGAGAAAGTTCTATTAAGCTGACAAAGCCATCCCTCGTCAGTCATATAGCTTTCTTCTAAAATCTGCACCCGCCTGCCTGAAGTAAACTGGCTTAATGGAGTTTCCTCAGGCATGGTTGTCCTTTGTCTGAACAGCATGAGGTGATTCTCAGAAAAGGAAAACCAATGAGGAGTTTCCAGCTCAATGCTGAGGAAAGTTGAAATGTGTTCGGCCCTCGGCGCTCCAGTGTTACCGGTGATTCTGTTTAACAGTGATTGCTTCAACAAGCATTGGTGAACTGCATTAAGTTGAGATCAATCCATTGCACAGCCCAGAACCTGGGAAGGCACGTTACACTGGATTTAGAAACAACTCATCCAGTTTTTTTCCCTTCAAAATGTGCAGCATAAAAAGTTACTCAATTTTTTTGTCATGAGAGGAACCCAAAATTTAAGCCAAAAATGGATCCCCTTTTATATAAATCATTGCTTTGACTTCCCTCCACATTGTTCCTTTTTCTTTATTTTAGCAAGAGTCATGGAAACACAAGAAGAGGACATTTATCTTCCTCAAGGATGTAGCTTTAAATGTTACGTCACGCTGGGCTAACAATTTTCAATGCAATCTTTGCTGCTATATCTAAGGACCAGGCAATGAGTAGAAGAGATTCAGGGTATGGAGAAGAAAACGGGTGAGAAAAGAAAAATAAGAAGTAAGCTGGATTAATCCAGAAGACAGAACAGAAGAATGTTTACAGGATTTTTGCCTTGAGAATGAGATGGGATCAGCCAACCAATCCCCAAAGCTTCTCCGATGAGTCTTTTTTTTTTTTTTCTAAAATCTAGAAAGAAAGAAACCTGGTTGAGAGGTTGGTGAGGTAGCCAGGCCACACTGCCCTGGCTGCAAGCTCTCTCCTGCTCTGTTGTGGAATTGTCATGAGGAGTGGTACAGCAAGGCCTCCTAGCATGCATGAAAGTTTCACCAGAGCCAAGTAAGACTAAGCATATATTTTTCAATTACCTAGGACTCATCCTATCTAAAGCAAGCAGCCACTGTGCACACGTGCAATAGGAACTGGAACAAGCCACACACTAGAAGGTGAAAGCAGAAATGACCTGTTTTGGTTTGTTGTCTGTTCAAACCGCATTTGCAGACTGATCCTTCCCCACCTCTTGGATAAATCCCCTTGCATATCCCTTTCATGTCCATTTTAGGCATCAGAACAGTTCCATGTTAGAAATAATTATCCACTTAAAAATGAAAATCAGGGCTGGAGAGATGGCTTAGGGGTTAAGGCGCCTGCCTCCTAAGCCTAAGAACACTGGTTCCAATGTCCAGCGGTTCCAATCTCCAGGTCCCACGTTTAGCCAGATGCAAAGTGACGCAAGGGCGCAATGCTGCACTTGACCACAAGGGGGCGCACACATCTGGATTTCATTCGCAGCAGCTGAGACACAGCTGGTGCGCCCATCTCTGTCTTCCTCTCTCTCTCTCTCTCTCTCTGTCTCTCTCTCTGTGTGTCTCTCTCAAAAAAAAAAAAATTTTTTTTAAATGAAAATCAAACCCCAGATGCTCATGTAACCTAAAATTTCTTTCTTCCTCCAAGGTGCTACTAGTTTTTTATTTTATTTTATTTTATTTATTTGACAGAGAAAGAGAAAGGAAGTGAGAGAGATAGAGAAAATGGGCACACCAGGGCCTCCAGCTACTGCAAACAAATTCCAGATGCAATCTCCTCCTTGTGCATCTGTCTTTCGTGGGTACTGGAGAATCGAACCTGGGTCCTTGGGCTTCACAGGCAAATGTCTTAACTGCTAAGCCATCTCTCCAGCCCTAGGCTGCTACTGTTTTAAGTCTAGAAACATAATGAAGAAAAAAGTATATCAGACTACTTCTCCCCATCTCTGCCTTTTCTCTTCCATCCCTCCTTGCTGCTCTCAGCCAAGGCGGCCCCTCCAGGAGCATAAGGGAGGAAAGCATTAAGGTAAGGAATTAACACAGATGGTTCTTTATGATCTGACATCGGCAAATGTTAAGCCAGTTCTTTGTTTCACACACTTTGAGAGGAGCAGATGACTGGAGACTTCTTTCTGGGACCTCCACTTAGGCTACTTGGATGAGGATGTGGGCAGCAGTACACGGTTCATTAGGCCTGTACTGACCCGGTCATAAAGCACTCGACAAACGTTGAATACAGTATTCTTTTAATGCCAACCTGTCAGAAGTTTGGGAAGCTTCCTCACTATGAAGGGAATTCATATTGAATACAACCCTCGTGGGCAGAAGAGGCAAAGATTAAATGGAATTGGGGCAGTCCTGCCACCAGGAGCTAAAGAGAGGGACCCTGAAGTTTTCTACCTGCAGCTCAGCAACTATGCTATACTACTGCCTGCTCCTGTATGCTGAGCACAGAGCCTGTATCTCCACATGCCACACACCACAGTCACACTCCCTGAAGAGCCTCAACAACAAATCACATGTTTGCAGAAATGGGCTAAGAGAATGCCTAGAAGACAAAATCTGTGATTCCCCCCTGCCCCCTGTATTGTTGAGTACCTTGCTCAGCATGAGTGCTCTATTCAGAGATAAAGAACATAAAAACACAGGCAAAATGACTGCCCTTGGTGTTAGGAGTCACTCAGACACTCTTTGTACTTACGCAGTGCTGAAGTAGGGGACTCAAAGTCAAAATGAACACTCTAGGATGAGAAGTAAAAAATCTAATTTGAGCTGTTAGCATGCTATCTCGTTGCTATCCGTTTGGATAAGAGTCAGCTGAGAGCATTTTCTGCACTGACATCCTGAACTGAGTCACAGTAGAAAAGAGTGATGATTTTAGATAGCTGGTGGATAAGAGAAAGAGAGCCCCAAGCCTCAGCAGTCATCTGCAGTGGCAGATAAACATTAAATTTGCATAGTTGAGGCCTAGAGGAGCAGAAATGGAAGTATGAATAGAAGCCCAGTGTGGGGAAGAATGCAATGGGTACACTATCTGGAAACTAGGGCAACCTGGCGAGATTGTATTTGGTAACATCAGAAATAAAATTAGGGAAGGCAGGGCTGGAGAGATGGCTTAATGGTTGAGGCATTTGCCTGCAAAGCCAAAGAACCCAGGTTCAACTCCTCAGGACCTTCATAACCCAGATGCACAAGGGAGCACATGCATCTGGAATTCGTTTGCTGTGGCTGGAGGCCCTGATATGCCCATTCTCTATCTGCCTTTTTCTCTCTCCTTTTCTCTCTCTCTCTCTCTCTCTCTCAAATAAATAAATAAATAAATAAATAAAATGAAAAATAAAATTAGGGAAGGCATAGTGGTACATGCCTACAATCCCAGCACTTGGGGGCTGAGACACGGAAGAGAATCACAAGTTCTAGGTCAGCCTGGGATGCATAATAGGACCCTGTCTCAAATAAATAAGACAGACAGAGATAGCTGATTTGTAGGCAGGTAGATAGATGATAGATAGATAGATAGATAGATAGATAGATAGATAGATAGATAGATAGATAATTATAGATAGATGATAGATAGATATATAGATAGATAGATAATAGATAGATACATAGAGGCATAGATAGATACCGGATAGAGTGATGGTTTGAGTATAATGCCTCCCCATAGGCTCATGTGTTTAATCCTCAACTGGTGGCACTGTTTGACAAGGTTGTAGAACTTTTAGAAGGTGAAGCCTTGCTGGAGGAGATGTGAAACCAGGGAGTGAGACTTGAAGTGCTACAGCCAGGCCCTACATCTCTCTCTTTCCCTCCCTTCCTCTATCTCTTTCCTTCTTCCCTGCAGATGTGACAATGTGACATCAATTTCCTGCTCATTCCTGCCATGCTTTTCCTACCATGATGAACTCTATCCTCTGAGATTGTAAGCTCAATTCAACCATTTTCCTAAGTTGCTTCTGGTTTGGTATCTTCTCTTAGCAACAAAAAGGTAACTGATGGAGATAGGGAAGGCAGATAAAAATGAGCAGTAAATTATAATAATTCTCTTTTTATGAAAGAAAGGTGGCAGACCCTTTCTCTCCCATGAGAAAGGATTATAATTCTCAGGTGTTCACTGGGACTGCTGACCATATTTTATGAATCTGAAAGGATGTTCAGAATTGCAATGATTTTGAAAATTACTGGGAAAGTTGCCATATCTGAAGCAACAAGCAGAATTTCCAGGAATGAAAGAACACTGTACTTTGCAATTAACTCCAAAAAAAATTAATGAATCTCACAACCCTCTTCTGGAAATGGTGTAACCCAAATGTTTCATATCCTCAACACTTCAAATCATCCATTTTCTTACCATAAGGAGCTAACTCGTCACGCCATCACTTATCTGTTCCAGTCAAGAAGGGCAAGAATGCTTCAGGTAAGAAAATAAAGAGGCCACTAACAGGAACTGCCCATGGAGGAGTGACATGCACTAGGGCCTCACCTGATTTGTCTAACACTAGTAGCAGAACAATGATAAGAATAAATTCCATCATCTCTAATGTGTTCTTCGGAGAGTGCTTTGGGCCCCGCATGGTGGTGCACACCTTTAATCCCAGCACTTAGGAGGCAGAGGTAGGTAGATCGCCATGAGTTCAAGGCCACCCTAAGACTACATAGTGAATTCCAGGTCAGTCTGGGCTAGAGGAAGACCCTACAAAAAAAAAAAAAAAGAGTGCTTTGGCTCATTTTTCTGCTACTTCCCAGCTGACAGCTTCTCTTCTGATTTATAAGAAAGGTCATTTAATCCCAAGTAAGCATATTGCTAAATATTAAACTCTCCAATTCTCCCCACTCCTTTCCCTGTGCCTCTATATTGGTCTGGGTGTAACTCAAGATTGTGGGTTGTACCTCTATAGCAAGAGCAACTAAAATGTTCTAATGGCTATTGCTCAACATGATGTTTATGTGTGAATGTGCAAACTGCTGAGTGATGGAATTCAAACTATATATCTCTGGTTTCATAACCAAATTACAAATATAATAACACTAACATATTAGATAGCATGCAGCAAGAATATTCATGGAATTAATTAGTAAATACTATTTATATCAATAATATTATCACTTAACATTTGTGACAATAACATTTATGACTAAAAACTGAGGCTGGACTCTGTAAACTACAACAATATTAGCAAAATATAATCCATTTCTCTCACTTGTTAATTTCCAAATTTTAGACTATTTCCATTATATATTGGTTCAAGTTTCTAAAAACTGCCTTTATTATTATCATCACCATTATAATTTTTATTATTATTATTATTATTATTAATTTTCAGGGCTGGGGACTAAACTCAGGGTCTTGTGCATACTACACAGGTACTCTACACTGAGCTCTATCAGCTCTATCCCTTAGACCAGAACTCTCATACTTTCCAAAGTAAATCACTTTAAATGTAAATAGTAAACTGTTTTCCTTCCAACTACTTAATGGTAATATTTATAACTACTAGAGAACCCAAGGATAGAAAATAACAAACAAAATTATCTTGGTGTTAGAATAACAAAAGTTTTACCACTACTAAAGATATCCTAAAATAAATGAACAGAAATGGAAAGATTTACATCTTTACAATAAAGGTGCATCATCAGGAAGCCAGAGCATAAAAATAAAGCAGAGAAACACCCTTGCTCTTGCCCTCAAAAAAATTGCTGAAGTGTCCAGAACCTCATACTCTATAACACTTTTTATATTAAAATAGTATATCACGCCTGCCAGGAGACTGAGGTGAAAGCAGAAGGTCGCTGGTGAGCTTTGCTGTTGTATAATTGTTTGCCCAGTAGCAAAGTTATCAAAGAATGAGTCCTGCAATTGGGACAGGTGGAGGCCTGGCAAGGTGCTCCAGCATATTCACCTGTCAGGATGACAGGAACAGACACCATCCCTACACAGGAGATTAGAAAGAAGTGGGCGACACTGGCCCTACCAGCAAAAAGCAGCTGAGCCCCAAACTGTCTGCTGATCAATACAATATTATTATTCCTACTCAGGTTGTAAAGATTTATCTTCAGTTCAAGTAACTATCCTCAAAATTAAATGATCCCATTTTAAAATCCAAAGTTCACGAGACACTGCATTATAAAACAATACTTAACGTGTACAATTGTATTCCTTCCCTACCTTCAGTCAACCCATTTTTGTCAAAGCAGTTCAGTTCTGCAATTCTGTTAAGACCATTATTTGTCTTTTGCTTGGCATATCCACTTGGCTTATATGTTACCTAGTGCAAGGAGAAAACCTCCCCTGATGGTCTTTTGAACCTCTATAATAAACACTCTGCCTTCTCTGTTTGGTATCAATTCCAGTATCTGGTTGATTTGTACCTAAGAAAGTCTTGTGATTTCTGAGGCCATTTTACCCAATATGATAATGCATTTGTATCAAAACTAATCTCTAAATATTACTAAAAATAAATTCAGTATTAGCATTCACCGTGTCATACTAACTCACTAGCACCTGAGAATTCTGGCTCTTCCCTAAGGAATGATCATTTATCAATTTAACTTAATTTTTAGTTGTCTTCCATGTCAAAAGAAATAAGAATTTATTCTTCTAGCTACAGCTAAAGCATTTTATTTCAGATATCTGAAGTAAACAATGAGCATGGTATGATCACTCTCTCTTTCCCAAGTCTAAGCTTGGCATACACTTTTGCAGTGTTTCCTGAATGGTATGGTCTCCCAAGCACGATACTGTCATCCATGAGAACATAGATGTCTAAGGAAGGTGTGTTTAATGATTAGATGCTCAGCTTCTCTGAGTGCAAAATTCCAAAATCTGAGTGACCTGATGCATATAGGAAGACATATAGGAAGGAACTCATCCCGTTCATAAAATGCTTATTCTTCACAAAGAAAAGGAATCCTTCATGAACTTAATGAAACCATGAACAAATGGCTTCTTAAATGGGAAGAAACAGGACAAAAAGCAATCAAACAGGAATTCCAAGAACGGCTGATGGAAACAGAAGAAAAACAACAAAAATAATTCAAAAGTTGACTCAATGAATTGGAAGACAGACAACTAAAAGAACTAAAGGTTTGATGAAGAAAATGCAAGATACTCAAGAACATCTAAAAAATTGATCAAAGGTAAACAAAGAAAATCAGGAAACAGTACTTCATAGAAATGAAATCAAAGACAATCAAAAAGAGATCAACAGAAGACTAAAGGAATTTGAGGAGAACCATGGGCCAATGGAACAAGGTCAAGAGGACATATTCAAATGCAGGAATAAACTCCTAGAAACAATAAAGAGGTCAAATCAAGAAATGAAAATGGAATTCAAGCAAGAGATGGAAATGTTGAAGAAAAACATAACAGAAAATAAAATGCAATCACCCTCTTAAAAGGTTCCCAAAGCAAGCTTCACCAACAGAATAGACAACATGAAGGACAGAATTTCAGAACTCAAGGACAAGAGAGAAGAATTAGATCTGGATGCCAAGAACATTTTCAAGTTCAAAAAGTATACAAACAGAACATGGGGGAATTCTGGAACACCTTTAAAAAAACCAAATATTCAGATCATAGGAATACAGGCCAAGAGCATAGGGAATATCTTCATCAAAATTATTGAAGAAAATTTTAACCAACCTTACACAGGACACCAAACAGATAGGACCGGAGAAGAGATACCCCAAAACACATAATAATCAGAACACTAAATACAAAAAAAAAAAAAAACCAAGGAAAGGGTACTAAAAGCTGTTAGAGAAAAACAGCTCACAGTATACAGAAGCCCATCAGAATCACCTCAGATTTTTCAATGGAAACTTTTAAAGCCAGAAGATCTTGGAGCAGAGTATTTCAAAAACTAAATGAGCATGGCTGCCAACCCAAACTACTATATCCAGCAATACTTCCCGCATAATAGAAGGTGAAAGAAAAACTTTTCATAATATAAACCAGCTGTATGATTACATGAGCACCAAACCAGCCCTACAGAGAATTCTGCATGGAAGTCTCCACACTCAGGAGATGAACCAACATGCACAATAGGGAAGAAAAAGGATCAGAACTATAATGAATAATCAGAACAATATTGGTCATAAAAGTATGCAAAGACCAAGACAACACCAAACTCCACAAAACCATCAACATGACAGGGATTAAGTCTCATCTCACAGTTGTAACTCTGAACATAGATGGCCTCAATTCCCCATCAAAAGACACAGGTTAACAGGCTGGATCAGAAAGCTGGATCCAAGAAACCCACCTTACAATTAAAGATAAATACCTTCTTAGGATAAAAGGGCAGAAAAAGATTTTCCAAGCAAATGGAATCATGAAACGAACAGAAGTAGCTGTACTTATTTTGGACAAAATTGACTTTAAACCAAAAGTAATCAAAAGAGATAAAGAACACCACTTCATACTCATTACAGCAACAATTCAACAAGAAGATATTACAATTATATTACAATTATAAATTTATGTGTGCCAAACACAAGGGAACCTGATTTTATTTTTTTAAAACTTTACTAGACAATAAAACAGATATAAATCTCAATAAAATAATAATAGGACATTTCAACAACCCACTATCACCAATACACAGATCCTCTAAACAGAAAATAAACAGAGAAACAATGGAGCTAAACAAAGGCATAGATCAAATAGACATAAGAGAGATCCATAGAACCATTCCACACTAATTCTACTGAATACACATTCTTCTCAGCACCTAATGGAACCATCTCCAAAATAGATCATAATAAGCATAATGCATGTCTCCACAAATTCAGAAAAACTGACATAATTCCCTGCATTGTATCCAGCTACAATGCATTAAAACTTGAAATCAACAATAGTAACAACAGAAAATACCGACTATTGGACTGAACAACTCACTATTAAACAATGAGTGGGTTGTTGAAGAAATCAAAAGGGAAATCCATAAATTTATTGAATAGCAATGAAAACACAACATGCCAAAACTTATGGGACACAATGAAGGTAGTTTTAAGAGGGAAGGTCAAGTTGGGCATGGTGGCACACACCCTTAATCCCAGCAGTCAGGAGGCAGAGGTAGGAGAACTGGTGTGAGTTCAAGGTCAGCCTGAGCTAGAGTAAAACCCTACCTCGAAAAAAAAAAAAAAAAAAAAAAAAAAGAGGGAAGGTCATAGCACTAAATGCTACATCACAAAAAAACAACTTAAATATGCATTTGAAGGCACTGGAATGGCAAAAACATCTAAGTCCAGAAGAACCAGATGGAAAAAATTATCGAGATCAAAGCAGAAATCAACAAACTGGAAAGAAAACAATTAAAATGATTAACGAATGCTGAAGACAGCCAGTCCCCAGACATCTCGTCTACTACTGGAAACCACTACATGAGCTACTAGAGGAAAGTGGCCAACAACGGTGTGAGCAAGCAGAGGTCTAAGCTACTCAGAAGCAACCAGTCTGACAAGACATACACATTAGTGCAATGGTGGCACACAGCCTTGGTTGGTAAACAATGGCTTAATGATTGGCCGAGTTCTGCTCAGTGGAAAGGAACCCATATCTGGAACTGGGAACCAGGTCTGAATCCTATGGAGACAAAGATTATGCTCTCTGATGCCAAGCTCCCATTAGTCTTTGGCTAAAACAGGGGCTACATGCATCCAAATCTCCCTAAATTAATAATGCCTATCTAATTTAACCTATGCTGACTTCACTCTCCATTGGAGAATCTGTTTTCGTTTTTCATAAGGTAGGAAGACCTGAGGAGCTAAACCACCCCTCACATCTCAGCCAAGGCTCAGGAAACCACAGAAGAATTGAGGAGATGAACAAGAGTGCTGCTTCCATGGTGAACCTGACAATCAATCAGTGCGCGAGTGAAGGAGACAGACACTGAGGATACTAAATACATACCAAAGCAGAGATCCAGAGGCTCCTAAGAGCTCATCACTAAAGTAGACTTAAAACACACCCACCAAGCCTCAGGAATTTTGCTGAAGAGGGGGTGGAAAGACTGTAAGAGCCACAAGTTGGAACGTCCTGCACAGAAGCATCGCCTATCCCCCAATAACTAACTGCTGCTCCTGCAATGCATAACCCAGAGCCCCGTGGGGAGCCCCGTGGGGAATACCAGCAACCCTGTGGATAGGGACAGGGAGGAGGGAAAAGATGGTACCAACACACGATATATCCATACAAAGTATGTTCTTCGTAAAAAAATAAATAAAAAACAAGATTGGTGAACCAAAGAGCTGGTTTTTTCAAATAAATAAATAAATAAACAAGACTGATAACCCACTGGACAATTAGATCAAAAGAATAAGAAGAGGGGCTGAAGAGATGGCTTAGCGGTTAAACGCTTGCCTGTGAAGCCTAAGGACCCTGGTTTGAGGCTCCATTCTCCAGGACCCACGTAAGATGCACAAGGGGATGCATGCATCTGGAGTTAATTTGCAGTGGCCTGAGGCCCCGGCACCCATTCTCTCTCTCTCTCTATCTGGCTATTCCTATCTCTCTCTCTCTCTCTCTCTCTCTCTCTCTCTCAAATAAATAAATAAATAAATAATAAAATATTTTTTAAAAAAGAATAAGAAGAGAAGACTCAAATGAAAATGGAGACATCACAACTGACACCAGTGAAACTGGAAGACTCATCAGGACATATTTCAAAAACCTATGTTCCATAAAATTGGAAAACCTGGTAAAAATGGATACACTCCTTCACTCTTATCACCTTCCAAAACTAAATCCAGAACAGATGGACTTGCTAAACAAGCCTATTAATTCTAATGACACTGAAAAACATAATTAAAACTTTCCCAACAACTAAATAAAGTCAAGATCCTGATGGATTCTACCTGCTGAGTTCTACCAAACCTTCATTCAAGAACTAAAAACCAGGCTGGGTGTGGCGGTGTACGCCCTTAATCCAAGCATTGGGGAGGAAGAGGTAGAAGAATTGCTATGAGTTCAAGGTCGAATGACCATAAATGCTGGTGAGGCTGTTGGGAAAGAGGAATCCTTACCCACTGCTGGTGGGAGTGCAAACTTCAACAACCACTATAAAAATCAGTATGGAGACTCCTGAAGAAGTTGAAAATAGAGTTACCACTTGATCCAGCAATAGCACCTCTAGCAGAGTCCACTCTTTACTACAGAGGCACTTGCTCGACCATGTGTGTGGCTGCTCTATGCACAATATCTAGGCACTGGAATCAGGCCAGAGGCCCATCAAGTGATGAATGGATAATGAAGATGTAATACATATACACAATGGAATTATACTCAGCAGCAAGGAAAAATTCAACAACTAAGACCCTCAAGGAGAAAAAGATGATGACATCAAATTAAAAGAGAGACTAATGGAGAGAAGGAGGGGATATGATGGAGAGTAAAGTTCTGAAGGGGAAAGGGGGAGGGGAGGAAAATATCGTGGTTTATTGTCTGTAAGTATAGAAGTTGACAATAAAAAATAAAAATAAGATAATAAAATAAAATAAATAAATAAGTTACAGGCAAATGGATGGAGTTGGCAAAAATTTCATTTTAAGTGAGGTCACACAAGCACAGAAACACAGTCACCACATGGACTCTCTCATCTACAGTTCCTAACTGGAACCAGAAATGTGGACATAAAAGTAGAGTGAGACAAATAGAGAGAATAACTAGGGATAGAGGAGAAAGGGAGTTACCTGACAAGTTAGAGGAGGGTGGAATATTGGGGGTGATACGGTCTTGGAGAGAAAGGGGGTAGGGAGGGCAGGAAGGGAATTATACAAAAATTAAGACAACATGAATCATTCCCAAGATATAACCACCAATAAAGGGGAAGGAGGGACAGTCGGGACAGAAAGTGGAAAAAGCTTAACCTTCTTAAAACCACTGACTCTGGCTGATAATTCTCAGGCCCAGAGTCGAGTTGCCCCACCCACAGTGAGCTGTTGGTGAGGGAGAACCATGAGATCCCCAAAGTGATATAGGCCATGGTCAAAACACTTTATTTTCTGGCACAGCTAAAAGGTAAGACCCTATTGCTGAAGACACCAGAGGCTGAAGTCACAGGACATCAGAATACCATGCTAGAACTGAAAGGGGAACTAGCTCCCTCCTGGCTAGCCCTCTTAGTACTTGAAAGCCCTTTGGGAGCCACTGCAGGATGACCACCACCAATAGCATGAATAAGCAGACTACAAAATCAACCAGGCAAAAGAAGTACACACTTGTGCAATAGTGGCACACAGCCTCTGCGGGTAACCAACTGTTCTGATTGCACATGAAGCCCACTCAGTGACAGAGAACTCACACCTGGTACCAGACCGAAGTCAAATTCCAATAGTCAGGAAACTCATACTTCAGAGAAAAGGCCCCACTGCTCTCTGGAGAAGAAGAGTGGGCTTGCACTACAAACATCTCTCAAATAATTGTGCATACCACCTTTAACCCAAGCTGCTGTCACTCTTAGTTGGAGAATATTCTTTAATTTACGAATGGCAGAAAAAACATAGGAGAGTCAACATCCATTGATAAGACAAGAATATAACTGACTGGCCACCATGAGACTTGCCACCTCTTCCACATCTGCCAGGGCCCAAAAGAACTTACAATGAAGCAGCACCATGAACACTGCTCTGACTGCTAGCCTGACAACCAGCTCCAGGGTGATGGTGGCAGACACAGTGAACAAGCACAGCCTATCAAAGCAGAAATCCAGAGGCTGCAAAGAACTCAACATTAAATTAGACTGCCAACAGTTACCGGTAACAGGAAGTATTGTGGAAGAGAGGGCAGAAAGATTGTAAAAGCCACATAGCAGGTGGGAATACCTTGAGACACCATTCCCTACTATCCCACTGAGTCTGACTGAGTCCTTCATGACCCACAGTAAATCCCATAACCCCACAGAGGAGGGCCTCAGGGAAAAAGGAATGGGGGTAGGGAATAAAAAAGTATAATCTGCTTAAAAATAATTAATTAGTTAATTATTTTTTTTAAATAAGTAATTAATTAATTAATTTTTAAAAAGAGAAATCCATAGTAATTATTCTGCTACACCTTCCCAAGTGGCCAAACTGAGTGGCCAAACATAGAGACAAAATATATACATGGTCTTGTAAGCAAGGCATCTTAATAGCCTCCCTTAATGGAATTCACTATGGGATTTATTCCAAATAAAAATTTACTTGTGCAATAATTGATCATAATGTGTGATAAATATATGCTTCTCAGCTATTACATATAAAAATAACTAACAATCACTCAGTCTAGAAGAAATGCATTCACATTTTAGAGTCTTACAGTGCTAGAAAATACTAAAAATGTAAATTTTGTAGTACTTACTTTTGTTCTAGAACAGTATGGTGAGGTGATTGGCTTCCAAACACCACACTGCACTGCATGAAAAAACATTTCTGTGTCAGAAGTGAAATAGAAACATGATTGCTAGAACAAGAGATGATGCAAGATGTCCTATTATGAAGAAAGAGCTCTTAGCTGGACACTCAGGAGGCAGAGGTAGGAGGATTGCCATAAGTTCAAGGCCACCTTGAGACTACAGAGTGAATTCCAGGTCAGCCTGGGCTAGAGAGAGACCCTACATCGAAAAACCAAAAAAAGAAAGAAAAGAAGGAAAAGAAAGAAGAAAGAAAGAAAGAGAGAGAGAGAAAAAGTGAGAGAAAGAGAGAAAGAACAAAAGAAAGAAAGAATGAATGAATGAATGAGTGAATGAATGAATGAGTGAAAGAAAGAAAGAAAGAAAGAAAGAAAGAAAGAAAGAAAGAAAGAGAAAGAGGGAGCTCCTTCAAGCATCTCGAGTGAATGAATTGATTCTGATGGAATCCACATTTGCTGGACAAACTGAAAGGAGTAATCTAAAAGTTTTAAGATGTCAGTCAATGTTTACCAAATCCTATGGAGCAAATTTGTTAGCTAATTAAAAAAATATATAATTATACTTTATTTTTTAGACTTTTTATTGACAACTTTCACAAATATAAACAATATACCATGATCATAATTCTCTCTCACCACTCTCCCTTTCCCCCTCCCAAATACCCCTCCACTGAATCCCTTTCAGTGTCTTTCTTTTGTTTTGATACCATCTTTTTTTCCCTCCTGTTATGCAGCTCTTGTGTAGGTACTCTGAAAGAGTACTTCAGCCACTCTGAAAACGTGAGTGTCATGGCTACTTTGTTTCTGGAAGACAGTTTTGTAAGCATTCCTCCCCTTCCTTTGGTGGGACAAAAAAAAAATTTTTTAAGTGATGACATAAAATAGTGTGACATATGCTCAATCTGGAAACTATTTTTATATAATAACTATGTTTGGATAGAGGAAGAGAGTTTGCAAGCACTATTACCTACAAAGTGAGTGGAACCATTCCTGACACCATTTGGAAGTTAAAATGCTATAGGATTTAGTCTGGAAGGAATAAATAATTTTACATTGGATACTTTATGTCAAATAAGCTAATATGACTAATTTTTAAGTGACATATTGTGTCAGTTTCTGCTTACTACATCCAAGACAGTAGATCCAAAATAGCTCAAGACACTATTGACTTAGATCCCTGCAGTTTTAACAATACCCACGAGGGGTACAATATTAAAGGTGCCATGAGTAAATACGGATAAATCAACTGAAGCATCAATTTACAAGAGAGAAATACAGCTATGAATAGCCTACATAAAAGGATATGCCAAATCATCAAAGTAGAATATTTGCAACCAAAAAACCCAGGATTGAATCTGATAGTCTAATTTCCTGTATTTCTAAATATCTTAACTTAGCTCCTCCTCATAGGAACCTGACATATCAATTCAAGTAATCCCTAGACGTTCATCACCTATGTGTCTCTATCTATGTGATTTATTCTCTCTCTCTCTCTCTCTTTCCTTCTTCTTTTTCATCTTCCCTGTGACATATATACTCTCAAATTTATTTGGATAAACATGCTTTTATCCCCTCCCACTCCTCTTTCTTATCTTCTCCCCGGGGGTGATCTAGGATCTGAATAGAGACTGACATTTGTAGAATCTATAGGATTTCAGTTGTTTAAAATAAACAATCTGTAGTATTTTGCCAGAGGAAACCAATACAGCCATTCTCCGTGACTCCTCTTGTGATAAGACAGGGTGTTAAGGACTTGGGTTGTGTCTGTCAAGGTCATCAGCCTGCTAAACAATGCGTCATTTATTATTAGTACACTGACAATAATTTGGAGAGATGTAAGTATTATCAGGGGTTTGCCTTGCCCTTGAACTTTGCTTGGAAATAAAAGCACAAGGCTACTCCACTCCTAGAAAAACCCCAAAATGTGGCCTGTGGTTTGTGTATAACCCTTCCTACCTCAACCTGTCCTGACAGTTTCAGCCAGGAAAACACAGGGAACAGATTCCAATCAGACCAATGACTCATTCAATTGTTTTCTCTTCCATGAGACTTCTTTCTCCCTTCATTAATCAAAGTGACTTTCGGAATTGTGGGGAATACTGGTTGGATATAGTCTCCCCACCCTACTATTAGAAGAGTAGTTTCTTAAAACTCCCAATCTCTCATTGTTCTCCTATCCATCCCAAATTTATAATGATAGATTTTTAAGAGCTCAAAAGCCAAGAGTTGGTTGACTTCTTGGGAGTTTTTTCCCCTTGTACTTTGATTTCCATTAGCACCAGGTGAATAATGAGTTACTATCGCCTTCTCAAGAGTAGCAGTTACAATTTTTTCATTCCTCCATGTGCCCACTTTCTTCATCAGATATTTATTGAGGTGCTAGAAAGATGGCTCATCAGTTAAGGGTGCTTGCTTGCAAAGCTTAATCCCTGGGTTCATTTCCCCAGTACCCACATAAAATGGCACATGCATCTATAGTTCATAGAGGCAAGAGGCCCTGGTGCACCTATATTCTCTATCTGTCTGTCTGTCTATCTATCTATCTATCTATCTATCTATCTATCTATCTATATCTCTCCTTCCTTCCCTCCCTCTCCCTCTCTCTTTCTTCTCCTTCCCCCTCTTTGTATATCTCACAAAGAAATAAATAAATTTTTTTTGAAAAATTATTACATCTTACTTCATGTCAGGCCACATACACACACACACACACACACACACAAACACACACACAGAATTAAATCTTTACCTGAGTGACTGACATCCTGCAGGGGTGGGGTAGGGGATAACTATGACAATGAATTTGTAAACAAATAGACATGAAAGTAGTAAGAGGAGAGACATGAGGCAGGGTAAATGGCCAGGGAGTGAAGGTGTTATTTTTGTTGTTGTTGTTTTATGTGTCTGTGTGCATGTGCAGACGGGATATGTTTGAGAATGCATGTGGAGTCCAGAGGGCAACCTTAGATGTCACATTCCTCAGGAAATCTGGCCACCGTGTTTTTTTTTTTAAATCTTATTTTATTTTCATTTATTTGACAGAGAGAATGGGCATGCCAGGGCCTCCAGCCACTGCAAACGAACTCCAGACACATGTGCCACCTTGTGAATCTGGCTTATGTGGGTCCTGGGAATTGAACCTGGGTCTTTTGGCTTTGCAGGCAAGTGCCTTAACCGCTAAGCCATCCCTCCAGCCCTTGGCCACCATTTTTGAGACAGGGTCTCTCACTGACCTGAGACTTACCTAATGTGCTACACAGGCTGGTCAGCAAACACCAGGGGTCCCCCTGTCTCCACACCTCTCTCACACTGGAATACAGGCATGTGCTACAATGTTTGGCCGTTTGTTTGTTTGTTTGTTTGTTTGTTTGTTTGTTTGTTTGTTTGTTTTGTCTTTTCGAGGTAGGGTCTCCTTCTAGCTCAGGCTGACTTGGAATTCACTCTGTAGTCTCTGGCTGGCCTTGAACTCATGGTGATCCTCCTACCTCTGCCTCCTGAGTGCTGGAATTAAAGGCATGCACCATCACACCCAGCTTCTTTTTTTTTTTTTGAGCATGGATTTTGAGCATCAAACTCAGGTCTTCAAGCACTTTGTGAATACAGCTATCAGCCCAGCCCCTAGAGAGTAAAGAGGTGGGGATTCGTGGTTATAAAATGTCTAAGGAGGAAGGAGTTTGTGCCCAAAGACACTGAGGGAGTGAAAGATTCTGTTTTGTGGCAGTGGAAACTGCAAGTCCAAATCCCTAAGTCTGAAGACCACTTGTGTTCAAGAAACACCGTGGAGGTCAATGAAACTAGAAGAGCTACCGGAGAGCTGTGGAGAAATGAGACCTAGGAAGCAGGTGGGAACCTGAGAGCACCCGGTAAATTTGACTTCACTGGATATGAACTGGCTGGGTTTACATGTGAAGGAGAACATATGCTACCGGATGCACAGACAGAACAAGAAGGGTTGTCCATGCATCTACCAGAGACAAGAAAGGAGAGATTGAGTTACATTCAAAAAGCAAGACAGAGGGCTGGAGAGATGGCTTAGTGGTTAAGGCACCTGCCTCCTAAGCCTAAGAACACCAGTTCCAATCTCCAGGTCCCATGTTTAGCCAGATGCAAAGTGACTCAAGGGTGCAATGCCACACTTGACCACAAGGAGGTGCACGCATCTAGATTTCGTTCGTAGCAGCTGAGAGGCTGCTGGCACGTCCATCTCTATCTGTCCTTCTCTCCCTCTCTCTCCGTCTCTCTCTGTCTCTCTCCAAAAAAAAAAAAAAAAAAAAAAAAAAGACAGAAAGAATCAAATTTTGACTGACAAAATGCAACGCAAAATCCTCTCAAATGAGATCAGAGTTGCCATGAACATTGTGCTGGCTATGTCCTGGACAGGGGTGGCTGGGCAAGAAGGTGAAGCCTGGTACAAGGTTGCCTTCAGCTTGAGGAAGGGCACCTCTACTAACTCCTATCTACATGCCTCGTAGGCAAGGTGGGTAGTGCACTATTTGTGGAAAAGCAAATTTCTGGAGCCTTTTAGGAACCTGGTAATACACATCAAAAACCTTAAGGTGTCATATACTTTTGCTCCCCATAATCCCAATATCAGAGATACTGTATTTCTTCCTACTCCATATTTTTTAAAGAAAAATATTTTTAAATTTATTTATTTGAGAGAAAGAACAGATAGAGAGAGAATGGGCATGCCAGTGCCTCTGGCCACTGCAAACAAACTCCAGACGCATGCGCCACCTTGTGCATCTGGCTTACATGGGTTCTGGGGAATTGAACCTAGGTCCTTTGGCTTTGCAGGCAAATGCCTTAAACGCTAAGCCATTTCTCCAGCCCCATATGTTTTATAGTTTCTGGCTTTCTAGAGTGAGGATTTCTCTTTCCCTGCCACTTTTCCAATTCTTTCCTCGAGTGACATACAGGATGGTGCTTATTAGGTCTTGGCATTATACTGACCAAAGAAGCTGAGTAGACATCTAGATTGAAACAAGCATCATAGCTACAGACAGAAAGCGAAACCCAAAATCAAGTGAAAATCCAAAGACAGTAGGATAGAAATGTAAGCAGAAAGCCCAAAACTCCAGACCACATATTCAAAGCAAATACCAGGCGATTGTGTGCACAAGGACCCAGATGAAATTCTGCTGGATGGCTGGTTCTAGTCTACTTACTATCTTTAGTCTGTAATGTATCCTCATGTTGGTCTCTCATGGGGAGATGGCTTAACAGTTAAAGATACTTGCTTATAAAGCCTGTTGGCCAGGGTTCAATTCCCCAGGCCCCCAAAATAAAGGAAAAGTAGAACAAGCATCCAGGCTTTACTTTCAGTGTCACACATACAAATTTTTGCACACAAATATTTGCACACATGCACATGAATTTTTTTAATTATTTATTTTTTTAATTTTTTTTATTTGAGAGAGTCAGAGAGAGAATGGGCATGTCAGGGCCTCCAGCCACTGCAAACAAATTCCAGACACATGCACTACCTTGTGCATCTGGCTTACGTGGGTCCTGGGGAATCGAACCAGGGTCCTTTGGCTTTGCAGGTAAACACCTTAACTGCTAAGCCATCCCTCCAGCCCCACATAAATATTTTTTAAGGCAGCATGGCCCATTCTCTTACACCATCCCAAGGATGGAAGACGACAACAGTAGATGAGGCATTGAGGGGTATGTTTAATCTCACAGGTTAACCGTCCTGAAAATGGCTGTCTGCAGAACTATTGTCAGATTACGAACTTGTGCTCCATGCGTGAAAGTAGAGAACAGTGGCATTACTCCTCGGAACAGCTATCTGCATAACGATGTATGCACCCCGTGTCTGGTTCCCAGGACAAGAAAGATGCTTCCAGGGTGCCTTAGAAGGGGGTAATTGATTCCAGCTAGGTGGACCAAAACTTGAGATTTTTCAGTAAGAACATTTTGCAATTGAGGAGGAGAGAATGTGAGTATTCCAAGGTAGGATGCACATCACCAGGGCCAGGACCTATAGTTGCAATGAGGATCATAGTAGCCACCCTTAATTTATGAAATTGGTAAGTTAACATTCACAAAATGATTACTAGATGCTATCAACTCCTAACTCACCTACAGACATCCATTCATCTGGTGACTTTTAGATAGCCCCAACCCATGGACTCTAATAGTCACAGTAAACTTGACTTTGATAGGGGAGCCACTGTTAAACACAGTTGATAATTCTAAATCTACCTGTCCTGCCCCACCCATTCTCTCCCCTGGAAACCATAGTGCAGGTCCGTGTCCCCAGTTCTATTTCTTCTCGCTACCCCATGAAGGGAGCTGAACGGAATGCTGTGTTCTCCCAGGGAACTACAAAACTTGAAAATTCCTTCATCCCGCTTTTTCATCTACATCTCACCTTATCATACGTCACATACCCAAGATAATTTGACCAAAATGGGGTCTAGGTTCCTGAAATTTCATGGCTATGAGGGGAGAATAGGAACAGATGTGTGAAGGGCACTTTGGCCCCATTAGGAAAGACAGAAAGGAATTAGATGCCAAATTAACCAGCAATGAGCAGTGCAAGTAGCAAGGAGCTGAGGCAGAGATCAGTGTAACATTCCTTAAAATAATGTTGAGAAGACAAAACCCAAGCTTGTCGACTGAAATTAGTGAAAAGCAACAGGTAAATTAAGCAAATTGGCCATTCAGTGAATTGTCTTTCGGCAAATTAACCTAGGATAGAAGTTAACTGGCAATAAAGAAGGAATGGAATTGAACAAAGATTTAGTAACTGTCCCTAGGGGATGACCTAACCATTAGGAGTGTCAAATGTCATTGCAAACAAGCCTTTCTTCACATTTTAAAGATCACTTTTTAAAGTAATACAGTAAGTATTTAGAGTAGAGGTCATAAATATATACCCACAGGACAAATATAAGAGGAAAACCTATTCTAATGTGATACAAATGAATTCTAGCATCATGGGATACATTTTTGGTGATAGTAGCAAGCATGATTCAACAAATATGTTGCCTCTCAAGCAACATAGGTGGGAGTAAAGGCAACATAGCTCACAAAACGGTATTAAGAAGATGCACAATAGGGTGTAGTGATGATGAAACAAAAGAATAAAAAAAGATCAAAGTGGAAAATAGCATGTTTCTAAACTCATGATTTATATAACATATTTTTAGAACATGCAATCCACCTAAATTAAACATAATCACTCTACTTGACTACTCAATCTATCTCTTTAAAATATACTTATTCAAGTTTGGTAACAATTGTTCCATGATATCATTAAGAAGGAAAAAAAAGCCCACAGTCATGCACAGATGAATGCCTATAGCAAGGGGTCAGTAGGAAAGGTGTGATCCAGCCTTGAGAACCAGGAAGGCTGCTGGGAAAGGGTTATTTATACTGCTGGCAAAACAAAGGGGTGAGGGGTGAGGGGGTCCCCAAAATTCAATAGTGCTCCACACCTTAAAGTCACAGATGCCTGCATGGTTTGAGATTCCAGAGATGGCAAATGTGCCCAGGGTTCTGAAGTGTGCTGACCTCAAAACTCAGGTTGTGGCTGGTTGGCTTTTTCTCTCTGCTTGGCCCTGTGGAGAGCAGGCTGGAAACTTCCCTGAAAGGTAGCCAGCACTTGGGAGGCAGAGGTGGGGTGAGGCTCCCTTTGGAACCTTTGTTTTGGAGATGAAGGCAGCCTGGGACTATTTTAGGACTATTCTGATGAGATTTGAGAATGCCAGATAGTACTGAGTCTGGGCTAGAAGGAAAGACTGAGACCCTGGCACCTCAAAAAAAAAAAAAAAAAAATGTGCTAAGATAAGAAAGAAAGAAAGAAACCTCAAAGAAAGAAAGAAAGAAACTGAAAGAAAGAAAGAAAGAAAGAAGGTGGAAGGAAGAAAGAGAGGAGAGGAAGAGGAAAGGGAAAATGAAAGGAAAGAGTTGAAGAAGAACCTGAAAGAAAGAAGAAAGAAAGGAAGGAAGATAGATGATGTTGGAGACACTGAAGTCACAGAGGAAACTTAATCATCTTGTCTTGTCTTGGAGACTAAACACCTGTTTTGGATATACCAGGACTGTGCAAAGTGCCGAGAAAGAATGGAGTGGTTAACTTGAGCTGCAGAAGTTTGATGATGGCTGATGGTGGTTGAGTCATTGTTTTAGTTTCTCCTTGCTATGCCTAAAAGAGGCTGCCCTCTGTTTTACATGTTGATGATGCTGTTTGATCCCAGGATCCCAGATCACAGAAAGCCCTGCAGGCCACAGTAAGAATAGATATCTGCTATTGGGGGCCAGGGTTTTGACCGTCCCCAATTTGTTTTTACTTTATAGTTTGCATGCAATCAAGAGGCAAGGGCCACTAAATGGTCTTAAATGTTGGAGTTCCTGAACTGTGTGCTGTGGTGGCTGGTTGGCTTTTTTTTTTAATATTTTTCATTTTATTTATTTATTTGAGAGCCTGGTCTGGAAGTTCAGAGATGACAGAAATAGACAGGTAGAGAGAGAGAGAGAAAGAGAGGGGAGAGAATGAAGGGGACTATAGAGTGATACAGCCCAGTCTGGGCTAGGGCCTCCAGCCACTGCAAAAGGGAAAAAGAAAGAAAGAGAAAAAAAAGAAAGATGCATGCACCCCCTGAAGCATCTGGTCTTCACTAAAAACCGAGTCCTGGAGAGTCAAGCCTTGAACCAGGGTCCTTAGACTTCATAGGCAAGCGTTTAACCGCTAAGCCATCTCTCCAGCCCTGACTTGCATTTTTTTAACAGCACCAAATATAAGTACTGGAATGGAGGGCAGAGGGGAAGACTTATAAAAGGAAGGAAAGGGCTGAGGAGATGGCTCAGTGGATAAAAGTGCTTGCTGTGCAAGCATGAGGACCTGAGTTCAGATCCCCAGAGCCCACATAAAGCTGGACAAAGCTGCAAGCATCTCTAATCCCAGTCCTCCTGTAGTGAGATGGGAGGCAGAGACAGGAGAATCCTGGAAGCTCACAGGCCAGCCAGCCGGGCATCTACACAAGTGAACAGCAAAGAGACCCTGCCACAAACGAGGTAGAAGGAGAGGACCTCCACCCTTGTGTACGCACACACACACACACACACACACACACACAGACACCCACACACACACTAGAAGAAAGGCTAATTAAGTGGAAGGTGATCCCTGTATCACAGGCGAGAGCTTAGGCCACAGTGACAGCAATGGAAATGAGAATGAGAAAATGCACTGAAGAGATAGGAACCCTTGAAGATGGTGTCTGCATTCCTGCATCATCAGGGCATTGGGGACCAGCTCTTAGGTAGAGAAAGTCACAAAACAGGACAGAGCTTAACCAGTCGCATGAAACTTCCTTTGTGCTATTTCAATAGTATGTTAATGTCCTGTACATTACAGGCATGGAAAATTTCACGTTCCACGTGCTGCATAAACAAAGGAAAGTTCCAGGATACAGTGTAGAATCACCCAATTTGTTCCACGGAAGATGAAATTTAATGTTATTTTCTCCTGACCTGTTTTGAAAGAAAGGAATCTCGCCAGCATATTAAAGGGAAACCTTGCGTCATCACCATTCAGTTGTGTTTTGAGGACATTTGTGTGCATCAAGAAGCTGACCCTGGAATCCCAAACCCAGAGAAAGGCACTGAAGTGTTAAAAACACTGTGGTTCATCAGATAGGACTCCTCTGAGCCCCTCATGATTTTAAGAAATTGTATCTTTTGGGCTGGAGAGATGGCTTAGCAGTTAAGGCCCCTGTCTGCTAAGCCTAAGAATGCCTATTTGATTCTCCAGGTCCCATATTTAGCCAAACACAGTGACACAAGGGTAAAATGCCACACTTAACCACACGGGGGCGCACACATCTGGAGTTCATTCACAGCAACTGGGAAGCGGTTGGTGCGGCCATTCTCTATCTGTCCATCTCCCCACCCCCTTTCTGTCTCTCTCCAAAAAAGAAAAAAAGAAAAGAAAAGAAAAAGAAATTGTATATTTTCTCAGATGGGAGGATGGTTTTGGTAAGGAAATCTGTCCTGCTACACCCACATATTGCTCAATAGTGTTCCTTAATTATCTACATGATAAAATGGAGCCTGGGGAATAGAGAATGTCTTTGCCCACAACACTGGAGTCATGGGCCAGTCAGCACTCACTAACATCTCCCATGATGGAAGAAACACAGAGATTTGGCTAAATACCCTTTATTGTGAGATAAGGGAACACCATTCAGCAAACACAGACGTAAGCATTCTGGGCCACTATCCCTCGTGTAGGTGTAGTGAGACACTCAAGGAGGTCTCCATGGATACATCTGGCTGCATCTGCCTGAATTATTTGTATTGAACAGATTGCTACAGGGTGGTTTTTTTTTTTCTCCTGGTCTCATTATGTGTGTGTAATGCCAATTAAATAACAGGAATGAGAATTTAAAAAGAAAATATCTACCCCTGCTGGGTTTAGTCTCGTTAGTGCAAAGTCAAATGATGAGTCCTAAAAATGGATCCAATAGGCAGCGAAGATGGCAGTAAGGTTGCAAGTATCTTTTGCATCACACTAGGAAATGACTCAGTCGGCTGCTTGGCGGAAGACACTATAGCCATTCTTATACTACGACTGTGTTATGGCTTGAGTGGTATCAGCCTCTACTTCAATAAATAGCAGGGAGACCTCCCTGAAACATTTCAGAATTCAAAACTATAATGTATAATTACTGAGTCAAGCTTTTTAAGGACAGGTGTCAGCTCATTGTGAAACCTAGTAGATATTTGCTTCATACTGTTAGATGGCTTATATAAAAAAATCTCGGACATCCGACTCTTGCAATTAATCAAACCACAGGCAGCAATGAGTTTGCCACCAGCACTGGGAGGCTCTTAGAATGCAAAATGGATAGGTCTATCCAAATTCAACTTCAAATTAAGTCCATTGAAAATAAAAGGCTGGAACAGCTTGTAACTATGCCAGCAGGGCACTAATCCTCTGCTGAACCTCAAGTGAAATACCACATCTCCACTTCCTGCAGTTTGAGAAATGTTAACAGCAGCCACAAGCCATCCCAAGGGGAAGGCTCAGAACCACGATATGCAAAAATGATTTGCCTCAGTGACACACTGGGACATAGTGATCTTAGCATATCCTATTTTACCTCCACCCTGAAAAGCAACATAACCAGATTTATCCCAACATTTCAGGTGAGAAAAGTAAGGGACAGATAAGGAATCCAGCTTCCTTAGTTTCCATGAACCCTCCATAACAGCCATGCACAGATATACTCAAACACCTGTCTACAAAAAAAAAAAAAAAAAAAAAAAAAAAAAAAAAACTGTACCTGGGGTGAGGCACAGACATGGATGCTAGGCTCTGACATGGCCCCATAAGGTAAATTTCTTTGCAGACTCAGAATGGAGATTCTTGGGCTGGAGAGATGGCTTAGCTGTTAAGGTGCTTGCCTGCGAAGCCTAAAGACCCAGGTTCATTTCCTCAGGAACCATGAATCTGGAATTCATTTGCAATGGCTGGAGGTCCTGGCCTGCCCATTCACTCTCTTTATCTTCCTTTCTCTCTCTCTCTCATAAATAAATAAATATATTTTTAAAAATAAAAATGAAGATTCGGGGCCTGGAGAGATGTCTTAGTGATA
This sequence comes from Orientallactaga sibirica, assembly GCA_036365145.1. NCBI lineage: Eukaryota > Metazoa > Chordata > Mammalia > Rodentia > Dipodidae > Orientallactaga > Orientallactaga sibirica. The sequence goes on along the minus strand of JAEOAD010000007.1, from coordinate 24,245,518 downwards.
AAGCGCTTGCCTGTGAAGCCTAAGGACCCCGGTTCGAGGCTCCATTCCCCAGAACCCATGTAAGCCAGATGCACAAGGTGACGCATGCATCTGGAGTTTGTTTGCAGTGGCTGGAGGCTCTGGTGCCTCCATTCGCTCTCTCTCTGCCTCTTTCTCTCTCTGTTTTTCACTCTCAAATAAATAAATAAATAAAATATTTTTTAAAATTTTTTAAAAAGAATGAGGATACTTATGGTTTCTCAACCTCTGGTCACTGAGATGTCATCCTCTTTATCACACAATCTTGAGCAAGGGTCTAGAATTAGGCTGCAAGGGGCCTATGAGTACCTTGAAATGCTAGGCAGAAATGTGTATGCTTGTGTTTGCACATGAATTCTTCAGAGAGGGCACGCAGCTTTCAGCACATTTTCTGCCTCCACGACCTACAAAAGGCTTTTTAAATCCTTACCTCCATAGGTGAAGGTATGCCATTATTTTGGAGATGTTGAAAAGAAAGCCGTAGCTGCTTGCCTAGGTGGGGTCGGGAATAGGAAGTCAGAAGGGCCAGGTCTGGGGCATGAAGATCCCAGTCATCCAAGCTGGAATACAATCAACTCTTGGCGGCAATGGGGGTACATAAGGCAGAGTACTCTGAAGGCGAGGCAGTGCTCTGCAATGGGAAGATTACAGGATTTGGGGCTCAAAGAGGTGGGTGTCTGCTAGTATGAATTTGTCATCTTAGCCAAGTTATTTCATATCTTCTGTGATCAGTTTACCTTCCAGAAAATAAAATATGAGAAGAATAAGTTCCCCCTCCCAGAATATTGCAAATATTCAAGGATATAATTTTGGCTATGCTCCTGGCAAAGGGCAGACCATCAATGAATGGTCATTCATTCATCCCCTCTATTTGGAAGTATTAGGATGAAAACAAAAAAAAAAAAAAGAGTAGTAGTAGAAATATTCTTAATCATCACCATCAATTAAGACCCTTCGTGACTGAAAAAAACTGTAGGGAATCAAGAGAAGAAAGTCAGCATGTGGTCCAACAAACAGAGTAGGAAGGTCCAAGGAGAGACTTCTCAGGATGAACCAAGCAGAGAACAGAGTCTTGGATAGCCTTGAACCAGCCACGGCAGATGACGGCCTGACCAATGGGACTGAAATCCATACTTCCGGACTCAGCCCAGCACCCTTCCCAGTATTCCTCACTACTCATGGTGCCCGCATGCCTCGGTCTTTACATATGTGCATTCCATGGTTCTCCACCTAATTGTAAGACTGAAAGACAGTTTTGAATTAAATGAGCAAAGTTATGAGCAGTAAACAACAAAAGGTAATGCTTCTATGTGAAATAGTCTGTATGACAAGCCAGCTGTCGGAGCAGAATAAATGAACTAACAAAGTGGTTCTTAGTGCCCATAATGGCCATATGGGGTTGTGGACACCATGATTACAGCACTTTCAGAGGAGCACTGCATGCTGAAAAGACATACATGTACCATCCTTTCCACCCCCGTTATAGCAGTTGCCTTGTCATTGCTGGGACAAAATGCTGCCCGGAAGCAGCTTGTGGGAGGAAAGGGTTTGTTTCTGGCTTGCAGCTTTAAGGGAAGTTTCATCATGGCAGGAAAAACATGGCAGGAGCAGACAAATGGTGTCACATTAGAAGGAAGTAGAAAAACGGGAGCTGGGCCTGGAGAGATGGCTTAGTGGCAAAGCACTTGCCTGTGAAGCCTAAGGACCCCGGTTCAAGGTTCGATTCCCCAGGACCCATGTAAGCCAGATGCACAAGGTGGTGCATGCATCTGGAGTTCGTCTGCAGTGGCTGGAGGCCCTGGTGTGCCCAGTGTAGCAAGCAGGGCTACAACGTCCCAAGGCCCCCTGTCAGTGCCACACTTCCTCCAGTAAGGTTCAACCTCCCAAAGGCTCTCAAACCCTGCCAAACAGTGCCCCCACCTGGGGATTAAGGCCATGGGAAACACTTTACATTCAAACCACCACACCAGGGCTGCAGGGATGGCTTAGTGATTAAGGCGCTTGCCTGCAAAGCCAAAGGACCCAGGTTGGTTTCCCCAGGACCGACATTAGCCAGATGCACAAGGGGGCACATGCGTCTAGAGTTTGTTTGCAGTGGCTAGAGGCCCTTGTGCGCCCATTCTCTCCCTCTTTCTCTGTCAAATAAATAAATAAATAAAAATAAAATATTTTTAAAAATTAAAAAAAAAAACACCACACCAGCTTTGGTAGCTGGCAGTAGCCCAGTATAAGACATTCTAGAAAATCACATACCAATGTCTTGGACTTTCCAGAACAGTCCTGATTTTAAAGTACACAGTGTGACATAGAACATAGAGTTGCATAGTGTGCCAGCCCTTCGAATCTATTGCCAGAACAATGAGAGCTAGAAGGTCCTTGATACAGGGGCTCGCAGAAGGTGAAAGCCACAAGACTGCCCCATGTGGATCTGACTGTAATATTGTCTCATTTGGGCCAGGGATGAAGAGACGGTGCAGGACCCTAGCAAGAGCGCTGACCTCAAGGCTTTGGAAGAGAACAACCCACGGAGGTACACAATGAGGTGTGTCTGCAGGTGCTCACAGGTCTGCACACTCTGTCAGGAACATTCTCCTCTCAAAATAACTAACACACAATGTTATCATTCACAAAGATGTTAAACAAATGCAGGTGGATAAACTATCATAGTACAGGTCTATGTGATGTACTTATTTTTATCATGTCAGGAACATTCTCCTCTCAAAATAACTAACACACAATGTTATCATTGCAGTGGTTAGAGGCCCTGGTGCACCCATTCTCTCTCTTTCTTTTTCTCTCTCTCTCTAGCTCGCTCACTCTCTCTAGCTCTCTCTCTTTCCCTGCATCTTTCTCTCTCTTTAAGAAATAAATAAATAAATAAATAAATAAATAAATAAATAAATAACAATTGCTCCTTGGAACCTGGCCAGTGTCTACATCTTGGCTTATTCAGTGCAATAATAACAAGAAAGGTGCCTAAATGTATCAGGAGTAAGTTGAGAATTACCTTCTTTCCTCTGTATTGATCTTGCCTCTCTCCAGCTCATACAAATGCACAGGCCCATGTCTGCCCTGGAACGAAAGTGACCCTGAGGTAGCCAGTGTGAGAAGCACGGATCATTCTCTGGTGACTTCCAGAGAGTGAAGACAGAGGAGGGACAGACCCTAATGGGGTTTATATTGACTGGAGAAGAAGTGAAGGCAGTGGGTTCCGCAAGAACTGGAGTGTGGATGGGGCAGAAGAAGGGCAAGGCTTCATCACGTCTCCTCTGGGTAGATGTAATGCTGACACTTACCACAGAGAGAAGAAACAAGAGGCTGGGCCACCTCGAAGATAATGCCACTGGCCCCATGGTTCCGTCCCCTGCTCAGCGCTGCCCTGTTCTTGGTTCTCCGATTTACTCAATTTTTTTTTTTTTTTCAGTTCTGGAAATGAAACCTAGGGCTTCCTGCACACTGGCTAAGCTGCTCTTTCTCTCGGAGCTGCTGTCCAGGCCTCCAGGAGAGACTAAGAGAAAGCCACCTGCTTCTAAATTTAGCTGTCTTTTGTTCTTCAGCACAGCTCTCGGAGTATTCCCTTGACGCTATACTACTGGCTGACACCAGAAAAATTTAGCCGACCATGCTCTCTGAATTGGAAATAGATACCTGTAGGTGAAGCATGGTGCTAATCTATTCTCTACCATGGGTATAGAAGGCTATGGAGATATTTCCAGTCCTGGTGGGATAGGAGGTAATTTTTATGTGTCAGAAAACTCTGACATTAGTTCAGTGACAATCTATGCAAAGCAAGCAAGCGGGATCCTTTAGGCCGGGTATAGGATTTTCGACACTCAACAAAACTCGCCACAGATTTGCCTCCAACAGGAAAATGATTGTAATGTTTGCTTAGCCATGTGGTAGCAGGGAAAACGTGGTCTCTGTACATGACTTTAAAAATGACCCCACAGGAAACACCAGTGCAGCTAAGGGACACAAGCCTCAAATCAACACTTTGAATCCTTTTGGAAATGCAGAATAAATTATATACAAATTAAGTAAAGGAAAACATAGCCAGCATTTGGGAAAGAAGTTGGTCTTAAGAATTACCCAGGGCCGGAGGGATGGCTTAGCAGTTAAAGCACTTGCCTGCAAAGCCTAAGAACCCAGGTTCAATTCCCCAGGACCCACATAAACCAGATGTACAAGGTGATGCACGCTTATTGAGTTCTTTTGCAGTGGTTAGAGGCCCTGGCTCACCCATTCTCTCTCTCTCTCTCTCTCTCTCTCTCTCTTTCTGCCTCTTTCTCTATTTTGCTTAAATAAATAAATAAATACATTTCAAAAAAACTTTTTTTAAAAAAAAAAGCAACTATCCAAGGCCTTGATGTGATCAACACTATGGACCCAAAAGTCCTTTCTAGGGTTACAAAATCAAGCTATAGCTAACAAACATAAAGCTTGGTGATCGTCAGTATGAAACAATAGCAAATGGTGAGAGCTTCAAAACAAAAATGACATTCCTAGGCCAGACAGATTGCCTAGTGACTAAGGCAATTGCCTGCAAAACCAGAGGACCCAGGTTGAATGCCCCAGGACCTATGTAAGCCAGATGCACAAGGGGGCGCATGTATCTGGAGTTTGTTTGCAGTGACTGGAGGCCCTGATATACCCATTCTCTCTCTCTCTCTCTCTCTCTCTCTCTCTCTCTCTCTGAATATCTTTCTCAAATAAATAAGTAAAAATAAATAAAAATGACACCCCCTAACAGGAGCATTTGTGAACCACATGCTGGGAATAGTCAGTTCTGTTCAACACATATGAAATGCATTGGGCATGTATTAAATATTCAACTTGAGTCATTACTAACTTATTAAATCTGCACAGAAATTGTGTGGTAGATACTTCCTAAGGGCACAGAGAGGTTTAGCAAATTGGCCAATACATAGTTCATCATTATCAGAACCAGGATCCAAAACAATTTGTCAGTCTGATTCCAGGTGCACGCTTTTGTTCTATGCTATCAGGGTCATATCTTAATAGCAAACATGCATTTAGATTTAATTTAGTACATATAATCCTCTTGGTTTCTCGAAACCAATCCTTTCAGAGAATAAACTGTGAATAACTTTAAAAGAACTGCTTTAAAAAAAAAATCCTATTTCCTAGTCCTATTTACTCTTCCCAAGAGCACCATAGTCCAGAAGAGGAACATTGAAAAGAACCATACATCAGACACCTGAAGCAATGGCCGCAGAATGTAACATTATTAAACAACCTCCAGGTAAGACAGTACTCAGAGCTACTTTAGCCTCTATATAACTTTCCTGGGAAGAAATATGAACGCTTTTCCCCTGGAAGCCTCAAGTATGATGTTTAACATAGATCGAAAATAACCCCGTTTTATTCCACATGTCTTTTGTCTGCAACAATAATCTTGAAGCATAAAATGCATGAGCTCACCGGGGAACTGCAGGAAATTAATTCTCGGCAAATTTTGTCAATGACTGTCACTCACTTTCTCGCGTAAAGGATTGTTCTGGTGCCGAGCAGACACATCATTAAGTGCTGCTGTGAAAGGAGATAGATAACACATTCCTACTTTGCAGGTCTCAGGTCCAAAGGGAAATCAGATCTTGCTTAGAATTGTCATCGTTGCGTAATTGCCCTTAAAATCCAGCTGTGAGGCATGTTCCTACATGTGGTGACGCGTGACCCGGGTCGTTCCTAAGCTTACCACATGAATTCCTTCTCCTCCAGCTCAGTTACATGACAGCTGCTCACAGGCCCTGTTGTTGTTCCCACCTCAGTTTATTTGTCTCACAGACAGCACAGTATCTTTGATCAGATTAAACTGCTCCTAGATATGTATATTTTTTCCTCAAGGACAAAAAGTGTAGTTTACACATCTCATAACCTAAGAGAAGTAGGGTGCACTCGGTAAGAAACGACTGAATGAATAAATTGTTGAATACCACCACTGGGCCAATGTCTGTCGTTTCTTCCTGCAAGTCCCTGCACTGCTGCAAATCTGTGTTAGGCTCCAGTATATTCCTGGAGTTTTTTTCCCTTTCCAGTGTTCCTTTTTAGACACAAGATGCAGGGCACCAAGTGCCTCATTTCAGCCTGCCATATGACAGTGGCTTAAAAATATTGTCCAAGAAAAGATGGGCAAAGACCTGATTACATAATTTGTTTTAGCACGATCACTTTGAGTTCCCTGACTCAGTCCTTCTGGCCCCAGTCCACAGCATATGATCTCAGCTTCCATTGAAGTCCAACTCTCTCAAATGGACCAGGCAAAAGTGAGAACTCGTAAGGGACTGGCAATCTGGGTTCCCAGCCTTGGGAACTAAATCCAAGGCTGCAAAGATTTCAAGGTAGTGGAGAGTCTGCTCCGGCAGACGGGACACTACAGGAGGGAAGAACAGTCGTAAAGGAAGGAGCAGATGGGCCTGGCCACTCTCCATTCTAGCATTCAGCAGAACACCAAGGGTTCTGTAGTCACACCCTCATCACAGCAAATCCAGAGCGTCTGAACCTCACACAAAGGGTGCATTAAACTCTTTGGCTGTTTCATTGAGAATAATGGGTTGTCCTTAATAACAAGCCCCAGAAAATGGAAGGGGTTTCGATTTAATCTCAAAGGATTGCTGTTGTGGTTTGCATGTAATTATAAATTGATTCCTTGCAAATTCCAGAATCGTTATCATCATCCTGAATCTCCATTATATGGCCACTAGGAACCCAGACACAAATTTGGTAGTGAAGTCTACATAAACACAGGAAATGCACTTTGGGAATGAACTCTCAGAATCATTATGGTAAACATCTGAATGGCACATGTATTTCATGTGTCCAAGAACTTACTGAAGCTCAGTCCACGCCTTTTTTCTTTCTTTCTCAGAATGTAGAGTGAAATGAAAGCAAAATCAACTATTAACTTTTGCTGCAGGCCCTGGCTCACTGAACTGAAGTGCCTTGGTCACTCAGGAAATACAAGGGGACATATCTGGGTACTGACCCAATATTGTGTGAACGCTTCAAAAACTCCATCCACACACATACCACATTCCTTGCCAACAACCTGGGCACTGATTGGAGGTCCTGGTGTAGGAGGGTCTGCCATAAGGAACAATAAACATATCTATCACGCTGTCTGAAGAATCTCCTTCCCTTCTACTGGACACAGGAATACCACCTGAGGCACAAACCGCATCTGGATCTGGATTCTTGAAGGTAGATCCATGCGATAACATTGATCCCAGCACTCGACCAGACAAGGACGGGCAGAAGCTCACCTAGCAGTCTGGCCAGCAAGGGGAAAGCTGAAGAGTTAATTATCAGACTGGCTTCTGAACCTAAGGGGAGTCTTAATAGACAGAACTAATTAAAATCAATGCTCATATAGTAATTGTGAGAAGGGGGGAAGACTTTAGATCCATTTAAAAATGGAAAAGAAAATGAGGAGGCTCAAGTCTTTCTGACTCCTTGCCATCATTTTCCAACAGGTCATCTTCTGGAAAGGCTCAGAGCCTTGACATGCACGCACGCGCGCGCGCACACACACACACACACGCACGCCACTGATCAGAAATGATCAGAGACGCTGAACTTGTGAAGTCAAAAGGACTCTGAGGTGGCAGAGCAAGGAGGTTTGATTTATTTTCTGGCTTTGCAACCATAGGAAATGTAATTTCTCTAGACCCCAGTTTTTTCATCTGTAAAATAAAAGAACAACAACAAAAAAAAAAAATGCCAGGTGTGGTGGCACTCGCCTTTGATCCCAGCACTCAGGAGGCAGAGATAGGAGGATCGCCATGAGTTTGAGGCCACCCTGAGGCTACATAGTGAATTCCAGGTCAGCCTGGGCTAGAGTGAGACCCTACCTTGAAAAACCAAAATAAAAAAAAAAAGAAGAAGAAGAAGATCGCTAAGCTGTCTCTATTGTGTTACTCTGCGATAGTCTAGAATATAGAGGTTCAAACACGGGTGCAAATAAAGGGCTTCCCATTACACAGTGGTTTTTGTTCTGGTTTTCCTCGGAGGCAGTAAGTGTGGACCACATCCTGCTCCTCGATAATAGCCTACCTGCCTTCAAAACAATGAGTGCACTCGAAGGACAAGTGAGCTTTGGTGGTGTTTCAAAACAGCTTTGCCAAGTGATAAATGGAAATATAATATCTTGCCCCAACCCTGGATTCTGTGTTTTTTTTTTTCCTCCAAATCACTGTAACACTGTTCCTTTTAAAGATAGATTCTGGTATCATGAAAATCTTTCAAGTAAGACAAAAAACTGTCCAGCACAAAATTCCTATGTGGCTGAAATAGCACTTAAGTTCCCTTCCTTTTTAACTTAGTGATATGCACTGATGCAAGCCAAAGACTGTGACCACATAACAGGATGATAAGAAATGAACTTGACACAAAGCAGCTGTGGGCAGTAAGAGAAAAATCACTTTTAACTTTTTTACTGTATTATTTATTTTTAATTGTTAATTGTTTCACTGGTCATGTCTGCTCATGGTGAAACATTTAAAAAACACTATAAGAAACACAATGAAGGGCTAGAGAGATGGCTTAGCAATTAAAGCACTTGCCTGCAAAGCCACAGGATCCAGGTTCGACTCCCCAGGACACAGGAAAGCCAGATGCACAAGGTGGCATATGCATCTAGAGTTCATTTGCTATGGCTAGATGCCCTGAAATGTCCATTCTCCCCCACCCCTAACACCTGCCTCTTTCCCTCTCTCTAAAATAAATAAATAGAAGTACTTTTTTAAGGTATGGAGAGATGGCTTAGCGGTTAAGGCACTTGCCTGCAAAGCCTAAGAATGCGTGTTGAATCTCTAGGTCCCACATAGTCAGATGCAAAGTGACCCAAGTGTGCAATTTGCACATGAGCACAAGGGGGCAGACATGCCTGGAGTTCGTTCACAGGGGATGAAAGGCCCTGGTGCACCCATCTCAATCTCTCTCACACACACACAAAAATAAAATAATAAAAAACTTTTATGCCAGGCATGGTGGAGCACACCTTTAATCCCAGCACTCATGAGGCAGAGGTAGGAGAATTGCCATGAGTTTGAGGCCACCCTGAGACTACATAGTTAATTCCAGGTCAGCCTGGGCCAGAGTGAGACCCTACCTCGAAAAACCAAAAAAAGAAAGAAAGAAACAGTGAAAAGTTAAGAGTTCTCACTCCTGTCCCTAAAATCCCCTCCTAAGGGAAACTGCTGGCATATATAAAGATACATGCCTTTCCACGAGTAGGCCAGGCATAGTGCAACTGGTTGTTTATATGTAGAACTCACTCTTGTTTAAAACCACAAATATCATATACATTATATATTGTTCCGCATCTTCCTTTTTAACTTAAATATCTCAGATAATGTGCCCTATCATCACATGCCTCATTATCTTAATGACACATTTAATTTTATGGCTAAACACACTTTATATAATCAGTTCCTTTCTAATGGGCATTTATGTGGTTTCCAGTCTTTTGCTATTACAAGCATTGCTCAAATCAGTAACTTGGGACACACTGCTATGGGCATGCATAAATGAATGTGTGTGTGAGGTACAGGAGAAAGAAGCCATTGCTGGGCAGGAGACATACATTGCCAATTTTGAGAGCTACAGCAAATTATCTCCTGGGCAAGGTCTTCCAGCTTCCATGATCATAATGAAAGGGAGTGCTGCTTCCCACATGTGTCAACAGTGTAGTATCCATTTCTTTCTTCTTTTATTAATATGAAGGGTGGAAAAGAATACCTCGTGGTTATTTTATTTGGAAGTCTTGGCTATTACATGAGTTCGTGTCCGTCTTTTCATGTGGGTCAGTGGTGACCATAAGACGTGTCTTGCCAATCTCCCTACAAGGAGCATAACTGATGAAGACCCCCGTTCTGTTCTGAGGGGATGAACAAACTCTCCAGCAATGGTTTCCCATAGCCCTGGGCCCTCATCCTTGTTCGTTCCATGTCTGTGATCTTGTTTGGAGAGCTCTGATGTGGATGCCGATGAACAAAGCCTGGTTTGCTCCCACAAGTTGCTTTAGATCTTCCCACAGCTTTAGTTTCCCTGAAATCTGGCGGGTGGTTATCGTGGTGGCACAGCTCTCAGAACATGGAACCACTGTTACTGTTTGAGGAGATGATGAGAGCTCCTTATCCAAATATAACCACTGTTACTATTTGAGCAGAGAACGAGCACTCCTTATGCAACCTTGTACCAACAGCTACACCCATGATTCTCTTCCAGATGCTTCTAAGATTCTTATTAGATTTGTCATGCCTTTGCTTTCTCACCTCTGCGACCACCCGAATTGTTTTACACACACACACACACACACACACACACACACACACACACACACTTTCTCTCCCATCTCTCTCCTCAAGTGCGGGTATTTTAGGTCTTTCAGATACAATGACAGGCACATCTTTTAAACTCTTTTCTAAGCAATTTTATTCACTTGCAAGATCTTTTTGGCCAGTGCCTCACCAGGAAGACCCTTAATCTATCCCAAAGGCTTTAAGAGGTTATAACAACCATATTCTTGATTTTCTATGCTATTTGCCATAAGGGCAAGTTGTTCCATTTTCTCTTTCTCTAGTTGGGTTTGAAAAGCAGTGACCCTCCTGAGCCCCAAACTCTCCAAATATCTGAAACCTTTTTTTTTTAAATTTGAGAGAGAGAAACACAGAGAGAGAGAGAGACAGACAGGAAGAGGCAGAGAGAGAATGGGTGAGCCAGGGCTTCTCAGCCACTGTGAACAAACTCCAGACACTTGCACCTCCTTGTGCACATGTGCAACATTGCACGTTTGCATCACTTCTGTGCCCGGCTAAACATGGGACTGGGAGATCTGAATAGGCATTCTTAGGTTTCACAGGCAGGCGCCTTAACCACTAAGCCATCTCTCCAGCCCTGAAATCTTTAAAAAAAAAAAAAAAAAAAAAAACTCTTGCTTGTACTTGATTTTTTTTTTTTTGAGCTTGACAAACACAACCAATAGCCACCATCACATCCTACTAAGATACGTGCTTTTCAACTTCCTTTACTCAAGCTATATGTCCATGAAGTAAATAGCTTTCCTTCGCAGTTACAACAACCAGCATGGTTACCCAATACTTTGCACTCTGTAATATGAACTACCATCTTTTGTAGCTAGGCCAATGCTACCGAATCATAGCTTTGTTAAGCTAGCTCCCTATTTCCTGGATCCAACTGGATAAATTGTGTTGTGTTATGGGAACAAAATTGTAACGCCTTAACAAAGTGAATATCCTGGCTCCCATGACATGTCCAGGTTGAAGGAAGGTCTGTGCTTATTATCATCATGCGGGGATTAAGCTGACAGCAGGAGTCATTCCTACAATTATGTCAGAAAGAAGGATATGTGGAAAGACATGAACTGGCACTGGCTCCTTACATTTGTGCCTAGAAGTGACACATATCATGTCCACTCATGTTGCATTAGCCAAGCAAGCCATCAGGTCATGCCTACCATTGGAAAGAGAGGAAGTATAATTGTCATTTATTTCAACAAGCAGGGGAGCTAGAACTATGGAGTGAGTGACACACTACCACAGCTACTGGATCTTTCCTACCATTCTCCTGCCCAGCTCCTATCCCTCCTTCCACTTTAACTCACTCTCTCCTTCCTGCCCTTCCTCTCTATCACCTTCTCTCCCCATCCCCACCAAAAGCCTTGGTTTTGATATAATCTTAAGTCCCTTTCCAAACCGGCCCCAAGTTTCTTCTAACACTAATCACCAATATGAACAGCTTTGCAATACAGGTCCTAAAAAGAAAATTCTTAAAGTAAAATATGTAAGAAGTAGTCGGTTGTGGTGGCGCACACCTTTAATCCCAGCACTTCAGATGCAGAAGTAGGAGGATTGCCATGAGTTCAAAGCCACCCTGAGAGTACATAGTGAATTCCAGGTCAGCCTGGGCTAGAGTGAGACCCTATCTCAGAAAAAAAAAAAAAAAAAAAAAATATACGAAATATAAATAAACTGGAGTTCATTTAAAGCAAACCTGAAGTTGGGCAGTTTGGTCAGAGTCCTGGGGCTAAGGACTCATGATTATGCATAGCCTCCATTCTGGGAGCCAAGAGTGAAGGAGTTTCCACTTTGCACAAAGCTCAAATCCTGATCCCTCATGAAAGCCATTGTTGATTGACACACTGACACAAACACACACTGATTGACAGATCCAGGGTTCCACTGTGCATTACAGGTTCAGATGTGTTTAGTTAGCACTTGCAGCCAGAGACAGGGCTCCACGTAAAGTAACTGGGTTTGGATAACTACCTCATTCAACAAGGTGTCACTGTTCCAGATGACCTGCTGAACTTGTAGATGAAAAGTTTTCTACTTCACTTTAGGACAAGTGGTTTGAATTGCTTCTCAAGGGCTGGAGAGATGGCTTAGCAGTTAAGGTGCTTGCCTAAAAAGTCAAAAGACCCAGGTTCAATTCCCCAGGACCCACATAAGCCAGATGCCCAAGGTGGCACATATGCTGGAGTTTGTTTTCAGTGGTTGAAGGCCCTGGTGCACTCAATATCTCAATCTCTCTCTCTCTCTTTCTCTCTCTCTCTCTTTTTCTCTCCCTCTCTCTCTTTCCCTTACTCCCTCTTTCTGTCTCTTTCTCTCAAATAAAAATAAATAAGTAAATAAATAAATAGTTTCTCAAACTTTTCATTTTTGCACTTACCTAAAGAAGACCGATTAAAGTACAACTTTTACATCTGTGAGCCATTGAAAACTTGACCAATTCATTCGTGTTCAGCAAGAGATCATTGTCTGTTACCCCTTATTGTAGATTTTTATCTTACCCTGAAGTACAAAAGCACAAAATGATAGTGTTAGACTTTTTAGGAAAATGACAGCACCCAATGAAAAGAGTAAAATGGGTGCTAGTCTTGGTTGTTCTTTACATTCCCAGAAAGGCATTTGGAAAGGGAACTTCTCTAAGCCAGGATTCCACCACTGCAGAGAGTATTGGTCAGGCTGTATGGTGAATGAGTATAATGCATCCCATGTTTATTTCCTGTGACTCAGTTATCCCTCTAAGCACCCAATACCCACCACAGATTTAACATTTCCATCCATATTTTTTCCACATTTTATTTACTTATTTATGTGTAAGCAGATAGAGAGAACGGACACACTAGGTCCTCTTACCATTGTAAACAAACTCCAGACACATCTGCCACTTGGGGTATCTGGTTTTACATGGATATTGGGGACTCAAACCCAGGCCAGAAAGCAAGCATCTTTAAGTGCTGAACTATCTCTCCAGCCCCATTTCCATCAGTTTTATCTGTTATGCCCCTGCTAGATCAAAATTTTAAAAATCCTTTTATTTAGCCAAAGTAAACTCTTAAAAAGGATATTTAAGTACCATTTAAAAAAAAAAAATCACCACCAAGCTGGGCTTGGTGGCACACACCTTTAATCCCAGCACTTGAAAAGCAGAGGTAGAATGATCACTATGAGTTCGAGGGCAGCCTGGGACTACATAGTGAATTCCATGTCAGCCTGGGCTAGAGTGAGACCTTACCTTGGTGGGGGAGGAGGGAACACCATCATGACAGTAATTTTTCCTGACTGTCTCCTCCACTTATACCCCCACTTCCACCACTTAATCCATTTACTATTGAACTTTCCAAACTAATCTGGCTTTTCTTAAGCAATCTCAGAATTTTATAATCATCTTCTTTGATGGTCCAATGCTGGGCTAGCAGCCAGAACATTATCAGGAAAGGTGAAGGGTCACTTCCTGAGGTGAAAGCTGAAACCCTCAGAGTGGTTGTGGGTGGCTTGGACTGCCTTGGCTTCAAATGCACATTGTTTTCTGTGTTATGATTGGTTTCATGTGTCACTGTCCAGTGACTATGGGAGCTGGTGTTCCCTTGGCTGTGCTGTGCTGCCACTGTCCTACCTCACTCTCTTCTGGGAACCCCTCTGTGTGCCAAACTCCGCTTCAGACAGTGCCCTTCACATTCCAAAATTAGCCACTGCTAAGACATGAAAAGTTACTTTTTTAACCTTCCTACAGCAGCCCTACCCTCTGAGATGTCCCTACCTCAGAAATGGACTCTCAAATCCTAATTGCTTATCTTCAACCTACATTACCTTTCTGGAAAATTGCTTTTTAGTAAAATTTTTCACAAATCCATTTTTCAACTTTCTCTTATTGCTTTTATGAAATCTATCAATTTTCTCTGGATTTTTAGAAGAAAATAACTTTATACATCTACTATTTCAATTTCAATAAACTTACACTACATACACATATATTTTCATTGTATATATTTCAGACAGGAAACCTCGCACTGAAGAACATACCTATTTTCTCTTAGCTATGTGGTCTGTTGATTTGGCTTTACAACTATGAAAAGTGTATGGTTATGGAGCCAAACTTTGTATATTCAGTCCTCCCATAAATGCAATGAACTGGATAAAAAGAGAAGAAAGGAGAAATTTGTTCTACAATAATCCTTTTCACTTAAAAAAAATGGACTCCATACTAATCCCACAAAAATTATTGTGAACAGTATTCTCAACCTCCATGTGCTAAACATATTCAATTAAAATGAGATTTAAGGAAACATAAATGTCTGGGCTACTATTTTTTATTTGTTCTAAAGTATTAACAACTTAAATGCTGCTTCTAACTCTGGTTCCTACTCCAGGCTCGGGACTGACTCCTGTTCTTATTTTCCAGGATTCTTAGAGACCAGACTCTTCAGGACACCTTGCCGGCTCTAGTTTCTCTAGAGCTGATTTACATACACCCGAAGCCCATCACACTGCCTTCATGATGCCAGCCACCCTTCTCATCAGCTTTGTCTTTCCGCTTAAAGGTCTAGCTATCTACAAACTACTTCTAAAGTGCTTGGTTCCAGAGCTGGAGAGATAGATGGCTTAGTGGTTAAGACACTTGCCTGCAAAGCCAAAGGACCCGGGTTTGACCCATGTAAGCCAGATGCACAAGGGGTGAATGCACCTGGAGTTTGTTTGCAGTAGCTAGAGGCCCTGGCACACCCATTCTCTCTGTGTCTGTCTCTCTTCTTCCTCTCCCTCCCTCCTCTCTCTCTCTCTCTCTCTCTCTCTCTCTCTCTCCTTGCAAATAAGTATCTCTGGAGCTTCCCATCAGAAGTGGGACAGGTGTCATTTCTGTGGGAAAGAAGCCAAAATCAGCACTTCCTCTTATCCACAGGTGTGCTCTCTGTCACTCAGGGTGCCCAGAAGAGTGGATCATACTAGACCAAGATGTGCTGTTTCTCTGCTGAGCTCGTCCACGGCTGTCATGAAGTAGAGTTCACAATGGGCACACAGGAATAGAGGAACAAAATAGGACCATCATAACAACAGCTTGGATTAAAGAATGTGAATATCCCTACCTTGCTTTCCACACACATGCACACACGCAGTCTTTTGTGGGAGTTACTTGTCCTTTTTTAGACCATTGTTATCCGTGGACAACAGAAACCAAAGAAAGGGAAAGTGCAGGCAGGGGAAACTACTGCAGTATGCCTCTGCAGTCATTTACCCAAAACCTCATGATCAACATTTTTTAGGTACAAAAAATAATCCCCATTTATTTTCATGTCATTTGTGTGCAGCTAGAACTTGTCATATGTCACATTTGCTTTGAACATACCTGTATCTACCTCTATAAACAAAAGCTTAGGGCTGGAGAGAATGATTAAGGGATTAAGGTGCTTGCTGTGAAGCCTCCAGATCCCATGTAAGCCAGATGCACAAAGGAGAGGCAAGTACAAGGTCACACATGCCCACTAGGTGGTGCAAGTGTCTGTAGTTTGCTGTGGCTGAGGCCCTGGTGCACAATTCTCTCTCTGTCTGCCCCTCTCTCTCTCTGTCTCTTTCTCTCTGTGTGTCTCTCTCTGCCTTCCTCTCTTGCTCTCTCTAAAATTAAAAAAAAAATTAAACTTAAATACACAATGGTTTCTGAAAGACTCTGGAATTACAAACTAACCTTCCAAAACTTAATTTTTTCAATTCAACTTCTTCTTTTCTTTTTTTTAGTTAGCATTCAGAGATTTAGGCATCATTCATTCTAGCATTTTCGAATATAACTTGTTTTAATTGATTCTCCTCTCTCCTACTCTCCTCAACCCCCTTCCCCACAAGCCACGTCTGCCTTCCCTAGCATCCTCCTCCCTTCCATTTACATGTCTCACACAGGTCCTTCTGCCCTTACCTCACACCTCTTCCTAGTCATTCCTTTCTACTCATTCTAGGTTCTCATTCTACCTATAAAAGTTCTACGCACATTTGCCCCTCTTTATATTCATACAAATATTACAAGTCATGACTCACTTATCAGAGACAATGAGTGGCATTTGGGTCACTTCATTTGATATAATTCTTCCCAGGCCATTCCATTTTCCTGAAAATTTCATAATTTAATTTTTCCATACTGCTGAACAGAATTCTACTGAGTATATGCACCACATTTTCAGTAACCATTCAGCTGTCTCTGGCCATCCAGTCTGATTCCAACTCTCAGCTATTGTAAATAGAGCAGCAATGAACGTAAATGCACATGTGTCTCTGTAGCAGAGTGTGGTGCCCTTAGCATATATGACCAAAGTGGAATAGCTGTGTCTTTTATTGGAGTTATAATTCTAATTTTTTGAGATAACTCTATACTGCTTTCCATAATGACTACACTAGTTTGCACTCCCGCCATCAGTAAATAAGAAGCCTCATACACTGTCATGAATGATAAATCTCTAAACAGGGACATAATGTTCTCCCTACCACTCAGGAGCTTCCTGAGTCTGACCTGCTAATCCAACCTCAGATGCTACTTCGTCCATGCCCCCATGTGAAAGATACTATCCCCAGAGCATTCACTGCCCCAGACTCCTGCCACTCCTAGCAGCCAGTGAAGCTAGGGAGCAGAAGGACCAAGTAAAACTCACCATCTTTCTTCTGTAGAATTGACTTTATCTGATAAAAGAACATGTCTGCGTGTAACCTGCCCTGCTCCAATGCTAAGTGGAGCTGGGTGGTTATATCCTATAGAGCTATTCAGTGTTAAACCTAAGCATTTTCCACCTGGCTGCCTATGCTGTTACATTTTGTGACTTTTTTCCTCTAAGTTTTTCTGTTTTTTATTTTTCCCAGCTTGTATAAAACCAAAAAAAGGGGGGGGGAATACACATGTGTTTGATGGGTTTAGAGACTTTACAGATGCCTAGAAATAAACATGCATGGTCATATTCTGATGACAAGGAGCATTTACTTACAAGGAAGTTGTCAATAAATTATGAATTATGCTACAGCTATAATTCAACATCAGTGTATGCTGGAAACACAGTAACACCAAAACAGATAATCAATACTATAATCTAGTTGATGACAGAAAACCAGTATACAAAAGAACTAACTTAAACACATTGAACTTTCCCATACATATGGTAAGCTTTGTATTTACCTTCCTTTCATGGCTGGTACAAAGCACCTGACCAAAAGCAGCTGATGGGAGGAAAGAATTCATTTTGGCTCACACTCTCAAAGAGAAGCTTCATGATGGCTGTGCAAAGTGTGGCATGAGCAGAGGTTGGACAGCACTTCTGCCACAACAGGTGGAAAACAGCAGCAGGAGAGTGAGCCAAACTAGCACTGGCAAGCTAGGAACTAACAAAACTCATTGTCCACACAGCGACACACCTCCACCAGCAAGGCTCCACCTCCCAAGCTACCATCAGCTGGAGACCCAAGTATTCAAAACACATGAGTTTATGGGGACTTTTGATTAAAACCGTCACAGGAAGTGTTAAAGATTATAATGCTGACCTAGAAGGCAATATCAAATAAGTCAGATATGTGATCAATAAATATCATTGAAAATTTGATACAAAACAAGCACAGATTTTAAAGATTGCTTGTAGATTTCCCCAGTGACATCTATAAGGCCTGAGTCTATAGACATTTCTTGTCTTGGTCAATAAAGCTTGGTAAGACATGATACAATTATTTCGCCTGAGGATTCCTAACATATACCAACAAAGCAAAGCAACACGACTTAACATGTTCTAACACAATGTTCATCAAATAAACTAAATGTGGTACATTATTTCAAGTAGCACCAATTAATTCCCACGGAACATATCCTGGGAAATGCTGTCTCATACCAAGGAGCATTGACTCCCATAAGGAATTCTAATGTATAGAATACGATCGCTAACCCTGCACTCTTGGAGTGACAGAAAACTCAGTGGTAAGAATCACTTTACAGTTTCATCAATAAGCTTAAGCTGGGCGTGGTGGCACACGCCTTTAATCCCAGCACTCAGGAGGCAGAGGTAGGAGGATTGCCGTGAGTTCGAGGCCACCCTGAGACTCCAGAGTGAATTCCAGGTCAGCCTGGGCTAGAGTGAGACCCTACCTGGAAAAAAAAAAAAAAAAAAAATTCTATAATTCATTGAGAGAAAGACTTACATTATAAAATGTATAGTCACCGAGCCCACTTTCATACACATTTAAACCCAACCAGTGCTCCAGCAGGCACTGAAATGGGACCTCTTGGAATGAACTTGCTTGACTCAGTCTTTCTAGGACCTTGTATTTCTTGGATAAAATTCACCAAAGGTGTTTGTTTGTTTGTTTGTTTTTGGTTTTTTTTTCTCAGCTGCGTCCCTAAACAGCCATCATATTCCAACCTTGCTACCCTCTCACCTGCTTCCTGGTTGATGAGATTGAAATTTTCAATTTTCCACTATCTGAGTAGAAACACACCATGGAGAACTTGTCAGTTGACTAACTCTCCACTGGAGAAGTAGTTTCTTTAAATGGCTAGTTCTGGTAATGTTACTTAGAGTCATGGTTCCCAAAATGTGTGCCAAGGTTCCCACGAATGCCACAGTATTCTCACAGGAAATTTAAATGTTCAAAGGAAACACAGCATAAACTCCTAGCTCCAGGCAGCTCCTAGTTTAAATATTAGCTCACATTCCATTCCTTTTGGTAATTGTCATGTGTGTGCAAAGATGGCTTTTGGAAAGAAATATTTATTTTTATTAGCATTCAAAGAATTGGGTTTCATTATGTTTTATTACAAACAAAATTTGGTTGTTGGGGTTTTTTTTTTATTTGGTTGGTGTTTGTTTGTTTGTTTGTTTGTTTGTTTGTTTGTTTTTCTTCCCTTCCCATCTCTTTCCCTAATCTTGGTTCTCTTTAAGGTCATAGCTATTTACCACTTATGCAGCTCTGACCATGGTCCCTGGCAGTAGGTAACATCACTTTCACTCAAAGGAAGTACACTGGGTTTGTGAAATGCCCCTCCTGGACCCAGCAGGCAGGAAGCTACGCTATCACTATTTCTGTTTCGGTTTTTCTAGTGCTCGGTGCATACCTGGATAGCTCTAATGTAATTTCTCAGAGATAAAGAATTCAAATAAGCTAAGTAGAACACAAATGGGCTATAAGTTCAGTTCAGCCCCCTAAAAAAAATCATCCCACAAATCATCTATGATTTCCAAAACCCTGCCTGACCTCTCCTTAGGGGAAGGACCTTAAAGGCTTGCTGGACAGACACCATCTTGTGTGTGTCCTGCCACATGGGCTTGGGGAAATTCAAGGATAGTCTATCTCTTCTGTCCTGCAGTTACTGGACATCACAGCATACTTTCCATAAGTACAAGAGTATGGTGGGTGTGAATGCAATGCAAGCATCGCTTATCGCTGGCACTGCTTGGGATTTTGAAAAGGTTTCTTTTGACTCGGCCCCACCAAAGTCCGCCCCTCTCTCTCTGAGTGATGAGGGCCGCCGCCTTTGCCGTCTCACAGATACATTGAAGGGCTACTAAAGAGGCCAAGTGTCTATACAGGGGAGTGGGCTGCGTAGGAGAAGCCACCATCAAAATGACATCTTCCCAAGTTGTCCTGGGAGGGAGAGCCAAGGAGCCCAGTGCAGCACAGATGTGGGCAGTGCGCCCTCTAGTGACATTTTTGCAACGTGAGGATCAAGAAAACCACTGAGATTGCTGGATGTTAGCAACCCCAGTAGCGACGGATGGCCCTTCCAAGTCTCCATTATGGAAACATCTCCTTAAGGAATCTTTTTAAAGGTGCTTCTGATGCCGCTGTTCCAAAAACGCCAACCCTCCATTCTCTTGGGAGTGTGCTTCTAGGAAGCAAAGCCCAAAGCCATTGTCCCTCTAGGACCCATAAAGACCCTCAAATCAAGGCTGTCTGTAAACTTCCTCTTCTATATTCCTGGAAAGAAACCTGACCCACAAGGGTGAGCTGGAAAGTGTCGTTGCTTTTTAGTCTTTCGCAATGAATCACCTTTTCTTTTTTTAAAACGTGGTCTCTCTGTGTAGTCCAGGCTGTCCTGGAACCCAAAATCCTCCTGCCTCAGCCTCCTGAATCCTGGCACTATAGTCACGCACCTGGCTTATGACAAGTCTGGATTATATACTGAAGAAATATTAATACTAGTGGTGTTAACTGAACACATACTATCTGCACACATTGTCCTATCTGCTGTAGATGTATCAACTCATTTAGTTGCCACATCCTTCAGAGGTAGATACATCTGTTCTTTATCTGTTATAGATGAGGAAACTGACATAGAAAAATTATTATAGCGTGCTTGTTAAAGTTACCGTCTCATTGCTGGGACAAAACACCCAACCAGAAACAGCTTATTGGAGGAAAGGAGTTGTCTCAGGCTTTGTTACAGTTTCAAGGGGAAGTTTCATCATGGTAGAGAAAGTATGACAGAGCAAGCACCCAGCTCATGTCCTTACACATCAGCAGCAGGGCAGAAGCATCCAGAGTGAGTTAGCACTTAGCTAGGCTAATAAACCTCTAGGTCCACCCCACAGTGACCTCTAGGTCACCCACAGTGACACGCCTCCTGCAGCGAGGCTCCACCAGCTGTGGATCAAGCATGAGGTTGAATCACAAACACACAAGGCCATGGGGGGCGTTTCACATTCACACTTCCACAGAGCTGATACATACTGGAACTAGGCCGTGAGACTGCTCAGTCTGCCTCCAGAGTTCATGCACTAGACAGTCAACTTTCAAGTCTTCCTATCCTGAAGCAGAAAGAGTGAGTGTGTCCTTCAGACTATCTGAACAAGGGGAGCAAAGAACAGGGAGAACAATAAGCCGGAGAACTGAGCACTGAAAGGCTGCTGTTACCACAGGTGCGCTGATTGTGTGAGCACTCCACCACTGCTGTGCACTAGGTATTCAATTCATTACTAGTTATAAAAAACTATCAGGCCTGGATAGATGGCTTAGCGGCTAAGGCGCCTGCCTGCTAAGCCTAAGAACACTGGTTCCAATGTCAAGCGGTTCCAATCTCCAGGTCCCACATTTAGCAAGATGCAAAGTGAGGCAAGAGCGCAATGCCGCACTTGCCCACAAGGGGGCGCACACATCTGGATTTCGTTCATAGCAGCTGAGAGACTGCTGGCGCACCCATTTCTGTCTCCCTCTCCCTCTCTGTCTGTCTCTCTCTGTCTCTCTCTCCAAAAATAAATTAAAATAATAATAAAAAATTTTTTAAAAAAACTATCATCCCAACACTTAGTTAACACTGACATTTTGCCTCTTTAGATTGTACATGGTATTGTGCATATTTAGTCATATTTATTTTCACCATGTTTTAGTTGTGTTTTATTGAACAAATTTTATCTCTAAATAAAATGAATTGTTCCATGTGGTTTTGTCCAAACGCCTTGATTTTTCAGCTTTTCTTAAAATTTAGATGTGGCCGGGCATGGTGGCGCACACCTTTAATCCCAGTACTCAGGAAGCAGAGGTAGGATGATCACCATGAGTTCGAGGCCAGCCTGAGACTACATAGTGAATTCCAGGTCAGCCTGGACTAGAGACAGACCCTACCTTGAAGAAAAAAAAAACTTATATGTGAAATAGTACTCTCAATACATCATTATTATGGAGACTTTTACACTTATATAAGAAATTCTAGCATCTAGTCATTACTTAAGAAAAATATTGACTTTCGCTGTAAATGCTCAGTGTTAGAAGCACTAATAAGGCTTCATAATTAATTCATTTTTGTTCTGTCATGATCTGATTAACCACAGTTTAAAAAATATTTTATGATCTCTTTTAATCCATGACACCTATCCACCTATTAGACTTAAAGACATGTAGAATGTAAAAATATCTTGTCAGCTTAGACTGGCAATCCCTGCCTCCTCCTGCTATTTCCTACTGGCAAGGTGTCAAAATAAAGCTTATCCAAGAGTTCAGAGTCCCAACAAAATATGCGTGTCAAGCAGCTATGCCACCCGGCATTAGGATCACAAGTGTCTCCAGGTACTGCAGGTGCTCCACAGGCACCTCAGGGACCACAGATGCTGCATATCTTGACCTTCAAGTGTCCTTGGTGCCCAGATCTCCGAACTCCACCTCTCCACAGTAATTGCACTCATGGCCCATGGAAGAAGCCGGCCTGGCACACTTCTCCTTGTTATCTGTGGGCACACAACTCAACAAGGCAGAGCTCAGAGGTCCTAACTCCTGGTGGATATTTTCTCCTAAGTGCCCCCAAAACCACAGCCCCTGTCCTGCCCCACCTTTGCTCTAATGATTCCAGGTTCTACATGGACTGGCACCCTGGGTTCTATCTTGAGCCTCTTAGTATCTATGCACAGTAAAGTTCTCTTTCTTTGAAAGCAGGACCTGCATAGCAGTACAACAGAAAGAAGGAAGAAAGAAACACGCACAGCACAGCACGGGAGATACGAAGGGCAACGTGAAGCTCCAAGTCAGGGCGGTCAGTGTGACTCCTGCAAGCCAGTCCTCCAGGTCTACCCACAGGTTTCCCATGCCTTGCTTTCTCCTTTATATATACATATTTATTTGTTTATTTTTATTTATTTATTTGAGAGAGAGATACAGAAATACACAGGTAGAGAGAGAGAATGGGCTCTCCAGGGCCTCCAGCCACTGCAAACGAACTCCAGATGTGTGCGACCCCCTGTGCATCTGCCTTATGTGGGTCCTGGAGAATCGAGCCTCGAACCAGGATCCTTAGGCTTCATAGGCAAGCGTTTAACTGCTACTTTCTCTTTTAATACAGATGCAAACTAATACTTAGCTTGGTCTTCCTGGTTTTAATCAAGCTCATGGATGAGAGGGTTCATAAGTTCACGACCAAATGCCTTTTTCTTCAGAACGTATCTACCATGTCAACTGCTCAACAATCCCACAAATGCTGTCTTCCCTCTTAGACACACACATCTTTTACTTGAAATGGCAAGGATGGCCTCTTTTCTTAGGGAGCAACCCTCAGCTTTGAGACCAATTGAACACAGAAGGTACTTTTCTACACAGGTAAACTAGCCTAGCAGTTAAGTGCATGAGTTTGGAACAAGACAGCCAATGTGTGTAAGTCCTGGTTGTGTCACTAGCATACTGTGTGTTCTTCAACAAGTTAGCTAATGTCTCTGTGCTTCCATTCCTCATTTATAAAATGCAGATGGCGGGCTGGAGAGATGGTTTAGCAGTTCAGGCCTTTGCCTGCAAAGCCAAAGGATCCCAGTTCGATTCTCCAGGACCCACGTAAGCCAGATGCACAAGGGGGTGCATGCATCTGGAGTTCATTTGCAGCGGCTGGAGGCCCTGGCACACCTATCCTCTCTCTCTCTCTCAAATAAATAAATATATTTTTTAAATGCAGATGGCAAGAATAGCATCTACTTTGTAGAGTTTATACAATGGCTTGAGGAGTTAACATAACAGGCATATAGTAAGTACTATTAAAATGCCTGATAAACACAGTTAATAATGCTCCATGACACTCGTTATATAAATGCACATTCTGATTCAGTGTGTTCCCACTGACTTTACTTCCAACTCCTCCACATCCTTCCTTTGTAAGTGTCAGGACTACATGCAGAGACAACTTGCCAAGTTCACTGTTACATTTTATGGATAAAATTTCCCTTTAAATCTTCAACGTTTGGATTTCAAATTAAGTGTATGATCAAGCATAAATGGTATGAGGATAGTTAACCTACAAATGGGAAATCAGTTTACAGAGAAATCTTTATTCCTTTTGATGCAGTGAAAAATTATGTATTAAATTTTTGCTGCTGCAAAGCAATAACAGATTGATGAGCTGTTGGGGTCTGAATTATTCTCCAGGTTGAAAGATGCCTTTCGATTGTATTAACCACCTAGACTAAACTCCAACTGACACAGGAAAGCTTGGCTTCTCAGGAGCCCTGAACGGCTCACCCACACCAGCTCACACTTGGTGACCTGCACAACCCACCCATGTCAGCTCACATGTAATGAGGAGCCCTACACAGCCCACTCTGCACACATTTGCTCACACTTGGTGAAGGCAGACTCCTCTCTTGCGGTGTTGAAAAGAAAAGGTTCACTCTGCAAGTTTCTCGTCTATCTCCATTGTCCATAAAGGTCCCTTTTTACATTGATTTTCACAATTTGAATCAAATATTATACTGAAGCCTAAAATGTCATTTAAAATTAAAGTCAGAGCCGGGTGTGGTGGTGCATGCCTTTAATCCCAGCACTCGGGAGGCAGAGGTAGGAGGATTGCTGTGAGTTCAAGGCCACCCTGAGAGTACATAGTGAATTCCAGGTCAACCTGAGCTAGAGTGAGACCCTACCTCAGAAAAAACAAAAAATAAAAAATAAAAATTAAATTAAATTAAAGTCACTTATCCTAAAAAATAATAGCAGGCTTGAGCATCCCTAATCCAAACGTGTTAAAAGTTCAAAACTAGCTGGGTGTGGTGGTGCACACCTTTAATCCCAGTATTCGGGAGGCAGAGGTAGGAGCATCACCATGAGTTCGAGGCTACCCTGAGACTACATAGTGAATTCCAGGTCAGCGTGGGCTAGAGCAAGACCCTACCTTGAAAACCAAAAAAAAAAAAAAAAAAGTTCAAAACTTTTTTATTTGAGACAGACAAAGTCTCACTATATAGTTCAGATCAGCCTCAAATTTGGGGTCCTAGTGCCTTAACCTCCCTAGAAGAGGGACTATAGGCACGTACCACCATGCCTGCTTGAAATCAAGACATTTTGAGTGCCACTGTGACACCTAAAGTAGAAAAGTGTGCCCTTGACCTCAGAGGTGGGTCAAAATCTAGGCATATTAACACTACCATTCACGTGGTGATCACTAGGCAGACTCAAAACTCATCAAAGTGCTCAGGAAGCAGTATGGAAAAAGTGGTAGAAAGAAAGTAAGAACCAGGGCTGGAGAGATGGCTTAGCAGCTAAGGCATTTGCTTGTGAAACCAAAGGATCCCGGTTCAATTCTCCAGGACCCACATAAGCCAGATGTACAAGGGGGAGCATGCATCTGGAGTTCATTTGCAGTGGCTGGAGGCCCTGATGCGCCCAATATCTACCTCTCTCTCTCCCTCTCTCTCTCTCTCTCTCTCAAACAAATAAATAAAATATTTTATAAAAAAAGAATGTAAGGGGCTGGAGGGATTGATTAGCGGTTAAGGCGTTTGCCTGCAAAGCCAAAGGACCCTGGTTTGATTCCCCAGGACCCACGTTAGCCAGGTGCACAAGGGGGCACACGTGCACCTGGAGTTCATTTGCAGTGGCAAGAAGCCTTGTCACCCCCATTCTCTCTCTCTCTCTCTCTTTCTCTGTCAAATAAATAAATAAATAAAAATAAAATATTTTTTAAAAATAAGGTATAAAAAAAAGAAGAATGTAAGAACCAAAGGAAGGGGAGGAGTGTTTGGCAGTACTGTCTTCCAGACACAAGTGGCCATGGTATTCATATTCATGACTTCACAGTGACTGGCGCTGCCTACACAAGAGCTGCATAATAGGAGGGAGAAATGCTGACATCAAAAAGAAGAAAGATTGGTTGGAAAGAAGAAGGGATTCAATTGGGGTGGATAAAAAAGGAGGAGAAAGAAAAGGTGGTGAGGGATTATGATCATGCTAAATTGTCTCTATGTATGGAGGTTGTCAATAAAGATTTTTTTAAAAAAAAATCTACAACCAAATAAATAGACATAAAATATGGGGAAAAACTTTCATCAGGCCAGATGTATAAATATGAATATGAAAAAAATGGATCTGATATTCAGACTTGGTTTCATACCAAAGATACTCCAAAATTAAAAAAAAAAAAAAAAAAAAAAAAAAAAAAAAAGATCCCAAAGTTGAAACATTTATGGTCTGGATAAAGGGTACAAACCTGGATGAAGAAAGGTCTTGCACTGCTCATGTCCCTGGGCTCTGTCTTTTTCCCTTCTCCTATTTCATGCGACTGTCTTTTATGTTCATTTATAAGTAGATATTATCACTACTAAAATCAGCATGGAGGTTTCGCAAAAAAAAAAAAAAAAATAAAAATACATCCACCATCTGCCCCAGCTCTATAACTCATGGGGATTTATCCAAAGAACTCAAGTCAATGTATTACATAAATACACATCAATTTTTTTATTATTAGTTAAGTAGATAGTGTGTATTCAGTCATGTTGGTATCATCGTTAGCCTCCTCCCTGTCCTCCCCCCTCTGAAGGGACCCTCCTCTTTGGGGAATGTGGGTCGTGCATTGTGAGAGTAGCCATCAGTTATGGGGAAGAGGCAATGTCTCTGTGCATAATGACCCAACTTTTGGCTCTCACAATCTTTCCGACCCCTCTTCCACGAATTTCCCTGAGTCATGTTGGGATCATTTTAGGTCTACTTCAGTGATGAGGTCTTGGGAGCCTCTGTGTCTCTGGATATCTGGCTTAGTAGGAGTTGAGTGTTCTCTGTGTCTATCTCCTTCACCCTTGTGTTAGTACCAGGTTCACCAAGAAAGCAGCACTCTTGCTCGTTTCCCCCATTACTCTATGGTTTAACCTGGGGCCCTGGTGAGGTGCAATGGACTGATTCTCTCCTCACGTTCTGCATCCATCTGAAAAAGAGAAGCAAATTCTCCAATGGAGAGTGAAGTCAGCACTGGATAAATCAGATAACCATTATTATTTTAGAGAGAATTTAATAGGTGTAGGTCCTCTTGTAGCCCACGATTGGTGGGAGCTTGATATTGGAGAGCAGGCTCATTTTTTGGATATGGTTCTGACTTGTTTCCCAGTTCCAGCTATGACTTCCATTCCACTGAGCGGATCTGTTAGCCAAATCAAGAGCAGTTGGTAACCCACCATGGCTGTGTGCCACTATTGCCCTTGTGTGAGCATCACGTCAGGTTGTTTACTGCTGAGTAGCTTAGACCCCAAGTTGCTTGGACAGATGTTGGTCATTTTCCCCCAGTCGTTCATGTAGCCCCTTCTGGCACTAGACAATCTAACTGTCTGGGGACTGACTCTCTTCCAGATTCCAGCCAGGTTACTCCATGTTCCGTTTGAACAGCATATGGTGTCTTCATCAGTGGAGTCTTACCATTAGCCTTTGGTGGGTCATCAAGTACTCTGAAAGAAATCTGTCTTCTTTGGGGAAACCTTGTAGGTCTCTCTGATCAACAGCTCATTGTGGATGTTAACCATATGATGGTACTGGGAGTTACATGCCAGTACCAAGGAAAAAAGAAGGAAGAAAAAGATATGTAATATAAAAGAGAAAGAGAGAAGAGGGAAAGAGAGAGAAACAGGAGATTAAGGTTAGTCTTCCTCATACCCTCTCCAGGGCCCTGTGATTCAGGTGTTCCCTCTAAGGACCTTATAAAGGTTCAGGCTTTTAGTCTGTCGTTCAGGATATAGGATTTTATGGTACCATCTTCATTTTTGGGTCCAGTTTTGTGTCTCCCTCCCACTTTTACCCTCCCCTCCTGCCCCACCCTCCCTATTGCAGAACTACTTACTATAGCTAAGTTATTGGACCAACTTAGGTGTCAGTCAACACAGGAATAGATAAGTGAATGTGGTATATATACACAATAAGATTTTTTCAGCAAGAAAGAAGAACGGTATGTCATTTGCAGGAAAATCAGAAGACAATCATATTAAGTAAATTAAGCCCATCTCAAAAAGACAAATATTGCATGTTTTCTCTTGCTTATCATTTTTAGATTTTACATAGACACATAAAATCATCTATGCAGATATGATACAAAAGTCGAGGGGAAGCTGGGCATGGTGGCACATGCCTTTAATACCAACGCTCAGGAGGCAGAGGTAGGAGGATCACTGAGTTTGAGGCCACCAACACTGCCTACATAGTGAATTCCAGGTCAGGCTGGGCTAAAGCAAGACCCTGCCTTGAAAACAACAACAACAACGAAATAGAAGTGAAACTGGCCAGAGGAACAAGGGAGACTAATGGAAGGAGAGAGCTGTGAGAAAAGACAGGGTGGGGCTTTATGGGCAAAATGTTCAAGGTACAGTATACAATTGTATGAATATTTTAAAAATAAAAAGGTAGAAGTTGCCATTACCCTCACATGTTAAGTAAATTGCTATTTCAATAGAAATGTTAAATGTTGGTCATACAAGTATAGATACTTTTATCTTAGAAACTGCCTGTGGTTGGGTATTTCATCCCAGCAATCAGAAAGTAACTGATGCAGGTAATAAGGTGAACAAGATTCTACTTTTCTTTTCTGACTTTCAAATAGTGATTCCCTATTTCTGTGCACAACATCCAACATCATCATCTATGAAATGTAAATAATGACAAGAGCAATCAGGTCCTTATTTAAAACTTTTTGCCACACATTGATGAGGTATAGCACCATCATATCAAAAAATATATATTTCCATAGCAAAATTATAACCCACTCCCATTTAATAGTATGCATATTTTTAGCAACATCAGATATAAGGAAATTGATTTTCTACAAAAGAATGTACAGGGGCTGGAGAGATGGCTTAGCGTTTAAGGTGTTTGCCTGCAAAGCCAAAGGACCCAGGTTCAATTCCCCAGAACCCCACGTAAGCCAAATGCACAAGGGGGCACACGCATCTGGAGTTTGTTTGCAGTAGCTACAGGCCCTGGTATGCCCATTCTCTCTGCCTCTTTCTCTCTCTGCTTGCAAATGAATAAATAAATAAAAATGTTTTAAAAAAAGAAAAAGAAAAAAGAATATGCATAGACACACAGTGAATTCACTGGGCTCATTGATGTTTTCTGTGGTAAAATCAATTGTATGTTTGAAGACTCCTAGATATGTGTTCAGAGCCTCCACCAGCCCTACCCAGAATGAATTACAGCCCATAGCCACTTATGTGATAGATTAATAATAGTTCCTTTCATTTTAAATCACTCTTTTGGTTTCATCGATAGAGTGAGATCATCTGAGAGTTAGTAGGAAGAGAAAGCCAATAACCAGCATGTCAAGTGAATATACTGGAAATAGAAAGTCCACAGTCACACCACAAGGATGGAAGCCCAACCTTGGATGCCCAGCAGGTGATCAGGAAATGTTAATTACTAAGCCATGAGAGGATAATGCATATCATTGCTTTTAAATTTGCTTATAAATATAGAAAGAAAAAACATGATAGATATGTTGGTGATGAACGCTGATTATTCACAACACGATGCTGACCACCTGCAAACATTTGATGAATGTGTCAGAAAACCTAGACACAGGGGAATGTTTTTCTTCTCTTTTCCCCCTCTTGCTCCTTGTCTCACTATATCCCAGGATTGCTTCCCTCCTGAAAGAATCGGCACAATGCTCTCTGGTCTAGAGGTGTTACATGCCACTTGATAACCTAATACAGCCCAGGGAGAGAATATGATAGGAATTGCTAGTCCTGTGTGCCTCAAGAACTTTACTTCATTGCATAGATATTACAATATATCCATATGGCAAAAGGCAAAGAAACAAATAAATTTAAATATACTAAAAACATAAGGCCATTTTCCAAATCTAAAAACCTTATTAAATGAAGCTAGATTTAAAATTCACTTCATATATTAATGATTTAACTATTTGTCCCAAATCAAAAATTAAATATAACATTCTATACTTTACTGATTTTAACATCTCTTATTTAAATTATTCCAAAATAAAATACATATTTTTTAAAATCCAGTGTAATAAAATACAAATGGCACAGAAGGACATTCACCAAGTAGAGATGATGAGTTACTGAGGGAAAATGTAACAGATTGGAGGCATATATTCCAGAACATTCTTTAACCTCATTGATTTCTGTTGTTTGGATGATGTACTCTGGCAAAGAACAGTTGCCTCTGGGCACATATTACAGAGTCAAAATAGAAAGAGACAGTACCTGCCAGAAGAATTTATAAGCCTTGAAAAGAAGATAAACATCCCACACTCACATACTTGTTAGTATTCATAATTGCGTAGAGAAGATTTAATATTCTGGGTGCTGATGTGCCATCAAGTTAAGCATCAATGAGCACATGTAAGGAAGCTCAGTTATTGAAGAAACTTTTCTGGTAACTCTCTACTAAAATCTAGTTTTCATAAGTTTATCAGCAAGAAATGAAGCACACGTTAGAGATTTCGGCCAATATTCAGACTCATCTTGACCCCAGGCACGGAGAACAGCAAAGGACAAGCAAGAATCTTGGGATGTGTGCTGTTAGCTGGGCCACGCTGCTGAAAGATGTAATGCTCTTTCTGACCGTCAAGTGCCTCAAGAAAACGCTGTGCATATCTTGGGAGCAAACACTCAGTGCTTCAGCATCCCCTTAGCAAGTGCTTCTCTCCGCTTGACTTCAGAGAGGACTCATGGTGCAGAATTCTGATCAAGTCTCTGTGAATCCGTGTGTGCTACCACCTAAAATAGCTCAGGTTAAGAGGTAAATAAGGAGACGAAGAAATCTAGTTATTACCAGCATCACAGAGCTGGTATAACTCTTTGAGGATGCTAGAGGACAGCTCAGGGCACGACTCCAGAGTCACCATCTACAGAGACCAGGGGGCCTGTGTGTCACAGGACACATGTGACTGAAGCTTGAGGAACTAAAGTGCAAAACACTGCAGTATATCCAAGCTCCACTTTTATCTGTTTTATACTGGGCAAAGACTAAGGGAAGTTTTCTCATTATTTTGAGAGTGATCACGCTGTCTTAAGTTTCCTCTAGTTGGGACTTCTCTGCTTCTTAAGGAAAAGTAAGGATGGGCTAGAGAGATGGCTTAGCAGTTAAGCCTAAGAACACTTGTTCAAATCTCCAGGTCCCACATTTAGCCAGATGCAAAAGTGACACAAACATGCAATGTCACACATGCACACAAGGGGTGCATGTGTCTGGAGTTAGTTCACAGAGTATGAGAAGCTCTGGCACACCTATTTTATGCCTCTTCCTCCCTCCCTCCTCTCTCTCTCTCTCTGTGTGTGTGTGTGTCTCTCTCTCTCTGGCTCTCTCTCCCAGTCTCTTGGTCTCAAATAAAAAAGGAAAGAAAGAAAAGTAAAGAAAGGAAAGAAGAAAGGCATCTTGTGTGTGTGTGTATAAAACATATCATGGTAAGGGCTAAGTGCTTTAATGTGTGTCATTGCAACTTATTGCCCCTCAAAGCCTGTTTTGATTGCTATCCCAATGAGCAGAACCTCTGTGAGAACCAACACCCAGGGAAGTAAGAAGTCTTCCTGGACCTGAGTAAAGTGGTAAGTGGAAGGACATGAATCTAAAACCACGATTCTAACTCCACGATGTGTGGTCTCATCACTACAAATCTTATTTTTCCAAAATGGCAAGACTTCTGACAGCCAGGAGCATGTTCAGAGCACCTTGGAAAAAATGGCTTTCGATAGAATGGAAGAGCCAAAGGAAGGGTACGACTCCTTACAATGTAACTGCCCAGACAGAAATTGGCCTCGATATCCATGACCTTGCAATGCCTAGCAATACCTTCGCAAGACCCTCATAATAGAAGAAAAAGATGATGACATCAAATTAAAAGAGAGACTAATGGAGAGAGGGAGGGGATACGATGGGATTGGAGTCTAAAGTGGAATGGGGGGAGGGGAGGAAAATATCATGTATTTTTATATGTAAGTATAGAAGTTGTCAATAAAAAAATATTTTAAAAAAATGGCTTTCTAGTGAAATTGAAATACTAATCTGTGGGGTCAAATCCAAACCATCTGGTTCAAGGCTTTACCATAGAAAAGCAGCAGAAGCTAAAACAAAAATCAAAAAAACTTAATTCTCCATGAATAACTACATAAAGCATACCACAGTTGTTTTATTTTGCCAGCAGAGTGAGTGGGAGAGTCTCAGAAGAACACTGCCCAGGCAGTCTGAGTGCTGCTCCCATACAGCCCCTTCCCTGAGCAGCACTGGCCTAAGGGTCTTACTTCCTGCCCGACCTGCCCTCCCTCCTCTCAGATACTGCTCGGGGCGGGTGGCTGAGTACCTGTCTGCCTTTTTGTTAAACCATATATATATATTTAATTTCAGAGAGAGATACCTAGATAGAGAGAAAGAGGCAGAGAGAGAGAATGGGCATACCAGGGCCTCCTGCCACTATAAATGAACTCTAGATACATGTGACACCTTTGTGCATCTGGTTTATATGGGTCCTGGAGAATTGAACCTGGGTCCTTTGGCATTGCAGGCAAGTGCCTTAACCAGTAAGCCATCTCTCCAGCCCCCTCTCTGCCTTTTATGATGACCCACAACAGCATACTGGACTTGTTTTCCTCTGTGTTTAAGATCATTCCCAATCTTTCCGATGCAATTTTTCAACATCCCTTCACCCTGCCATCATGATTGTATCCACAAGGGCATCAAAAGTCGTACAACTACCACTTGATCCACATTGAGGAGGCCCCTTCTGAATCCAAAAATCCCCCAAGTTCCCTGAAGTTTTAAATTCTTAATGCTGTCTCTCTTCCTTCTTTCTTAATGTCACTCAGTGGAATCAAACCCTCTACTCCATGACAAGAAGTAAAAAGTGAAAATGAATTGGGACAAAAAGAGAAAAGCGGGGTCCTTTTTGTGCATAGGATCTATGATAGAGAGATGGGGGGCCAATACCCGAGTATTTGGGATGAAGATACTATCTATGTGAACAAGTGCACCCAGCATACACATGAATAGGGCAAGAACCATTCTAGGAGAAGGAAATTCGATTTTTTTAAATATATTTTATTTATTTATCTATTTGAGAGAGAGAAAGAAGCAGAGAGAGAGAGAATAGGCATGCCAGGGCCTCCAGCCACTGCAAGGAAACTCCAGGTGCATGCACCCCCTTGGGCATCTGGCTTACGTGGATCCTGGAGAGTCGAACTGGGATCCTTTGGCTTTGCAGGCAAATGCCTGAACTGCTAAACCATCTCTCCAGCCCCTAGGTGAAGGAAATTATAATCTGTTGTATACCTAGCTGAGCCAACTCCTCAGCATATGTACCTAACCAGTCTTAATCATTCAGTACATATCAAAAAAGTTTTTAAAAATCCCTTCATACCACAGAACATCAGTTTCCTGAGTTAGATATTCATGTCTATCCCTATTTGGTTTTTCTCCTTCCCTCTAGCAGCAGATAGCAGGTCAAACAACACAATCAAATAAGGTTTGAGATTGCAAGTGGACTTTAGTTATCATTGTCACTCCTCTCTCTCATTTTCATAAGTAATCAAGCACAGTAAACAGAGCCATTTAAAAAATAAATTTGCATTCTGACTCCACAGCTGGCATATGATTGTGACTCTCCCTTGGTTACTCTGACTTGTACAACTAATCTATATGAAGATGCAAAAGTCTCTGTATATTACTATGACATTCTCATGTCATAGCAATGATATATGAAAGCCTATGAAAGCATATCTTTCAATAAAGGCCATCTTCAGATAAAAAGGGTCATTATTTTAGCAGCTGAAAACTCTTCCCTCTTGGGCATATCTCAAAGCTGAGAACGTAAACAACAAGGGCAAGCAGAGTAAATAATCTCGCTAGAAATGTGGTGTGAGGAACGGGGTCACAGGAGGCAGCAGAAAGAAGAGGCGGTCAAGCGTAAGGCTGCTACAGGGTATAATGCATGTTCTAAAATCATCTGGGCGTGTTGAATATTAAGACTGCTGTTTGCTTAGCACCAGGCAAAGGTTAATAGAAGCATCCAATGAGGAGACCTCAATGTAAGGACGCAGAAAGCTGGCCTCAGTGAATTAAGGGGACACCAGCAAAGACCTGAAAGGGTTCAGCCAGCCTGCTGACCAAAAGTTTCACATAAGCCAGTTAGGCAGCTAAGAAGGAGCTTAAGTAACCAGCCTTTGTCATTAGAATCAGGCTAGGGAGCAGGGGTGTGTGCTGGACCACCAATTAGGTTATTCCCTTATAGATCAGAGGTAGAGGTGAAGCAGAGCCTAGAGGAGGCAAAACATCAAAGGACCTGTTAGCCATCAAGGGGCACTGTGAGCCAGGCTGTTCCCACAACCCCGTGCGACATAGGTCTTCATTTCTGGCTCCGCTGAAATGCTGGCCCCTCTCAGAGAAGAACGGCATAACCCACGATGCCCACAGAACTTTCCTTAGTGCAATTTTAAGATCTTTTCCTGAGCATTGGATTTTACAGCCAAATGCTATTATTATTATTACAATATTCTTTAAGAAACTTACACCGTAATAAAAGCATGTTTTTCAAATGACTGCTCTCCTCAGAGTTTGCAGAATGAACATCAGTGGTGGGGCTACTAGAAACATTTCAGGCAAGGGCTGGAGAGATGGCTTAGCAGTTAAGATGTTTGCCTGCAAAGCCAAAGGACCCAGGTTCGATTCTCCAGGACCAGCATAAGCCAGATGCACAAGAGGGCACATGCATCTGGAGTTCGTTTATAGTGGCTGGAGGCCCTGGTAAACCCCAACCCCCATGCCTCTTTCTCTTTCTCTCTCAAACAAATAAATAAAATATTTTTTAAAAGAAACATTTCAGCAAGATATATTCATTTTGGCTTATATTTCAATTATGTTATCAGATAAAGCCTTTTCTATACCTGAGTTCCCGATCATAAGAGTCAGGATAATAATATATGCAACATTATAGTGGTACAGGTCACTCAGTCACTGGGGAGAATGTGGTACATGGCAGAATTTACTTCAGAATTAGCTGCTCATTTAATTTTTTTATTATTTTTATTTTTTTAAGAGAGAGAGAAAGAGGCAAAAAGAGAGAGAAAATGGATATGTCAGGGCCTCTAGCAACTGCAACAAACTCCAAATGCTTGTGACCACCTTGTGCATCTGGCTTACGTGGGTACTGGGGAATTGAACCTGGGTCCTTTAGGCTTCACAGGCAAACACCTTAACCACTAAACCATCTCTCCAGCCTTCGTTTTATTTTTGTTGTTGTTGTTACTTTAGCATTAACTTTAAATACTTCTTAGATTCTCACTGTCAATCTGAACTATATAAACTATGCTTAAAGTACACAAAGTTTATCTAAGTACATAAAGAATTCTAGCCAAGAGCAATTGTAGCATCGAAATTTTCTGCCTCTGTATAAGGAAGATATGTGTATATTCATCTACAAGATAACCTAAAATTTTAAAATCTATTTTGTCTATAAATAAGTAAGTAGGAACATTACAGAAGAGAGGACAAAAAGAATGTAAGGACCACAAAAAGGGAGGAGTGCTTTGGGGCACTCTCTTCTGGACATGAAGTGACTGTTACTATCACGACCTCACAGCAGCTGTCAGATACCTCCACACAATCTGCACAATATTGGGTCCATCAACATTTTGACATGAATGATAGAGAAGGGCAAAAAAAAAGGCATCAAAATAGAAGAGGAGCTATTTGAAAGAAGACAGTGTTCAATGGAAAAGTATGGGGAAGGAGGACAAAAGAAAGTAAGGGAAGGAAATTATAGTCAAATTACATTATGTTCATGTATGGAAATTGTCAAAAAAAGTTTTTAAAATGTTGATAGAAGAAAATTAATGTTCTATTGAAGATTAAATATTTTCCTGATAATTGAGATTTTATACTGCAAGTTTTTGAGTTTTAATTATCAGATATGTGCTTCTCAACATGACTATGTAAAACATGCATTTTTAAATTGTTTTATTTTATTTATGTGCAAGCAGAGAGAGAGAGAGAGAGAGATAGAAGAGAGACCGACAGAGAGAGAATGGGCATGCCAGGACCTCCAGCCACTGTAAACAAACACCAGATGCAGGCATTTGGCTTATGTGGGTACTGGGGAATCGAACCTGGGTCCTCTGGCTTTGTAGGCAAGCATCTTAACCATTAAGCCATCTCTCCAGCCTGTAAAACATGCATTTTAAGAAGTTTATTAACATTAGAATAAATGCTTTCATTTTTAATTTTTCTTATTTCCTGTTTAGTGTTCAATATGTTAGATGACAGACCATGGGTATCATTTTGATTCCTATAATATATTCTAAATTATGCTCTTTTAAAATATGTATACATGTGCATATGCATTTTCTTTTCTTTGTTATGGGTTGTCTTTCACAGCTTAAAGTATATTTTTATTTCAAGTGTTTGGGTAGAAAGAACTAAATCCAAATTGTTTCAGTGAGTTCACTCATGGATTGGATATGGATTGGAATGAACTCCAATTACCCCTTCCTTTAAGGTCTTCTTGGGGGCTGGAGAGATGGCTTAGAGGTTAAGGCACTTGCCTGCAAAGCCAAAGGACCTAGGTTCAATTCCCCAGGACCCACATAAGCCAGATGTACAAGGGGGCACATGCATCTGGAGTTCCTTTGCAGTGGCTGAAAGCCTTGACACACCCATTCTCTCCCTCTCTCTCCCTCCCTGCCTATTTCTGTATGTCTCTCTCTCAAATAAATAAATAAATTTTTTTTAAGTCTTGGGCTGGAGAGATGGCTTAGCGGTTAAGGCACCTGCCTCCTAAGCCTAAAAACGCTGGCAATTCCAATCTTCAGGTCCCACGTTTAGCCAGATGCAAAGTGACACAAGGGCGCAATGCCGCACTTGACCATAAGGGGGCGCACGCATCTGGATTTCATTCACAGCAGCTGAGAAGCTGCTGGCATGCCCATCTCTATCTGTCTTCCTCTCCCTCTCTCTCTGTCTCTACTCTCTCTCTCTCTCTCTCTCTCTCTCTCTCTCTGTGTGTGTGTGTGTGTGTGTGTGTGTGTGTGTGTGTGTGTGTGTCTCTCTCCAAAAAAAAGTCTTCTTGGTACTTGTTGGATTAGGAATAGGGGTTAAGGAGGGGGTGGCCCTGTCCTCTCTCCATCTTCTTGGTAGTCATTGTGATAGGGGTTAGGTGGTGGTGGCTCTTTCCTCTCTCCATCTTTTTGGTATGTGCTGGGATAGGGGTTGGGAGGGGGTGACACTGTCCTCTCTCAATCTTCTTGGTTCTCCTTGGGTTATGGTTGGGGGTTGGGTGGGGGTGGCTCTGTCTTCTGCATCACAGAGTTTTAGGTGGTTTTTTTTTCCAAAGAAAGAATGAGCAGGCTTGAATCAGCCAGACCCAGGATAATAGCACCAGATAAGATATGCAGCTTGGTGGATAAATAATTTATAAGATGTTTTTTCATCATTACTTGGACTACAAATGAACATATTCTTGTCTCATTTAAAGTGATTTCTCACTTGGGAATAAAGAGATGTTTAACACCTTAAATTCTATGGGCTCCACTTTTCTGATTATATTACCAGAGAAATAAGCTAAATAACTGGAGTACTTGGCAAAAGAGTCAAATTCCACACACCAACTGCATGTAAATGTGATCCTTTTACATACAAGTCCCAGTAGGTCAGAAGGTACAACTTCTTCACCAGACACACACACACACACACACCATCAATACACTAGCCACCTCCCCCATCACAAGGAATACATGAATGCCTGAAACAAACTATATATACTACACACTATGTATTTTTCTAAACATACATACTATGATCATATTGAATTTATAAATTAGATACAATAATAGATTAGCAATAATAATAAAAGAGAATGATTACAACTATTTACATATTAAACATTGCCAGAATCACTATTCTTGGACTTTAGAGCCATTATCAAGCAAAATAAAGGTTGGACACAAGTTCCACAACAGTCAATGCAATAATTAAGACAACTATTAAGTAACTAATGAGCCAATGAAGTGGTCAAGTTGGATTCGTCAGACACAGTGGTAATTTTTTTTATTTGAGAGAGCTAGAGAGAGAGAGCTAGAGAGATAAAGAGAGAGAGAA
The DNA here is from genome assembly GCA_036365145.1 of Orientallactaga sibirica. Classification (NCBI taxonomy): domain Eukaryota; kingdom Metazoa; phylum Chordata; class Mammalia; order Rodentia; family Dipodidae; genus Orientallactaga; species Orientallactaga sibirica. The sequence continues at coordinate 24,207,407 of JAEOAD010000007.1, read as the reverse complement.
TGGGTGCACCAGTGGCCTCTCAGCCACTATGAATGAACTCCAGACACGTGCGCCCCCTTGTGGTCAAGTGCGACATTGCGCCCTTGCATTACTTTTTGCATCTGGCTAAACATGGGACCTGGAGATTGGAACTGGCATTCTTAGGCTTGGCAGGCAGGCGCCTTAACCACCAAGCCATCTCTCCAGCTCCCATGGTGGTAATTTGTATCCTAGGTAGGATGGAAAAGGACAGTGTGAGATGTCAATATGCTTTTCACACAATGATACGCAACTGAAAACTTTTATTTCTAGAAATTTCTACTTAATACTTTCAGACTACAGTTGACCATGGGTTACTGAAACTGTACAAAATAAAACTGAACAAGGTTCTACCGTGTAATCATTTTCAGAAGAAACTACTGCTCCCGTGTGTTGGTGTGCACACACATGTACTTTGCGTGACAGAAATTTCAAGTTTTGAAATGCCGTATTTATGTTTGCTTGCAGATAGCGTGGGTGGGGTAAATGGTGCATACCTACACAAACACAATAGAATCCAAGAGCCTGTCTTCTACCCTGTAAATTGACCTGCAGAGAAACCATTTTGTTGTCGATAGTCAAGTAACTTTATTCAAATACATCAACAGAATTCCCTTTCACCATTGAGGCAAGGGTTGTGGTTAAAGTACATGTTACCTCCTGAAAGATTTATATTAATTTGGTTTGATCATTGATAGTACAGACTAGCAATGCCATGGAAACATAACTTCTGTCATTTTAAATGTAATAAATTCAAAAATAACTAAATTCAATATGACACTTGAGTGATCATGGGCTCAAAAATTTCATTAAAACTCAACTACTAACTTTTAATAAAACAGACAAGATGTAAATGCTATCCATGCTAACTAAAAAGAAAGAGGGAAATAAAAAGCTTTGGGGCATTGATAAAAGGATACAAGCAGAGGCCCAAAAAAGAAAGACACTAAAGACCAAATAACAATTGAATTCCTATAATCATGTAGCCAGAATGAAATTTAAGCCCCAGGCTCTCCGAGATCCAAGGGTGAAGATTTCAAGGTGAAGTCCCAGGTGAGAATATGATCAGCTGCCATTCTATTTGGGGTAATGAATGCAGCTCAAAAGCCCGTCAAAGGCAGCTATCACAAGTTAGTTTTTCTTTACAGCAGGTCATATGCGCATGCTCACCTATTGTTCACATGTATTTGGTAGCTGTGCTATCAGACTCATATGTAATTTTCTATAGTTCTCAGGTATCAGGAAACAAAAAACATTCTAACTGCCCATGATTTTCAATATAACAGACAAATTCTGGGGGCGGGGGCGGAGAAGGGAATCCATCTGAAATAAGCAGCAGAACTTTAAACATATCTATTATACTTTTATTTTCAAAAATGGGTTTTTAAAGCAAGAAATTTTGAGTGAACTGTACAATCTCATTTGGAGCATACTGTGATATGGTATTTTAATTTGAAAAGGAGAACAACTTCAGAATCAGCTGAAACTATTACAATTAATCTTTATAAAAGCTCAGTAAAAGTGTCTAGTTACAAGGTACATTTTAAAAAGCACCTTTCCTAAACCAACAAAAACTAGTTAGAAAATGAATTGGGATAATAACTCACATTTACAACAGCAATAAAAGCAAGGCACCTAACAATAACCTAAAGAACAAATGTATGTAATGGATGTGAACAGAGACACAAAGTTTACCAAGGAATATAAAAAGAGAGAGAAAAGTTAAAGGGGGTGCGGTTTGGTGGCGGTGAGACTTCGTCTTGTAAAGATGTGCATTCTTTCAAAATAATTTTAAAGATTTTATATGATTTAAGTCAAAGTCTCAGAAGGTTTTAATTTTCATGGAACTGGACAAAAATTATTAAATTATCAGAAGGATAAACAGGTAAAAGTGAAAAAATAACTGATAGGGAAGACAATGTAAGAACATGGAAACGACAGCGCTGAGAATCAGTAGACTGGAAACAAACCCTAATATATACAACAGGGTCACCCAGCAGAGATTAAATATGAGTTAAATACATAGCTAAAAGTTTCTAACACCAACCCATTTTAGAAATTAAACACAGAGGTTGAATTACTTATAATAACCATTTACTAAGTTATTAATATAGCATCCATGCATCATCATATTGTATATTTTATCACTTTGATACTGAAATGTTAAAAGTTACTAATGAAATAATTTACAACCTCCAGCTGTGACAGTGCTAAGCATTTGCAACTCTGCATGTATTCCACATTCAATGTACATCTCAGTTTGACCTAGGTATACTTCAAGTACACACTAGTACCATACTAGTACCATACAGTCAGGACAAAGCAGGTATACAGAAGACTAATATCTGACCAAAGAAATGCCATGAATTCAAAGAAATGATATTGAAACAATTTTTCCCTGAGTGAAAAATTTAAAAAGTAAAAATCTGGCTTAACCTTATTCAAATGTATCTCCAAGGATACAAAAGAGTTAAATACTTCAAACTTCAAAGCTAGAGAACCATATTTGAGTGACTTCACCAGTTCTCTAACCTTTATTAATATTTATTTATTTGAGAGAAAGAGGCAGCTAGAGAGAGAATGGGTGCACCAGGGCCTCTACCCACCACAAAAGACTCTAGACGCATGTGCCACCTTGTGCATCTGGCTTATATGGGTACTGGGGAATTGAACCTGGGTCCTTAGGTTTCACAGGCAAATGCCTTAATGGCTAAGCCATCTCTCCAGCCCTCCTCCAACTCTCAAAGCAATAAAAGAAGTCTTCAAACATTTGATCAATATATGTGGGTATATAAAATTTCAAAGCTTTAATGCTTTTTCATATCTGAAATCAAAAAAAACAAGTAAGAACAAATATTGGCCACAAGTATGACAAACAAGATTGTCGTAATTCTGAGGAGCAAATGCAAATCAAAACCCAAACCAGTAAGAGCAAAAGAGATGAATGGACAGAGGACAGAAACAATTTAGGAAAGAAATTAACAAACTACTAGTATCCCAGAAATGTAAATCAAATAAGACTGTTTAATACCCCTTCTTTCTCCAGCATTGCTAGGTCTCTTGTGAACCTCTTCTAACTTCCCTCATCTCTGATAAATCCATTGCAGATGGAACCACGATTAACAAATGCTTCTGCCCCTTGGGAGAATTCCAGATAGAGATAGATTTGAAACTGAATACAATCATTAGAATGCCTGAATTATTTAGCGCTCCAAGAATTTGGAGAAAGAAGCAGAAAGAATTGTAGCATGTATAAGTGGAAGAGACCTTAGATAGCTAAAACAGTGAAAGAATGAAAATGAGCCTGCTGTAAGAAGGCAAGGTAGGTCTGTCTGTTTTCAGATCTTCACAACTGTACACATCAAAGGTGACCTCAAATGTTCAGCTTATGCAATGGCATATAACAAAAACAATGCAAAGACCAATGATCACAGGCCATTTCTAACACCCAGGTTGGTAGCAGTTTTTAAAAAAGTGTCGGGCTAGAGAGATGGCTTAGCGGTTAAGGCGCCTGCCTCCTAAGCCTAAGAACGCCGGTTCCAATCTCCAGGTCCCATGTTTAGCCAGATGCAGTTACACAAGGGTGCAATGCTGCACTTGACCACAAGGGGGCACATGCATCTGGATTTCATTCGCAGCAGCTGAGAGGCTGCTGGTGCACCCATCTCTATCTGTCTTCCTCTCCCTCTCTCTCTGTCTTTCTCTGTCTCTCTCTCCAAAAAAAAAAAAAAAAGTGTCAATTTAGAACTCAGCTCACCCAAATAATAATGAATGTATGTAATATAGCACCTACCCTTATGCCTGGTCAGACTCTAAAATTAGCTGTTGGGCCTCCCATATTACAAATAGCTATCTGAGAGTTAGGGAACTTTTAAAGAACACATTGTTAGTAAGAACAGGGATGGATTAACCTATTCTGCCCACAGAAGACTTATTGCGTTCAAAAAGAGACTAAGTTTATTTTTGTAAGCATATTGATTTTAAAGAGATCAAATTTATGACACAATTGATTTTCATTTATATGCTAAAGAAGCACTCATGATACTGTGGGATTCGTCTCATTTGCCAAGGTGTAAAGTGCATCAAAAGGATACATAGTGTTTGAGGGAGACTTTATCATGTAGGATTTTATGGAGGTTTATAGTTGTCCTATCTTTTCTTCAAGGGTTAGGATGGCTATGGCTTTCCTAAGAAACACTGGCTCCCATCTTTAATGTCACTGGAATAAGCTAAGTGTTTTCACTTCCATCTTGGCTCCATAAAAGGGGAACAGGGAAGATCAGCTCACGAAAGAAGAGAATAGGATGTGAACTGTCCCATCAAACAAGAGGATAAGTGGAAAGCCCTTGTTTTCCATCCCTTTGGATTGGGAAGAAAAGGTGGAGAAGGGAAGGAAAGGAAGCAGGCTAAGCTGTCCAACCATATTCTCCAGACTTAAGTCACAGAGGAGAAATATATTAGATGGAACAGAAATCTCAAGGCAGAGAGAACTGTGAGCACCAAGGATTTAGAAAAGGAGTGGCACCAGAGTTAGGGCTCCCAACCGTGCTCAACTCCCATGTGGAGTGGATGTGCCTGGAGAGTCTCATACACCGTGTGTTTAGGGAATGGGAGTCAAGGACGAACTATCTCGAGAGCTTATCTGAGGCTAGACTCAGGCAAAGTAGCTATTCAACCTGGAGACTCAAACAAACCAATCTCACATGGTGGGCAAGAGCCAGCAGTGGCCAAGCTGGGTTTGATCGGGCTGACAGATGGTTTCAAAATTTCACCAGCCACAAATAGGAGGATCAAATGACCACACTTGGGAAATGAAGACAGCCGCAGAAGTCAGGAACCCAGCAGGAAAGACGAAGGCTCACAGGCACACACTGAGACCAAGTGTCAAGTCCCACTTCACATTCCAGACAACCAGCCCAAAAGATGTTAGCATGCCAGACTGAGACCAGGCTACTACTGTCTTAAATTTCCAAAGAAGGGGATGGAGAGATGGCTTAGCAGTTAAGGTGCTTGCTATCAAAGCCAAAGGACCCAGGTTAGATTCCCGGGACCCATATAAAGATAAAGCTGGATGCACAAGGTGGAGTATGCATCTGGATTTTGTTTGTTTGTAATGGCTAGAGGGTCTGGTGCTCTCTCTCTCTCTCTCTCTCTCTCTCTCTCTCTCTCTCTCTTTCTCTTTCTCTTTCTCCATCTCTAATAAATAAAATATTTTTTAATTCCAAAGAAAACTGAAATGTTTATATTAAAGTTGATTTGGCTTTATCTATCCAACAGGACAGGGTGAGGAGAAAAAAGACAGAGAAAAGAAAACAAACAATAAAAAGCAAGAAGCTGTATGTGTAGTGCGTGTATGTTTGTGTGTATGTGTGTAGTGGGGACTTGATAAACCTTACTTCAGTAATGGCTCATAAGTATGTGATGGAGTTTGGTCAAATTGCCATACCATAGCAGAAGAAATGACAGAAAGTGGGAGAGACACAGAAAGAGGTGAAGGTGAGGGAAGATGAGGGAAAGAGACGTGGCTTTGGAACCTACTTCTTTGTATAAATCCCTACCAGCACTGAAACTGTTATGGCTCCTCACACAGCACCAAACAGCTGCAAACACTTCCAGGAGTGAACTCACTGAGTCCTTACAAACATGCCATCGGGAGAGTTGTTTTATTGTTGTATAGATGCAAAAAGCAAGGCCTGGAAAGAATGAGCCATCACCACAGTACAGCCAGTAAGTGTTAACACTCTCAGGCCACTCTGGGCTCCCTTCAGGACAGAAGTCATGCCCAGGCTAAATGTGCCCACTTTTCCATTAGCCTCGTCTTCAGTGGGCACTGCTCCTGTGACTGTCCTCTGCCATATGTTCCAGACCTGCCATCTGAATGGTTTCCCAGTATGTGCCACCTCATCAAATCCAGAATGCTGCCTCTACACACAGCCTCTCTTCTCCCAAAATCACTCCTCTTTTTGTATTCTCCATTTGGACTCAACGCCAGCATCTTTTCAAACCATATGGAGAATCAATCGTAGAACCATCCTTGACTTCCTACCCTCACACACAAAAAAATGTCTGTCACCAGATCCCAGAGATTCTGTCCCTCCATAATCTCCAGTTCCTCCTCACTTCTCTCTTCAGTTCATTGAGTATCGAAGAACAGGAGCTGTAGCACTGGGACAACCTAAAATAGTGACACAATCACTTCCTGAAAATATGACCTTTAATGATTTTTTTTTTTTTGTCCAAGATTCTCCATCTGCAAAAGAAGAATAAATAATGACAAGTGTTTATTGTTAGGGGTTGCTTGAAGGATTAAATCATGTCTATGAAGCACTGAGAACAGTGCTTACTATAAAATAAATAAGTTTTGTTGTTTTAGGACAGTCTGGAGAGATGACTTAGCAGTTAACGTACTAGCCTGTGAAGTCTTACGGACCCAGGTTCGATTTCCCAGGACCCACGTAAAGCCAGATGCACATGGTGGCTCATGCATCTGGAGTTCATTTGTAGTGGCTAGAGAACTAGAGACCCTGGAACACCCATCCTCCCACCCCGTGTGTGTGTGTGTGTGTGTGTGTGTGTGTGTGTGTGTGTGTGTGTAGCCCAAGCTGGTCTGTAAGTCAATAGGTAAACCAGGCTTGCCTTGAATTCAAAGCCCCCTGAGTGCTGGGATTACAGGTATGTGTCACAATGACCAGCAAAATGTTTTTATCATGCTCGTTTCTTACTTTATTTATTTGAGAGAGAGAAAGAGGCAAACAGAGACAGAGAGAGAGTGAAGGATTCTGGACATACCAGGGCTTCCTGCCACTACAAACGAACTCCAGATGCATGCACCACTCTGCATCTGGATACAGGGGAACCAAACATATATTACAATCTAGGCACTAGGTTCCACAGGTGAGAAAAAAACATAAGATATTCTTTTTTCTGAGTCTGGCTTATTTTGTTTAGCATGACAATCGCTACTGGCATAATTTTTTCCTATAGGTAATATAACCTCACTCTTCTTTATGGCTGAATAAAATCCCACTGGGCATACAGATGACATGTTCTTTATCCATTCATCTGTCCATAGGCCTCTAGGCTGATGAGTTCCACAATCTGGCCATTGTTCCTATCGTCTTTGTCCGTGCTCTTTCTCATTACCATAGCTCTGTGGCTTACACAGGTTGCCTCCATCTTTCACAAATTACAGTATATTCATAGTTAATTCCAAAGTTCTGCTCCAAACTCCATACTTCTCCAATCCAGTGTGCAAATTTCTAAAATGAGAATTTAATGGTGCACTCTGCAATTCTCCAGAACCAGCAAGATGGAGGGTAAAACAGCATTCAAAGCCGGTCTTGATCCAGCCTTTTTTGCCATCTGTGCCTCCCACGCCTCTCCCACTATGCAAGAACACTACGAAGTTATTCACAGTTTACTGTAAAGAATATTGCTAATTTGATTCTCTGATTTTGTTCATGTTTCTGCCTCTCCCCAGAATATCGTCTTCCGACCCTCTCCCTATCTCAGCACATTTAGAAAGCTACTAGTCAGCTTCAACACTCAGTTCTTAGCTTATTTCCTCTATAGTTTACTGTTGCTTCTATTCCCACTTCCTGTACCTAATTTGGAAATAGAGATAACCACTTTTTTTTTGTTTTTGTGTTCAAGGTAGGGTCTATGCTCTAGCCCAGACTGACCTGGAATTCACTATGTAGTCTCTAGGTGGCCTCGAACTCATGGCGATCCTCCTACCTCTGCCTCCCCAGTGCTGGGATGAAAGGCATGTGCCACCACGCCCAGCCAGAGATAACCACTTTTTTGTGCAACATTCCTGCTCCATACACAGTGCTTATCCTAGATCTAAGCAACTCAGGCTGTGTTCCAGATCTACCTCTACTCTCTCTCTCTCTTCTTCATTTACTGTAGCCAGCCTCCTGGAAACATGACAATAACTTCAGCGCCCTGAGTTTGCATCACTCCCATCTTCTATAGCCAACAACTGGGACCCCAGAATTTCTTCTCCACAAGCCCCTAACTTTCTTCCAGAATGTATAACTCTCAGGTCTAACTTTCCAGAGGCATCAACATAATCATCTTCTGTCCATCATGGGCAGGGGGTAGAGGATACTGGACTAAGGAGATGGAAGGGTATGAATGCGGTTGGACATGAAACTTGAAGTCAGTACAAATGTGTGCAGGGACTTATGGACTGTAGAACAGAGACAATGATGGGAACTGAAAAGAAGGTAGAAGGCCCATCTGTTCTTTTTAGAAATATTTTTTAATGTATATACATGAGAAAGAGTATGGCAGCATCGGGGCCTGTTGCTGCTGCAAATGAACTCCAGACGCATGTGCCACTTCGTGTATCTGGCTTTATATGGTTACTAGGGAACTGAACACAGGCTGGCAAGCTTTGAAGGCAAGCACCTTTAGCTGCTGAGCTATCTCCCAACACCTGTTCTTTTGTTCTGAAAAAACTGCTAAGTATAGACCAAGTGTATAATTCCAGACATAATCTACAACACTAACCATCTAGTCTTACAAATGTCTTCACAACCTAAAAGTATTAATATCATCCCAACTCACTATTCCACACTCAAATCACGTCAGAAGTGTATAACTTATGGTTAGTATTCAGGGTAGCCGTGTTCTATGAAGTGACCGTGTGTACTGAGTTAATGCATGCTGAACCAATCCTCCTGGAGGCAATGTGGTTAGGTCCCCTATGAGGCTCTAGTCGCAGCACTTTCATCACTGGCCAATACATCATCTTGTTTTATTTGTGTTTCTGTGTTGCAGCAACATGTTTAACGTACAACTGCTCATCCGCTAACACTGAACTCAAGGCAAATCACCATATGATTTCCAGAAAGCGTATTCAACCTTTTTTTCACTTAAAAACATTAAATACCACCTCATTAGTATGTTTAGGGGCCACGTTAGACAGTGAAATCATGACCATACAGCATAACATTGTGAGAGAAAAAATGCCACTATACAGACGATAAAGTGTCATTTAGTTACAATACGAAAGTGAAAACAGGGACCCATGGTGTCTCCTTACTTGCCTCAGCAGGGAGCCTGAGCACTGGGCAACTCAAACTTTGCATCATTTTATGTCTGTTGGCAAATGACTGTGAAGAATCACAAGTATTAAGTCCAATATTATGGATAAATTTTAGCAAGTAAGCAAATTCACCAATACAAAGCCCAAAAGTAAGGGGTTATCTTGTATCTTTGGCAAGGCATCCGGGGAATCCCCTGTGAATACCCAGGGAAGATTATGTACTTCAGCATTTATTTAGCTGAAAAGTAAAAGAGCGCCTTCCTTTTCAATGATAATAAACTGCTTCTCATTTCTCTAGGAAATGACGCAAGCCCCAGACTCTTTTTTTTTTCAACCAAAAGATTTTTTTTATTTTGTAAATTCAAATAGGTAGCTGATAGGCAATTAAGACAAATATATATATATATATATCTAACATAATTATTCTTTTTTGTTTGTTTGTTTGTTTGTTTTGTTTTTCGAGGTAGGGACTCACTCTAGCTCAGGCTGACCTGGAATTCACTATGTAGTCTCAGGGTGGCCTCAAGCTTATGGCAATCCTCCTACCTCTGCCTCCCAAGGGCTGGGATTAAAGGTGTGCACCACCATGCCCAGCTTTACTTTTTTAATATTTTATTTATTTATTTATTTATTTGAGGGGGGAGAGGTAGATAGAGAGAAAGAGAGAATGGACATGCCAGGGCCTCTAGCCCCCTCAAACGAACTCCAGATCATGCGCCCCCCCTTGTGCATCTGGCTTATGTGGGTCCTGGGGAATCAAAACAGGGTCCTTAGCCTTCAAAGGCAAATACCTTAAATGCTAAGCCATTTCCCCAGGCCTCTTTTTTATTTTATAAAGGTTATATGCATACCCATTTTAAGTGTGTAGCTATCTATCTCAGGGCTGGTCACAGATATTGGCTCTCCATATTTCAATACTAAAAACCAAGTAGGAACAGCTATTTCCATCAGGGCCCTGCTACCCATTGCCTATGGGACAGTTTGCCTCTGAAGGACTCATACCCCATGAACAATGCCAACTTTTATAATCCCAGAAGTTGAGACTGTATAGTGCTCTAAGCGATGGAAACCAGATAGGAAACATAGACCTTATAGGAAGGTCAGTCCTCACATTTCTCACAGTTGCTCTGCCCTGCATTTGTACTTACACTAAACTACTGCAGTTCCAGGATAGTGAACTTTGTTAGGCAAGTGTGATGACCATTACACTACAGAAACACACAGGGCAGTTATCTTTGTAAAATAACCTAAGAAGCTTCCAGTAAATGTAAATGATACATTGGACTTTATGGTCTCTTCTCCAATCCTAAAAATCCATGGTCCATTTCTTCTTAAAGCCTTTACAGCTTCAAGATCCAGGGGCGTTAAAATAACATCACGTAAATAATGGACAACAGGTCCTAACAAATGCCCTGAACTGAAGGCATAATCAAGAAAGCAAAATGCTGGGCTGTAGAGATGGCTTAGCGGTTAAGGTGTTTGTCTGTGAAGCCTAAGGAGCCCAGTTTGATTCTCCAGGTCCCACGTAAGCCAGATGCACGTGGTGGCACATGCATCTGGAGTTTGTTTGCAGTGGCTGGAGGTTCTGGTGTGCCCATTCTCACTTACTCTCTCTCTCACTCTCTCTGTCTCTAACAAATAAATAAATAAAATCTTTAAAAAAGAAAGCAAAATGTTAAAGGAAGGAAAAATGGAAGGAAGGAGGGAGAGAAGGAAGAAGGAAGGGTAGAAGTGAAGGAGGAAGGAGGAAGGAAGGGAAGGAAGAAGGAAGGAAGCTATACATGACTGTTCTTGCCATCAAGGATGTTAGGAAGACCCCACACTGCCCTTGAGAGCAGCTCATAGCAAATCACCTTGCAAACAAGAAGAAGCCATGTCTTGCCTTCCCCGCATTGTTCCTGCAGAAGGTCAATAGTTTGAGCTTCCCAGTCCCAAGCATCATGATGGGATATTAGGCAGCCAGCTGTCCCCAGCACATGCTGCCAACTAGACCTGGCACTGTTAGCCACCCAGTGGTGGGTCAGACTCTGATCAAGCATTCATTCTCACAATAAGAAATGTATTTTCATTTTTCCTCCTCACAAAAGGAAGTTCTATCTAGAAATCAGACAAAACAGAACAATCAAATTTATCCTTGGTTCCTGAGACTTCCCACAGCTTCTGTATCTTTCCTCCAGCCATCTTCCAGTCCAGTCTTCCCCTCAGATATCCTTGACTATATCCATAGCTATCATTTTTATTCTACTCTTATGACAAGTCTGCTGAAAATAAAATTTCCCAACACATGCAACAATTTCTCTAAAATCCTCATAGTGCCCTTTCTGCTTCCATCTTACTGAATGTCTTACGCTCAAATTGCAATTTCTCACCTCAGGTTTGGGGACATCTTAGTATTTGCTCTTTATTTCCTTCTGTCGACGTGGTTTTGTTTTTGTGCTTACCTCACAAATGTGTCACACTCACAGAATTCAGTATAATTAGTAATTAGTTCAGGATTTACATGAACATTATTCATGCCAGACGCCTGGCTGCACACAGAGTTGGAGAACATTTGACTCTCTGGTTGCATTTCAAGTCAAGACTGAAATCACAGATTCACGAGCTAGCCCTTTTGCATGCTGGCTCATATTGTAATGATCACGATGACAATGCAGAATATTGCTTCATTTTTCTGTCATGAATCTTTACTTACAGACCTAAAAGGTATAAGTGATATTCACTTGGCAACTGACAGGACATAAGTAGCGTTATAAGTTCTATTACTCTTCAGGCAAAGCAAATACTTCTCTTGCTATGTTTCAGTACTGCACCTACTCCAGGAGCTAATGTGCGCAGTACTGAATTTGCTGGTATCATCTAAGTCAGTTTGTTTTATTCCTTTGTATATGTCTTGGGTCAGAGAAAGCATGGTATTTTGGCTTCCAGCTTTACAAGTTTCTAGGTCCGCAAAGTTAATATCTTAGGAAGGGAAGCCTTCCCATTATGTCTTAGTACTGAAGAGAATTTGGTCTGTTTCCAGAACATTCTTCACAGTGAAACACATCAAGAGAAGTATGCCATTTCTCAATAAGCATTTACACACAGCCTAATCTTATTAATCCTGTGAAAAATCATCAACACAGTCTTTTCCTACTCTATACTGTCCTTCAGTTTCCAGCCTTTCGTATGTAACAACACTGTGTACACATCTTTCTTTCTTTCTTTCTTTCATAAAGCCAATTTCCTCCCTATTAATTGACCTCAGTGCTAATTAAGCTATTGAGGCCTGCTTGTTGAGTTTATAGAAAATAACAATATTTCCATTATTTTAGCATCACTGCCCAACAATCCTGGGACAATGCCAGTAATCAATGCTCATCAATGACTCCTGGACGGGAGGAAAGGGTGCTTGCCCTGACTTCAAAAGACTGCATGACAGCTTTGGTTTTTACCAGCTTGTTTTCAGAGCGATGTCAGAAGAAATTACCTAAGGAATACTCTGAAAGAAAAAGCTTTATAAGCCAATGTCACAGCACCTGGGTCTTTCAATCCAGTTGCCCTCTACTCTTCCCAAATCTCCGAGAATACAGACAAAGTGGAATTGTTTGACTTGCCATAAATATTCTGATTTTCTCAGACTAGAAAATAAAAATATGAGAATCACTCACTTTTTCCAGAGGCCCCAGTCATGATGAACAGCTTTTAGGGAAATTCCTTCCTGTGGCAAAACATTAAGCACTAACATCTGAGCAAGCTGACCTGCTCAATCAGTGGACATTATCTAATCACACAGTGTTAGTCTGTCACTCTTCCCTGGTGTACAGTGGGGATGGATGGAGAACTTAACACTTCCTTTCAAATCCCACTCTCCTTGAACTCCTCAAAAGAACCTATCAGCCATCTCCCGCCCCCCCCCACACCCACCCCCAAAAAAAGATCAAGGTTTTCACTCTGCTAAGTTCCAGGAAGAAAAGCTGAATAGTCTAAAATTTGCTTCCTAGTCCTGATTGGATGGAGATATCCCTGGTGGTCGTCCCTATAGACTGCTTCTCCCATCACTCAACCATAGCCATTGATTGTTCTGAGTGGTCCAGCATGCACAAGCCAGACAAACAGCCCGCAAGTAAGGAAATTTCAGGCACAAATCACGTTCCTCCTGACGTACCATAACACTTACACTTTCACATTGTATGGTCAGCGTGGATCAGATTTAATTAAAGCACTCAATCCCACCATTACCATTTTTGGTGACAGTTCAGGTATAAATACATTAAGCACAATTCTTCCCAGCACTGCTTGTCAGCACTCTCCTTAAATGCCCTTTTTGTCTTCCCTAGCTTTCTTCCAAAGCTCTGAACTTTTAGCTCGTAAATGATTAGGACCTGCACGCTTCTACCTCCAATGTTCAAGTTAAATTACTGTCTTTAGCCTTTTTCTAGATTCCTCAGGAATAATATGTCTCTTCTATTGACCCATAATTCCTCCCTTTTAACTTTAATCAAAACCGCATTGACATCCCAACCTCCTTTCTCAAAGCTGACTTCTCTATATTTCTTTCTCACTGGCATAGATATAAGTTTCCCAGATCTTAGACTTGGCATCCTACTTTATCCACTCCATGCTTTCTGCTTGGTTTCATTGTTTCTTACTCCAACCTTAATCTTTGTTCCTCTGGTTTCCCTATTTTCTTTTTTATTATTATTATTTATTTTATTTGAGAGTGACAGGCAGACAGAAAAAGAGGCAGAGAGAGAGAGAGAGAATGGGTGTGCCAGGGCCTCCAGCCACTGCAAATGAACTCCAGATGCATGTGCCACCTTGTGCATCTGGCTTACATGGGTCCTGGAGAATTGAGCCTCGAACCAGGGTCCTTAGGCTTCACAGGCAAGCGCTTAACCACTAAGCCATCTCTCCAGGCCCTAATTTCCCTACTTTCTGTTGGGATCCTTCTCCCCCATTCATCAATTCAAAAATATTTATTGAAAAAAAATGTATATTTATTGACTACCAGCCAAATGCCAGGATATGTTCTGGGGGCTTATGGCACATCTGTGAACAGGACAGATAAAGGTCCCTATGAGAGCACAGCTGACATTCTGTGGGGTAGAGACAAGGCAACAAAGAAGGGACTTCATATGCAAATGTCACTAGATCAGGTCTAATACTTTAGAGAGTCAGGAAAACAGCATCAAGATGGGTTAGCTTTGTGTGGTGGTTTGAATGCATGGCCCCATATTCTCAAGCCTGCAACTTGAACCTCCAGTGGGTGGAGTCCCTGCTAGGGAAGATGTATGCCATTGGGGATGGATCTGTTAGTCTAGTCCTAAGGTATGTAGAGACCAGTTGGAGCCCTGGCTGTTTTGTGGTGCTGGCTGTTGGTGGTGTCTCTCTGCTTGGATCTATGGAAGGGACCAGCTGCTTCTGCCATTGATGGTGGTCCCCTGGAATTTGTAAGCCTCAAATAAACCCTTTCCTCCCATAAGATGTTTCTGGTTGGGTGTTTATCCCAGCAAGGAGAAGCTGACTGCAACCTTTTGTGACTAAGATTTAACCTTTAGGATGGAGTTAGCTAAGCAGACATCCTGGGGGAAAAGTCATTGGCTTGACAAAAGGTTCCACACAAAAGGTTGCCTGGCCTCGAACCTTCAAACATTCACAAATAAAGAAGGTGGCCAATATGACCAGAACAGTGTGGCTTCACTTGAATAATGCCCTTGGAAATGTCATACTGTACGCATCTCTGCCTAGGTAGTTTCTACACAGTTTTTTTAAAGGTAGCTGTTATTGGTGGGAATGTAGACTGTAATCATCATTATGGGAAACAGTATGGAGGGTCCTCAAAAAATTAAAAGCAGAGCAACCATACAATCTAGCATTCCCCACTTGTATCCAAAGGAAACAAAATTAGTATATGAAAGAACTGTCAAGCTGGGTGTGGTGTCCCACGCCTTTAATCCTAGCACTTGGGAAGCAGAGGTAGGAGGATCACAATCAGTTTGAGGCCACCCTAAGACTGCATAGTGAACTCCAGGTCAACCTGGGCTAGAGAGAGACCCTACCTCAAAAAAGAAAAAGAAAAAGAAAGAAAAAAAAGAAAACAGAAATGCCAGCACTCCTGCGTTCACTGTAGCATGGCAGACAATAATGGAAATAACATGAGTCCCTGGTGGATGATGAACAGATAAACGAAATAGGGTATGCACACACGGAAATATGATTCCGCCATAAAAAGCTGTTGCCATTCATAATAACATAATCCCCGGAGGGCATTAAAAGTGAAATTAGCCACACACAAAAGACCAAATACTCCGGGAACTTCTCTAACATGTGGAATCTAAGACTCAAAGAAACAAAGAGTAGAATGTAGATTGTCAAGGTCTGGGAGATGGGAAACTGTCCAAAGATCCAAATTTACAATTACAAGATGGTTAAGTCTTGAGGATTAAACACCCATCACTATGACTAAAATATCTGAAATTGTTTAGGAAGCACCTGTCCTGGAACACGTTAGGAGAGCCCTTTGGCCATAGCTCCTGAAAGGTAACTAAGCAGGAGGATGGGTGTAACAGTTACTTTCTTGTGGCTGGGAACAAGTTCCTGACCAGATGCAACTTAGGGGAAGAAAGAGGTCTATTCTTACTCTACAGTTTCAAGGGGAAGTTTCACGATGGGGAGGTATGGCAAGAGTAAGCAGCTGGCAGCTCACGGCAGCACAGTTGCAAGGCAGAAGAATAGCAAATTGGGTGGGGTTCTAAAACCTCAAGGCCCACCCCCAATGACATACTTCCTCCAGCAAATCTCCAGCCCTAAATGTTCCTCAACCTTTCTGAACAGCCATCACAGGTGGGGATCAAATATTCAAACACATGAGCCTATGGAGGGGGCATTTTATATTCCAACCATTGCTCTGGGTGTGTTAAATAACTTGATTATGGGAATCATCAGCATATCAATATGTCAAATCATCACATTGTATTATTTCATCAATTACACCTCAGTAAGACTGAAAAATAAAACTAAACAGATTAAAAAGAAAATCTTGGCACAGTCTACTTTGTACCACCTCCTGTGGATGTGAGCTGTCTTCTTTTATATAATATTTATTTATTTATTTATGAGAGAGAGAGCAAGAGGAAGAGGCAGATAGAGAGAGAGAATGGGCATGCCAAGTCCTCCAGCCACTGCAAACAAACTCCAGATGCATGTACCACTTTGTGCATCTGGCTTTACGTGGGTACTGGGGAATCAAACCTGGGTCCTTAGGCTTTGCAAGCAAGCACCTTCACCACTGAGCCATCTCTCCAGCCCCGTGAGCTGTCTTCTTTAACTTAAAACACATTTCTGGGAACTCTGGATACTTGTTTTCTGAATGGAAGACACCATAGGTCCCAATATCTGTACTGGGAAAGCAGAAAGTGGCATGCAATACAAAAGGACCTTCATGAAGGCAAAGGCTCAACCATCGGGTGAGATGAAAAGTATCATAGATCCCCCTCTTTGGGAAATGACTCAGCTCATCATTGTGCTTGTCCTTCTTGCCCCTAACAAGCTTGAAATGGTCCAAGAAAATTCCAGACTGCAGTCTTCTTCTTGTAGTCAGAAGTACTGTGTCAGGGAGAATATTTTTTCAAGTGTTCATGCACTGAACAAATGTGTAACTCTTTATCCTGTAGGGCCAAAGAAAAGAAGGTCTTTCTAGATGAGTAAAATAAACATATAGAGAATGTAAATTAATAAATCCTCTTAATTTTATTTTTTAAAAAAGGCATTCTAAATCGAAGGTGCTTTCAGATTTCACCTCTGGAAATTGTTTTAAGCATACCTATTGGATCCCGTCCTGGAGCTGCTAACGCAGTGTTTGTTAACTGGAGCTACTAGTGTGGCGTTTGTTAACTTTGACTACACACTGAAGAGTTTCTGCCACAGGCTGCCTGGGTCCCAGCCCAGCAATTATCACTGAATCACATCAGGAGACAGCCTGGGCATCAGAATTTTGAATCTCCCCGGGGTTTCTCCAAAATTCAGCTAAGGTTAAATGTCACTTGTACAAGGCTAGTTAATAATTGTCTTAAAGATGACCATGTCCTAAAGTCCCAGACTTTACCTAAGTAGAAGAATTATGCAAATACTATTACATTAGGGATCTGGAGATGAGGATATTATTCGGATGTCAGGGAGGCTCAAGGTAATCGCAAAAGTTCATGTGAAGGAACACGGGAAGATAGTGGTCAGTAATAAGAGATGTGATATCTCGAGGAAGATGATGGATGTGTGGGAGAGGCAATGGGCCAAGGTTCTATGGGTAGGCTCAAAATGATTTTTAAAATATTTTATTTACTTATTTATTTGAGAGAGAGGAAGATGCAAAGAGAAAGAGAGAATGGGCATGCCAGGGCCTTCAGCCACTGCAAACAAACTCCAGATGCATGCGCCCCCTTGTACATCTGGCTTATGTGGGACCTGGAGAATTGAACCAGGGTCCTTAGGCTTCACAGGCAAACGCCTTAACTGCTAAGCCATCTCTTCAGCCCTGAATTTAAAAAAAAAAAAAAAAAAAAAAAAAAAGTAAGGAAATAGCTTCTCTTCTTAAGCCTTCTGAAGTCTACAACTTTAAAAGAATAAATGTTTATTGTTTTAAAACATTAAGTTTGTAGTAATTTGTCATAATACCAACACCACCAACAACAAAACTTTACATGTCTCTCTTTGAACCTATTGATCTGAACCCAGGGATTGAATACTGGTGTAAGTCTGTATATTTTGCATTCCCTTTAACTAGACATCATTATTTAACTACAGAGGAAAGAAAAAAGTCCCCCTCCCATCTTCTTCCTGGCCCCACTGGGTGTTAGCAAAGAAGCAGTGTTCCAAGTCTGGGAGAAGGAGCATGGGACATAGGGAAGCTCTAGTTTGTAAAGGCTGCCACCTTCTGCAGTAAGCATGGTCCCACCATGGCCAAGTTCAACTAGCTTTGCAACTAGCCAGCATGTTTCCTGAAAATATAACAGAGATTTTTTTTTTTTTTTTTTCAGAGCTGGTACAAGCTGCCCCAGCGCACTGGAGGAGCAGTGGGAAAACATAAAGCAGGTCTATTACTATTCAACCTGAGCCCTGCTAAAGCCCACCCTCTTTAAGAAAAAGAAATCTTCAAGTTGGGCATGATAGCTTACACCTTTATTCCCAACAATTGTTTCAACTCCTAGGGCTGGGAAAATAGCTCAGTGGTTAAAGACACTTGCTTTCAAAGCCTGCCAGCCTGGGTTCAATTCCCCAGTTCACAAGTACTCGTGAAATAGCAATCTCTTCCTTTGTGTTGGGCCTTTGTTGTAGAGGAAAACACACTAGGCACCTTTTAGCCATCTTGCTGACATTACTGTCACTGCTCCCTAACTGCTTTTGATCCCTCTTGCAGTGTTTTAACGACTGTGCATTTCAAGAAGTCATACTCTTTGAAGAGTAGCTGTGTCTGGGAAAACTCTCCATCAGCCTGCCTGAGCAGGGTCTTGTCTGACCATCTGCCATGGTCCACAGGCAGGCTTGCTTCTGGAGTCCTGGGACTGACTGGCCTTGTGCCTAGGTCTGCAGATGGGCAGACCCGGAGTCCAAACCTGCCAGGTGGGTCTGTTGATTGGTTTTTCTAGGATTGAACTGGAATCTGTCTCTAGGCCCAGCCTGACCCCAAGATTCATAGGAGCTGATCAAGAACTAAGGCCAGCCCTGAGGCTCAGTCTGTAAGGACTCAAGGTCTAGAATCTATGGCCTTTAGGATTTCCTGGAGCCCAAGTCCATGGGAGTGGGTTCTGGAGGTGTCTTGGAGATGGAATCTGCAGGGCTGTTCTCAGAGCCTTAGTCCATAGAGGCTGGCCTGATACCAGTGCCCGTCCCGCCACACTATGGGCATGGAGCCTCATATTCAAAGGAAATAGCATGAGGGCTTGGTCCGTGAGTGTTGGCCCAGCAGAAGCTAGCCTGATTCTGGGTCAAAACTAAAACCTATGGCTGTGAAGGGCAGCCTGGGGCTGGAAGTAGCCTAGAGTCAAGAGTCACTGGAACCTTATTGGCATGGGATGGGTCTGAAGCTTAGTGCAGCCCTTTTCCAACCACAGCGCCCTTCCAGAGTTTCCTTCTTCCAAATTCTTCTGTGCAAAGAGTACCAAAGTGTTCTGGGTTGACTATGAAATGTCCCCTACTGGCTCGTGTTTGGGGGACTTTGTAGCCAGCTTTGGGGAATGATTGGATCCTGAGGGCTTCGACCTAATCCGTGGATTTATTCCATGATGGGTTCATAGCACCATAGCGTTACTGGGAGGTCATAGAAACTAGGATGTGGAGACTGGTTTTGAAGAAGTGGGTCAGTGAGGAGCCTGAAGTGGAAAGGTGTGCCTTGCCTCCTCCTCCTTTGCTCTCTGCTTCCTGCCCTGAGGTGACCACCACACTCCCTTCCACCATGACATTCTGCCTTACCACAAGCCCAAAAGCAGGGAAACCAAGTGACCTTGGCCTGAAACTTCTGAAACTGTGAAACAAAATCCACTTTCCTCCCTTTCGTTTGTTTTTCCTCAAGTATTTGTGCACGATGACAAAGAGCTGACTAATATCCACGGCATGTAGCATCGGGCTGCTCTTGCTTGAAGTAAGTTTTAATTGACTTCTGTTACCATAGAGTTCCTACGATGGTGGGAGCGTGTATCGTATGCACAGAAGCCACTTGCTGAGGAAGAGATTCATCATTCTGGGCTTTGGTGGACTATTGTATTACACCCTGATGACGTTTATATCAAATCACAGACAACTGCTAATGGAATGAAAATTTACCTTCAGGGTTTGGTTCAGTTACTAATACAAATAATATGTTGGGCTAAAGAGGTGGCTCAGGGGTTAAGAGCACTTTCTGTGCAAGCATGAGGGCCCACTTGAGTTCAATCCCCAGGACCCACATCAACAGCTAGATAAGGCCACACACAACTGTAACCCCAGCCCTTAGGGGAGCAGAGATCTGAGAAGCACTGGGATTGTGGGGAGTGGGGAGGGGATGAAAGCTTCATTATCAGCAAGACTCTGAGTCAAATAAGAACGGGCAGAAGAGCGATGGAGTCATATGCTTGATGCTCCACTCCAGCCACTGCAAGCAAGCGCACCCTGCTGTATGGGCCCATACATACACCGCATTACACACAATAATATCTTAATATGTATGTGTATATAAACTTATGTTAGAACAAATAAAGATAACAATTCCCTATCTTACAGGCTTTACCTATCCTACATTTTAATTTGCGTGATTACATCCATTCTTCTAGACCTGAAGCAGAGCAAGGGATTTGATGGTCTGACCCAGTTATCTTATCTCAAAAGTGGAGCCCAAGATTCAAATGGAGACTGGGTGACGTGTCCACCATCAAAGTACCAAAGTCTGGAATCCAAATTCTTTAGCTCCTGCATCTAAGACCAATTCCCAATCAACATGAGCTAGGTGTAGCGAGGCCAAAGGTGGAGCGACACTGTGGTCTAGTTGTCCATCTGCTTCTGAGTTCCTGCTAGGCCACCAGTGAGCTCTCCCCTACTGTCTGTTCCCAAAGACTAAAAGTCCATCCTGTGGACAATTATTTCTGCATGCATAGAAAACACACACAGACCATTCCGCTTTACTACAGAAATGGTATTTATTCCTTTTAGAAACTCTTATGAAAATCTACACTAAACTAAATTGTTGATGTTAGAAAAGGTCGCTCCACGTGGAGAGGAGGGCAGTTTAACAATTATAAGTGCACATTTCAAGAGTGTTTCTAATGAGCATCAACATCTGCATAGACCTCCAGATTAGCATGGAGAAAAGCCTGCCCCAAATAACAGAACAACCTGTGGACAAACGCAGCACACCTAAGCCATCATGGAAAGTCTCCAGCTGGTGCTTTATGCTCTAGCTCAGAAGGAGTTGAGGTTCCTTCTCCCTCAGCACTGTCTAGGGCTGTTTGCTTTTCAGTTAAAAACCTTCAGGGCTGAGCCAGGCGTGGTGGCGTACGCCTTTAATCCCAGCATTTGGGAGGCAGAGGTTAAGGCCACCCTGAGACTTGTGAATTCCAGCCTGGACAGAAGACCCTAAAAAACCAAAAAAAAAAAAAAAACCTTCAGGGCTGGAGGGATGGCTTAGCAGTTAAGGCATTTGTCTGCAAAGCCAAAGGACCCAGGTTCGATTCCCCAGGAACCACATTAGCCAGATGCTCAAAGGGGCGCATGCGTCTGGAGTTCGTTTGCAATAGCTGGAGGCCCTGACACACCCATTCTCTCTCTCTCCCTCTTTCTCTGTCAAATAAATAAATATAAAATATTTTTTAAAAATAAAATAATAAATTTTTTTTAAATAACCTTCCAATACATACTTGAACCAAGTAAAGAGGGAGGGTGAGAGGGCAAAATTTTCACCCATCCCAAAGCCTTCGTCTTAAGCCATAAGCATAAACACTAGAGCAGTTTATGACTGGTTGTATTATTTTGTGGTTTCTTTGCCACCCAGTTAGGTGCTATTGAAATCTATTTATTGATAGGGACGTTAGGCCATTTTTTCTATCCCTTATCAATTATTGAAGCAGGGAATGGTAGCAGATCAGCGAGGAAGGCAGTAAGGAAGAACAATTAACTACCTGAAGTTTAGACATTGGCTGCCTCTAACTTCCTCTTCCCTCTGGTCATTCTCACTTTCATGCACCAAACAAAGACTTTTTAAAGAATCTTCAAAATGTGTTCCCTTAAGGGTTTTCTTTCAAAATGAAGCCTTGCTTTAGACATCTCTTTTGTGCATGCTCTGCAGGGCAGCTGGACAATTTCCAATGCGCCTCGGCTTATACACTCTGTTTTATTTTCCTCTTTAACAATTTCCATCTCAAACACGCTGTGGAGGCAGCCGACACATTAAAAAACCGTCAGCAAGGTTCAGTTTTAAGGAGAGTAGCCGTGGGCAGAGCTTTGATCCTTTATCTCCTAACAACAGACAAACAGGTCCACAGAAAGTCACGGCAAACCCTGAATCAGGCAGAACAAAAATATCAGATTCAAAGGCTCTTTGCCTTTCAGAAATGAGTCTATCCGCTCTGTTTTCCTTTCCTTCTCGCTTCCAAGTCTGGGTGCACTCCCTGCTTGGGCCTTTAACTGGGAGTGCCTGACGAGCACATGGCACACCCAACGTGTTCCATGGTCTCAAAAGCAGGAAGCATGAAAAGACAAATGTGTGCCATTTCCCTAACGTTCAGTGTCCATCTATGCTTGGTCTAACCTTATGGTGGTTTGAATGAAAAGTTCCCCAGCAGCTTCCTGCGTTTTGAATATTTGGTCCCCAGCTAGTGGCAATTTGGGAAAGAAGTGGAGCCTTACGGAAGGAGGTGTGTCACTGTGGGTGGGGGCGGGGCTTGAGGTGAATTAGCCAAGCCCTACTGGGTGTTCCTAACCAGCTCAAACTACTTCCTTCCCTGGCTGTTTGCTCCTGCTTTGTTTTCTCGGATACCATTGAAAGGGGGGTACAGTTAGGGTGACTGGACCCCTGAAGGTAAAAAAGGCAGGAAAGTTTGCACTTGCTAGAAATCAAAGATGATCTGACTGCTTATCTCTTGCCTAGTTCCCTAGACCTGTTTTTCCACAAACAACCAGGACCCCTCCTGGGAGGGAGGTCGTTCATAGGATTTTAAACACTGTGGTTAATCAAGTTTAGCCCTCAGAACTTGGTGTCAGGGCTAACCTCTTCCTCAGACAGCCCCGAGTCCTAGCCAGCCAGCTGGACCTCTGGTTTACCTGAGCGGAAAGACAGCCCACCTCCATAAGGTTAAAAATACCTTTGCAAGGGGAGGGCTGTCTCTCTGATCACTTGGGAACTTCCAACTAAGTCAGCCCAGGCCCAGGCCCAGCCAGGAGAGACCCTAATCCTTACTCCCCACGTGAGTTCTTTATCCCCTCCAGCTACCCGCATAGCAGAGCTCCTTGAACTTTCTTTTCTATTCTTTTACATGCTTTTTTCCAGGCCCTCCACATGGGCTCTCTAGCCATGTGGGTGCCTTTCCTTGGCTCTGGACTTCCCTCAATAAATATTATAATTTATAATTATCCTTCTCAGTCTTCTTTTTTATTAAAATACACAAAATAAAATATATTATTATATAAAATTTATATTAAACTAAAATATTTTATTTATTTATTTATTTATTTGAGAGAAAGAGGCAGAGAGAGAGACAGAGGCCTCCAGCCACTGCAAATGAACTCCAGACTCATGTGCCCCCTTGTGCATCTGACTTATGTGGGTCCCGGAGAGTTGAACCAGGATCCTTTGTCTTTGCAGGCAAACGCCTTAACCACTAAGCCACCTCTCCAGCCCTCAGTCTCCTTTTTTTATTCAATTCTTTGATTTAAATTAGTAGCAAACCTAGGGAATGGGGTTCAAGGACTTTCTTGAGCCTCTAGCTCCCTGTTACACCATGACGCTTCCCCTTGAAACTAGAAGACAAAACAAACCCTTTCCTCCCATACACTGCTTTGGTCAGGTTTTGGTCCCAACAACCAGAAGGTAATTGCTTATAAACCTGAAGTTTGAAGTTTATGGATCCTGAATTTTCCCCCTTCAATATTCCAATTGATTTTTATTATTATTTTAAGATGTAAGATTTTCTGCTTCTGACAGTCAAGCAGAATAATGCGCTCAATGAGAAGATATGTAAAGATGCGTCACCAATGCACATTTTCTTTCTTTTGGGGGAGGGAGGGGAACTTTTCAGGATAGGGTCTCATTCTGAATTCCCAGGCTGGCCTCAAACTCACAGTAATGCATATTTTTTTAACACTTCCTTGAGTATAATTCACAAACGATTCAATTCACCCAGCTACACTAACATTTAGTGCACAAGAAGCCATACAATATGTGGTCCTTTGTAATTTCTTTCATTCACTTCTCATACTGTTTACAAGGTTTCTCTCTGCTACAGTATGTATCATAAGCCACTCCTCTGATGGCTGAATAACATTCCATTACATAGATATTTGTTCATCAATCAGTTGATAGACATTGAGGGGTGTTTGTTTTATCCTTTTCTTAGCTATAAAGAAAACTTTTGCTGGAAACATTTGTTTATAGGTTTTGATGGATACATTTTACTTGGTTAAATTTATGGTTAAGAATGGAATTTCTGGGGTATACAGTTTTCACCCGTTTTCACCATGTTTAACCACTTGAAAGAGTTGCCTCATTTCTTTTCAAGCAGTGCCTATCAGTTTTCATTTCCAACAGCCATGTATCCGGGTTCTGACTTTTAGTTCTCCTCCCTAACTCTTCTTGTTGCCATATTTTTTATTACAGCCACATCTAATGAATGTCAAGGAGTAACCTCATCATGGTTTTTGACATGCAGTTTCTTGATGGCTCGTGAAATTGAACATCTTTTCATGTGCTATAGGACATTTGTGCATTTCCTTTGAGAAATGTTTGTCTAGATCATTTGTCTGGTTTCTTACTTGAGATATTTTCCTCATTATCAGTGGGTGGCAAAAACTGTACAGATACAAGTATCTTGTCAGTGAGAAAATTTACAAAACTTGGGCTAGAGAGATGGCTCAGCAGTTAAGGCACTTGCCTACAAAGCCCAAGGACCTGAGTTTGATTCCTCAGGACCCAAGTAAAGCCAGGTGCACAAAGTGGTTCATGTGTCTAGTTCATTTGCAGTGGCTAGAGGCCCTGGCACGTGCTCTCTCTCTCTTCTTATATATGTATGTGTATTATGTATGTATCTGCCTCTTTATCTCTCTAATAAGTAAAATACTTTTTAAAAATTTACAAAACCTGGGCTGGAGAGATTGCTTAGCAGTTAAGGCATTTTCCGGTGAAGCCTAAGAAGCCCAGTTCGATTCTCCAGGTCCCATGTAAGCCAGATGCACAAAGGGGCGCATGCATCTGGAGTTTGTTTGTAGTAGCTAGAGGCCCTGTCATGCCCATTCTCACTCTCCCTCTCTCTCTTTCCCCCCTTTCTCTGTCTCTAATAAATAAGTAAATGAAAATAAAATAAAATCTTTTAAAAAAATTTACAGCCGGGCGTGGTAGCACATGCCTTTAATCCCAGCACTCAGGAGGCAGAGGTGAGAGGATTGCCATGAGTTCAAGGCCACCCTTAGACTACAGAGTGAATTCCAGGTCAGCCTGGGCTAGTGCGAGACCCTACCTCAAAAAAAAATTACAAAACGTTTCTCCAATTGTATATCATACAACCTCTACTTTTACTTATTTGCTCATTTATTTTGTATGAACATGTGTGTGTGATATGTGCACGTGAGCATGTGCATGCGCATGGCATGCATGTTGTGCAGATGTGCGAGCACACATATGCACGAACATGTGGAGGCCAGAGGTCAATGTCTGGTGTCTTCCTCGATGGCTCTTTCACTTCCTGAGAGGAGGCTCTCACGGAACCTCCAGAGCTCATCCATTCAGCTAGTCCAGCTGGCCAGCTTGCCCCACGAACCCATCAGTCTCGGCCTACTGAATGCTGGGATTGTAGGGGTTAACATGGGTGTGAGAAATCCACAGTTTGGCCCTGACACTTACATGGCAAACACTTTACTGACCAAGCCATCCTTCCAGCCCTCCCCCTTTCACTTTCTTGATGGCACAAAAGTGTGTGTGTGTTTTTAATTTTTATTTTCTTTATTTGAGAGAGAGAGAGGAAGAGATAGAGAGAGAATGGGCACTCCAGGGCCTTTTCAAGCACTATGAATGAACTCCAGACATGCACACCCTTGTGCACATGTGCGACATGGCACGCTTGTGTTACTTTTGCATCTGGCTAAACGTGGGACGTGGAGATCTGAACAAGTGTTCTTAGGCTTCACAAGCGGGTGCCTTAACCGCTAAGCCATCTCTCCAGCCTGGTTTTTTTTCTTAATTTTGATGATATCATAGGTGTA
This sequence comes from Orientallactaga sibirica, assembly GCA_036365145.1. NCBI lineage: Eukaryota > Metazoa > Chordata > Mammalia > Rodentia > Dipodidae > Orientallactaga > Orientallactaga sibirica. Next base: position 24,181,423 of record JAEOAD010000007.1, on the reverse strand, counting down.
ATCTTTCCCCCTTTATTCCCTTTCTCATGGAACTGGAGGACCATATGGCCAGAAACGTACTCATTCCTTAGTATCCATGTCAAGTTAAGAATCATGTAAATGTTGCAGAAACAAAATGGTCAAGAAACACTACCTAGTAGTTTGTGAACAAAACTGTATCAAAATGCTTTACATCGCCCCAGAACGTATGTCTACAGTCTGCTGGTTACTGAAATCTACAGAAAAGGGGTACAAAATGACATTTGCCAACTAAGAATTTATTCAAAGATGCCCTTGTTACTATAACTACTGCTGTTCAAAGCCGTGGGTTTTGTTCAATTTGAAAGGGCCTTCAAAATTATAGATGCCATTTGAAAAAACTGGAATCAAAATTCAATCCAAAAAGTCATTTAACATTTGTCTTTTAATGTTAAGTCTTGTGCAATTTTCTTTAACCATTTACGTGAGTTGTGTAGCAGACACTAGCCAAAGAAGACTGATTCTCGCAAGATGGTTACAAATTTGAGTTGTTTCAGTCAATAGTGCTACTGAGAGTTTTTCAACAAAGGAGGAGGAAGACTGAAAGGGATTTAATGAGTCTTGGGTATGTGGTGAGCCAGGAATAGGTCATTATACTGTGAAGCTGTCTCTCTGTAAACAGATCAATCCACATAGTATTTGTGTGGAAGGGAATAAGGGTGAGGCCAGGTAGGGCTATAACCATCTGCCAGATGACCACAATATATCCTTTTTTTTTTTTTTTTTTAAACCTGTCAGAACAGCCTTGACCACTTAAGAACTAAATTGAAACATGACCACTCACAGCCTCACTGGATGAATTAAGCCTGCTAGATAATAGGAATTGTAGTCTGCTCACTTTGCAGGTAGAACACCGACAACTCAATGCTACTAATAGTCTCCCCATGTGCCCACCACCTCCACTAAAACCCCAGCCACTTCTCTTGCTAACGGCAAAGGTTTCTAAGAAACTGAATCTCAAATCACCAGAAAAATGCCTTTAATTGGAGTTTTGTTTTCTAAATCTTTTTAAAGAAAAGTTCTTTCGCTTTCTCCCACTAAGAAAAAAATAATTGAAAGAGATAAATCAAAGCCGCATGCCCAGTTTTATAATTCCACCCTCATCTTCCAAAACACCATCCGGGGGAACTTTGCTAGTATACGACGGCAAACTTTGACTGGAATTATTAATACGACATTGAAGAGTATCTTTTTCTTTCCCAACAAAAAAAGCTTCAGGATCTTTAGAAAATTGTGTCTTTATTTCCTGACTGTGTTCACAAGAAAATATCAGGGTTGTTGGCAGAACAAAAATTGCTACATTATATATAATAACACTCTGGGTTTCTACAACTCTGCCAAACTTCAAGTGTTTTTGAAAATATTGTCTTTGCCATGTACCCAAGGCCTGGAGCAAGAAATGACTTTACCTGTGACAAGGCTCGGGAGTTGCAGCACAGAACGTCTCCTCATCACCAGTAATGTGTGCTCATCAACAGAGACTAGATGCCCCTGCTCAGGTCATCTGGCTGTGTGTCCATTTCCACAGCAGTCAGCCAGACACCTCAGATATATGCAGCCTACACACATATACACACACACACATGCACATACACACACATGCATACATACACACATGCACACACATTCACACACGCATATACACAAGCACACAAACACACAGACACACAGACACACACACATGCACATACACACACATGCATACATACACACATGCACACACATTCACACACACATACACACAAGCACACAGACACACAGACACACACACACATGCACATACACACATGCATACATACACACATGCACACACACATACACATGCATACACACAAGCACACATACACAGACACACACATGCACACACACAAACACACATACATACACGCATGCACACACCATGGACAAGCTCAGAACCCATCAGGTCTCATCTCTGGGTCTGTAGGAGGATGGTAAGAGTTACGGTAACTTTCTATTTGCTCTCACTCTTCTAGGCTCAATGAAGCTTTAAGGGACACTGGTCCACATGCCCCAGACCCAAGCTGACTAACATACCAATGAGAAAAAAAAAAATCTGTGGAGTCAGACAGATCCAAGTCTGAGTTCTGACTCCAGCACGACGTTGAATAAGTGTACTACCCTCCAGCTCGCCTGAAAAATAGTAACACTGTCTGCAAAGATTGCAGTGATAATGAGTGACGAGGATAAGAAACGTGAACCTGAGCACAGGCCTTGTGCTGAGGCCTGGTATGTGGGTTGCATCTAGTGTGTTATTTTGATATGATAATTAAGAATCAGTGAGTTGGGCTGGAGAGATGGCTTAGTGGTTAAGGCATTTGCCTGCAAAGCCAAAGGACCCAGGTTCAATTCCCCAGGACCCACATAAGCCAGATGCACAAGGAGGCGTATGCATCTAGAGTTCGTTTGCAGTGGATGGAGGCCCTGGCATACCCATTCTCTTTCTCTCTTTCTCTCTCTCTCTCTCTCTCGCTCACTCGCTTGCTCTCGCTCTCTCAAATAAATAAAAATAAAATTTAAAAAAAAATTTTAAAGAATCAGTGAGTTGTGCAAATACAGGAAAGTCAGCCTTCCATAGATCCACCCATGGATGCAGAGTGCTCCAAAAACAGTTCTTACAATCTCCTCTAATACAGGAAACTGCCAAGCTCCAGTCAGCTGGACATGAACTGTGGCAGCACACCCTGAGCAAGCCCAAGTATGTACACATGCTTACTCGGTGAATCTCTGACTAGGATCATCTGACAGGTTAAGATGCTCTGCCTTACGTACTGGGAAAACCAGGACTGAGATGTACATTTGTTTTTCAAGGGATTGTGACCTACTGGCAGGTTACATCATTCTGTGTAGTAATGGTAGACAAACTGCAATCCAAGACCATGCAGAGAGCCCCCATGAAAACCAAGACCCTCCACAGAGCCTAGGAAGGGCTTTGCCAGGACTCAAACCCACTGAGTATGCTTCGGGCCCAGAGTACAGCACAGTAAAGAAAGTATATGTTCACTGGTTCTTATGGGGAGAGAGACTGGCAATCCTGGTGCCCCCATCCCTCTTCCCTGGGCTTTCTGCTCTGTGTGAATGGAATAGGAAGAGCTGCCAAATGCTTGTGTATTTGCCTGTGTGCTTCCTCCATCTATCAGGGCTCAGAGTGCCCTGCACTAGCCAAGGTGGTTTTCCTTTGTAGCCTTGTGTTTTGGTGGGTGTTTGGTCAGTTTTCATCAAGTGCCCTACCGCCCTTTGCAAGAGTGACCAACATATCTTCCCATCCAAAGGCTTTGTGTATTATTTTCGGAATATCCAAGTACCTCATGAGGCAGTCAAACAAAAACTATGGGCATCAAGGTCATCCAAGGGCATGGACAGGATAGGCATGGCATATGGCCCTATTTGGGCAAGTCACCAGGCAGTGAGCAAATCCTGACCGATGGTTCCCTGTGGAGCCTCCCCTCCCTCCAGTCAGCCTGAAAGGGAGCTGGCTCCTCTGTCTCTACCCCTGGTGAGGCTGCAAATGCCAGCCCTGGTCAGGCCAGGAGACACTCCGCAGGCAGCTCCCCCATTAGAGGGACAGGAAGACAACAGCTCCTCTAAGGCCTGCGGGGGCACCTGCCGAGGGGCCCTCCATTGAGAGAGAGCGTGGCATCTGGTGTCCTCTCATTATTCTCCTGGCCCAACAGCCTCTCCTGGACACATCCACCTGGAACACTCTGCCAGTCACACAGCTGGTGGCCCTGTCAAGAAATGGAAGCATCTTCAGTGCTTTTGTTCTCCAGCCCAGTGTTGCCTGGCCAAGTCCACTTCCCAACACACACACACACACACACACACACACACACACACACACACACACACACACACACACACTGTAATCCCATACACTGTAATCAAGGGATGTCGGAAACAAAGACTGGCCAAAGCTTGCTTCAAAGCTCTAGCTCGCTGCCAGTTTCTCTGCCGATCTTCCCAATAAGCTCCAGACTGTCTAGTTGAAAGCTCACAGCACTTTGGAACCTGCCCTCTCCCTCCTTCTAGCCACTTCCTGCCGTGTCCTCCTTTTTCCTCTAGGTTGGTTCTGAATCCCTCCAGTCCCGTAAGTGCTCCTCTCTCCTTCCCTCACCCTCCTCCTTGTATAAAGCTTTTGCCTCCAAATATAACACTCCCTGCAGCTCTAACCTATTATCTTCTTGCCCTTCAGAATTTATTCAGAACTCAGATAAAATACCTTTTCCTCCTGGAAGCTATCCTTTCCCCTGACTCCCAAACTAAGACTAAGGGAGATGATATCCTTTATCTGAGTTCCCAAAGTGCTTAGTGCTGCCACATATTACCATGCAGTACATGATTATGATTACCACTTTTGTATTGATTATCACTCCCTCCTGCCCCAAAACACTCTATATATTAAGCTCCCTGGGAACAAGATTCTGTGGTTCACCTTTATGAGCATACCCCTTACCTAACATAGTGTTTGACAGGTAAACGGAGAGTCTGTAAAAATCTTCCACATGAATGGATGACAGCAAAGTGCATCCAAGTTAAAAAAGAATAAATAGGCCAGGCGTGGTGGCGCACGCCTTTAATCCCAGCACTTGGGAGGCAGAGGTAGGAGGATCGCCATGAGTTCGAGGCCACCCTGAAACTACAAAGTGAATTCCAGGTCTGCCTGAGCTAGAGTGAACCCTACCTCGAAAAACAAAACAAAAAAAAAAAAGAAGAAAAGAAAAGAATAAATGGGGCTGGAGAGATGGCTTAGCGGTTAAGGTGCCTGCCTAAGAACATGCAATCAAATCTCTAGGTCCCATGTTTAGCCAGACACAAAAGTGACACAAGAACACAATGTCACACAAGCCCACAAGGGGGCACAGGCATCTGGAGTTTGTTCACAGAGGCTGAGAGGCCACTGACATGCCCATTCTCTATCTCTGTCTCTCTCTGTCTCTCTCTAATTAAAAAATAAATGTATAAATGGGGGCCAGGGGTAGGGCTCAGTGGCAAAGCACTTAAATAGAATGCATGGTAAGCTCAGATGAAGGAGATTTCTAACAAAGCATTAGTTCAACCATTTTCTCTTTGTAAATACAGGAGTGGGAACCCAGAGCAATTAGAATCCCATCCGGAATGAAACTCAGGTGCTCAAGCTTCCCCAAAAAAAAAAAAAAAAACTCTTGTAAACATTACAGATTCAAAAACTGACCATTTACAGGTCAAGTTCTTCTTTTAGGTTAGGCTTTTCAAGCTCTGTATCCCATCCATCCAATCAGGGTAAAATTTGGAAGCACAGCAGGAGTGAGCTTTCCAGGGGAAACCCACCTTGGTCTACTTGGTTGGAATGTCATGTGATACACGCCCACTTAGGGGATCTCGTGTTTTTCTTTCACGTTCTCCCTTCTCTGTGTAAAATGATGGTCATGGACAGCCAGGCATTCTACCATCAGAACATCTTCAGAACCCTCTGATGGTCATAATAAACAGCAGCGGGAGAAAACTTGAGCTGTCTTTCTAAATTCATTGCTGATTTATTGAGTTAATCTCTGACAAGTATGATAAACTGTTTTCTCTAGGAAAATAACCAACACCACATTTCCTCCTGTGGAGCTTCACTTTGGCAGTATATTATCATCTAAATTATAAAAACTTGGTGACCTTAAGTGGACTGTATTATATATGTAACCCCTCTGGAAACAGGACTTCAACCCCAGATCCTTTTTCCCATGGCGCCCTGGCCTGAGCGCAGAGGGAACTGAACACCCATGACACTGGGCAGGTTGACAAGCAGAGGTCCTTCAGCACACTACTTAAGTAGGAAGCTGAACGTTACCTCAGTTGAAAAATCCTGAGGCTATGGGGGACATACATTCACATTCAAAACATCATACCTTCTGAAAAATAAAACAAAAACCAGACTAGACTGAAGGACTGAAATGTCCCTAAAGTAACTGACACCTTTCCACATGAAACACTGCAGATATCACCTTTCCTCAAGGGAATTTTTCTTCTTTCACAGCAGGAAGCAACTCTGTCATTATTCTTTTAATGCACAGAAAGACTTTGAAAAATTGCCAGCAAGGGACTTTTAAAGAATAAGCTGTTTATTTACAAGCGATTTCTTTAGAGACATGGACCCTGTCCTATTCATCTCTATAATTATGGGCCTTTTATAATTGTTCAATGACTGCCTGTTGAATGCTGTATGAATAACAATACTTAACAAGAAACAGGATAGCTAGAGAGAATGCTTACACCACCATCTGAATAATGAAAAAGTGATTCTTTACTCCCAAGTTCCCACCAAGAGGAGGAATTTTTTTTAAGCCTAGTTTGTATGCATTTCTGGTTATAAGAAGTTTGCTTACCACTTGAAGCCCACCTTCTTGCTTTGCATAGTTCATGGGCTTCATTAAATGCTGCTTTCCTGAAGTTTCCATTTGCTTTGGCACAACACTATAGTTGACTTCTACAGCCATAAGTTTCTTGACTTATTTTCTATCAAATCACTCCCCCCAACCAAGAAGACGTTGAAAACTATAAGAAACACATGGTAGCAGTTGCACACACAGAAATTTTATAGATATCTGTTGGTTTCAAACCTATTCCAAGAATATGAGGTGTGATGGGATGAGCGGGATGCTGTAAGTGTTCTTCACTCTCTGTGATGTGAAGAGTCACAGGGGACACAGAAATCCAAACAACAGCCTGGCACCTGGCTTCAGAGAAGACTGGGGGTTAAAGCTACGGCTCAGTAGTAGGGCACTTGTCTAGTATGTGCAAGGTTTGATCTTAAAAACAGAGAGAAGGAGGAGAAAAGTTAGAAAGGAGAGACAGGAGGAAAGGGAGGAAGGATCAAGTGGTGATGAAATTTCTCCAAAGATAGGCATCAAGATAGTCACACTTCCATGTATATGAGGTGATGTCTTCAATTTGGATTGGGAAAGTGGTGTCATATGGTCCCACAGGGGCAGGGATAGAGAAGAGATATAGTAGTCACCCCTATCCACAGGGATATGTCCCAAGACCCCTAGTGGATGTCTGAAAGTGTGGATAATTCAGAACTCTATTTATAGTATGTTTCTCCTGAAGTATTCTACATCATTGCCATGGAAGACCAGAGCTAACCTATCTTTTCCAATTTTATGCTCTGGTGATTTCTTGGCATCATTACTAGGGCACAGTAGTCATTATTTTGTTTGTTTGTTTGTTTGTTTGTTTGTTTGTTTGTTTGTTTTATTTTGGAGACAGAGAGAGAGAGAAGGAGAGAGAGAATTGGAGCACCAAGGCCTCAGCCACTGCAGTCAAACTCCAGACACTTGCGCCACCTAGCAGGCATGTCTGACCTTGCACCTGCCTCCCTTGTGCATCGAGTTCATGTGGGATCTGAGAGTCAAACATGGGTCCTTGGGCTTCGCAGGCAAGCACCTTGACTGCTAAGCCATCTCTCCAGCCCTGACACAGCAGTCCATCTGATAAACAAGAGGGCTACTAAGTGATAAAAGGGTAGGTGATATAAACAATTTGGATACAAAAGGATTGTCAGTGTTCTGAACAGGTTAAAAGGCTGAAAAAGGTTCTTAACGCAAAGCCTCATTTCCTCATTCATGGAGAGGTGATCATATCACTAGTGTGGAATCATTTTTGTAAGGGTTTCAATTGAGATTATATCACAGGCCTCAACTAAAGGGCTTCTTCCTCTCTATAGCAGCACCCTCTTCTTCCTCTCTATAGCAGCATCCTACCTAATCATGAAGTTGACCATTTATGGCAATGTGTCAGGTCAAGAGCTAAAGCCTAGCAATAGCTAATTACACTCCTCACATCTTAGCAGACCCACTGTCTTTCTGTTTTCCTGTTGTTGCAGTTGTCTTTTTGTGGCTAAGACAAAACACCTGACCAGAAGCAGCTGATGAGAGAAAGGGTTTATTTCAGCTTACAGTCTTGAAGGGAAATTGCATCATGGCATGGCAGAGCAGAGGTGTGATGGCTTCATTCAGGTGTCCCCATAAACTTCTGAATGCTTGATCCCCAGCCAATGGCAATTTGGGAACTGGAACCTTGTGGGAGGTGTGTTGTTGGGGGTGGGCTTATGTGTTTTATAGCCAGCTTCCCCTTGTCCATGTTTGGCACACTCTCCTGCTGCTGTTGTCCACCTGATGTTGGCCAGGAGGTGGCGTCCACCCTCTGCTCATACCATTGTTTTCCCCTGCCATCGTGGAGCTTCCCCCTCAAGCCTGGAAGCCAAAATAAACCCTTTCCTCCCATAAACTACTTTTGGTCAGGTACTTTCTGCCAGCGACGTGAAGCTAACTGCAAGAAGCTGCTGGGCATTGTGTCATGCCACAGCATCTGGGAAGTAGCAGCAAGAGTGTGCTAGCTCTAGCAAGGGGGATTGAGCTATAATATCCCCAAGGCCTGCCCCAACTGACACACCTCCTCCAGCAAGGCTCCACCTCCAAAGTGCCACCGGCTGGGGATTGAGTATGAGGCTAATTCACAAACACATGAGGCCAGGGGGACATTTCACATTAAAACTACAACCTGAAACCGGAAAGCTGGAGCAGTGTTCATTCACATGCTATCCTAGTGGTGAGAGGAGGTAGGAACTTACTAGTCCAGTTCCTTCAAGATAAATGTAGACATGAAGCACAGTGTTTGAGCTAGCATCAAGAACTCAAATTCTTGGGGTTAGAGAGATGGCTCAGTGGTTAATCGTGCTTGCTTGCAAAGCCTGATGGCTCACGTTTTATTCCCTAATACCCATATAAAGCTACATGCACAAAGTAGCGCAGACATCTGGAATTCATTTGTAGCACACCCATTCTATCTCTCTCTGTAGATAATTTTTTAAAATGTACTCAGGGCTAAAAGATGGCTCAGCAGGCCGGGCGTGGTGGCGCACGCCTTTAATCCCAGCACTTGGGAGGCAGAGGTAGGAGGATCGCCGAGAGTTCGAGGCCACCCTGAGACTACATAGTTAATTCCAGGTCAGCCTGGACCAGAGTGAGACCCTACCTCAAAAAAAAAAAAAAAAAAAAAAGATGGCTCAGCAGTTAAGGCTTGCAAAGCCTAAGAACCCAGGTTCAATTCCTCAGTACCCATGTAAAGGCAGATGCACAGGGTGGCACATGTGGCTGGAGTTCATTTGCAGTGGATGAAGGCAGGCCCTAGCACACCCATTTTCTTTTTCTCTCTCTTTCTCCTTTTCTCTCATAAATAAGTAAATAAAATATTTTTAATAAAACTCTCAAATGTCTGTAGCAATCATCCATGTAATAGAAATATGAGAAGCAGGTTGGGTACAACACCAGGGAAGGTTAGAGCTATGGCACAAGAGCAGTAATAAGATCCCTCTTGAAAGCGAATGGTGACGCTTGGTTTGCCTCTGATTTTTCTATGTAAGAATGCAAGTCTAGCATGGCTACAGCTTTTAGTTTCTGAACAGAGGCCAGAAATCATTTATGAAATTTTATGAATTCTAAATATTAGCATCAAGCTACATGAAAAACAAGCACATTCTGTAGGCCAAATAAGAACCCTTCTGTGCCAAGTCAACCTGGGGGCCATCCAGTTGCTACTTCTGATCTATAAATCATCATTATGACCACCACATGGCCACCCCTGGCAGAATGTCAAACGTGAACCATTTCTCTTGCCACCCATGACCACTTTTGTTCCTGGGTTCCTATTCAACCAAGACTAGCAAGAGAGTGATAGAGAGAAGTCAGTCTGCGTGGACTCATGACTGCCCGGGAGACATCTTACTAAGATCCCTTCAGATGCTTTCTTCAACAACTCTGAAGCCCCTTGACATTGAAGGATGTGTCTTCTGATGCTAGACAAAGAAGAAAAGAGGCAGGTCTGGCTCAACTCAGGGGCTCCGCCACCCCCATCTGGGACTGCTGACCTTGATAAGTGTGGTGGAAAGCTGCTGGCTCTCAGGCCACGGACATTTGGAAGCACAGGTGCAGCCCAAAACCCTGGAAGGATTTGGCCAGGCATTCCTGAGACAAGCCCAGGCTTGAGTGGGACACTCCCCTGACAGTCTCTGCAAGAGGCTGAATCTGTCACTGTCTGGCTGCCCTGACCACAATGGCTGTCTGAGACAAGTGCTGACACAGGTTGACACCGAATGCCTGAAAGAGGGCTCAGTCAAGCAGGCATTTGTCACAGAAAACTCCCCCAACTCATATTTCACAGGGCAGTCAGAGGCAGCCGGGCGGGGACCCTGAAGGAGTTCACTAGGAATATCTGCATTGGCAGGCATCACACAGGGACAGCTGGGCTGAAGCCAGAGAAGCCTTCTTTGGTGACAACTGTTCAAAGGCCCTCAGGAATGGTACAGATGGAGCCAGCCAGGCCTCGCCCATCCCACTCCCATACTTCGATGCATGGTCCTGTAACACCCCCATGAGGATTCCAGTGGAATGAGCACCAGGAAGCTGGGCCAGGCTGGGTGGAAGGTACACATTTAGAAGCAATGGCAGCCTGGAGGCCAAGCCTTACCCAGGTTCACAGCAGCTGCAAGCCTTTAGCTTCTTGTCCCAACAGTAGAGGAAGCAACGCAAGCGCCTTGGGACTTATCCTATAGAAGAATAAGGATAATGCGAGCAAAGCAAGCCCCTTGGGACTTAAACCACACAAGGAAAGGGTTTTACTTTTCTTTCATCATTGCTACTCTGCAATGTGCTCTAGAGAACTTGATTCTGTGCTCAATCTGTCTAATTGGTTGGAAAGAAAAATGGAAGAAAAAAAAAAGGCAGAGGAAACACCATCAAATTTAGTTTTGTCTTGGGAGTTCCACAAAGAAATGACTCCTTTCCCTCACTCTTTCTAATTGAGTTGCATGACAATCAAAGGTGGGGATTGTTGCCAAGCGCCTTGTCCATTAACTCAGTTGCTCCCAGAGCCCTGTTCGAAAGCCCGCCCTGCATTGGAAATGACTTCTTACCTCCTCCGGGAAACTTGAGAAGCAAGTTTGAAATAATAATCAAAAGATGAAATCTCTCTCGGAGAAACCACAATTCCAATTAAAAAGCTGAACAGGTTTGTAGTGACACAGTTCCAAATAAGGCAGTATAAGGAATTAGGTGAGGACTAGAGAGGGCTCGGAGGTTAAGTGTGCTTCCTGTGCAAGCATGAGGGCCTGCGGGAGGGCTGAGACCGTCCACGTCTGAATTACCAGAACCCACATAAACAACTGCAGGTGGCCACATACCCTTGTAGCCCCAGTCCTGTGGGGAGTGGAGATCCACCAGAGAATCACCCTGGCTTGCATATCGCAAGCTCCAGGTCAGTAAGACCCTGTCACAAGGAAAAACAGACAGGTGAGTGGGGGTCATCTAATGTTCTTCTCTGGCCACCATAGGCGAGCCCAGTCAGCACTGCAGCAAAACACACACCTCACCACACACACTGTGTATACACACAGAAGAAATAATGAGTGTTGAGCTGGAGAGATGGCTTAGCAGTTAAGGCATTTGCCAGCAAAGCCAAAGGATCCTGGTTCAGCTCTCCAGGACTCACATAAGCCAGATGCACAAGGGAGTGTATGTATCTGGAGTTCGTTTGCAGTGGCTGGAGGCCCTGGTGTGCCCATTCTCTCCCTCCTTCTCTCTCTCTCTCTCTCTCTCTCTCTCTCTCTCTCTCTCAAATAAATAAAATATTTAAAAATAAATAAATAAAAAGAATTAATGATTGCTAAAATACAAGTAACCAGATATGTGACAGTAATCCTATCAAAACTAACCACAAGCATGTAATATTGAACACTTAGCATGGAAAAAGCCTTCCTCTATGCTTTTATGTAGACTTGACCGAATCCTCACAAGAGCCAACATTATTATCCAACATTACAGATGAAGAAAACTAGCTCCAGAAGGCTCAATTAAATTTTCTAACTCAGACAACTTGGAAACGTTAGAGTCAGGTTTGCAACTGAGCAGTTCCTTGAACATAGAACAAGATGTTTATTGATTAGAGTTGCTAAGGGGTAGTAGAGAAATAGTTCAAATTAGAGTAAGAACTGTTTGGTTTATTCTTACAATATAAACAATACCTATCAGTTTTGGTGATTTTTCTTAAAACATAAAAATAAGCAGAAAGGGCTGGAGAGATGGCTTAGTGGTTAAGGCACCTGCCTGCGAAGCCTAAAATCGCCCGTTCAGATCTCCAGGTCCCCCATTTAGCCAGACACAAAAGTGATGCAAGTGCACAATGTCACACATGCACACAAGGGGACACATGCATCTGGAATTCATTCACAGCAACTGAGAAGCCCTGGAGTGCCCATTCTCTTTCTACCTCTTCCTCTCTCTCTCTCTCTCTTTCCATATATATATAATTTAATTTTTTTAAATAAGCAGAATTTTTTTTTTAAAAATCACATAAAATTTTGACAAGTGATCAAAAATAAATGTAAAATCTCAGCACTCAATTTGAAAAATCAGAATAGCATATGTCATATATATATCACATTGACAAATGCCTTGCAGAATAGTGATAACCAGTGTGGTAAAAGTGTACTGTCAACCACCACTGGAAAAGGAGTTGATTTACACAGCTGTGGGGGACAATTCATAATATACGTCAAAATCCTGAAAATAGTTGATATCATCTCCGGTACTTTTAAGCATGGCTATAAATTCTTTGACACACCTTACATCAAGTGATGAGGCTCTGTATCTCTTCCTTTGGAGTGATATTGGATTGTGACTGCCTAAACCAATAAATACAGCACACACTGACGTCATGTGACTTACAAGGTCCCGTTATAAAGTCCTCACACTTTCTAAAGCCCTCTGTCTTATGCCCCTGGAACACTCAACATCAGGTTTTAGGAGACTTTAACAATATAGAATGCCTTCATAATGTATTACTTACGTAAGGTTTTTTAAAAATAACAAATAAAGCACATGTTTACTTTTGTAGGAAAAAAATATACACAAAATTTGATGGAAATATTCTAACATTTAAATAGTAGTTATTTCTGAGTGATGATGCTATGGATGATTTATTGTCTTCTTGGTGATTTTCTGTTTATCTTAAATTCACTAAACAGTAGACAACATACTAATGATATGTGGTGGGATCTCGTGTCATTACCTGTCTGTTTTTCCTTGTGACAGAGTCTTACTGACCCAGAGATTGCAGTTTGCAAGCCAGGGTGATTCTCTGGTGGATCTCCACTCCCCACAACTTATAAGAACTTTTTACGGAAGACCTGAGCTCAAATTCCAGAAGGTTCTATCTTAGTGACTTTGGAAAAAAACACTACTTCTCTAAACTTTAATTTCCTCATCTAGAAAACAAAAGTAACAACTGATTTCCATAAGGTTAAATAAAATAATGATGCAAGTCTCTGATAGGAATTTAAAAACACATTTTTTAATTTAATGGTAAATATATTAGCCAACTTTTCAAATACAACCATAATGAGTGCTTGAAATTGAACATCTTTACCTGCAAAGTGAACAAAAACCTTTAATGTTTGATCTGCTGTCTCACCACTCACCCAAAACAAGTGGGATTTGGTGAAACTGCAAACTACTTCTTCCTACCCGATCTTGACCACTGATGATAGGCAAGCGTTAAGCTTTTCTATAAGTGAATAGAAAAGAAAAAATGAACAGATTGGTCACCAATTGATTTTCCTCTGTGGATGTGAAAGTCTATTCTGCTATCATCTTTTGTTTTGTTCCCACCATTATGTGAAGAAAGTCTTAGAGCGAAAACTTTCCATGGAGCTGAAAAGAAGCATCCTTCTATTTCCAGGGCTTATTCCATCCTTATTCCCATCATACATGCACATTCTTAGTCATATCACATGTCTACAGGAGCTGAGATTTTTTTTTTTTTTTGGAGAAAGTCAGAGAGAGAGAGAGAGAGAGAGAGAGAATGGGCCCACCAGCAGCCTCTCAGCCACTGTGAACGAACTCCAGACACATGTGCCCCCCTTGTGGGCAAGTGTGGCATTGCGCCCTTGTCGTCACTTTGTGTCTGGCTAAACGTGGGACCTGGAGAATCACCAGGCGTTCTTAGGCTTAGCAGGCAGGTGCCTTAACCGCTAAGCCATCTCTCCAGACCGAGCTGAGATCTGTTGAGAGCCCCTCAGTCATGGTTCTCAGCACTGTACTTGCACAAACACACAGAGTCATCACTGTAACCCCATGCTACAAGCACTAAGAGTACCCTCTTGTTTCTCATGCGAGGAATCCAAGACACAAAGGAGTTAAATAATTCACCCAAGACTTCACAGTAGGAAGCAAGGCAATAAATCTAGTCAGTCATGTTCATGCCCATACATACTTTATCTCTCATTTATATTGTTCTACATAATTAATATAACTATTACATCCATTGCGCAGAACATAATTAATATAACTATTATATCCATTGCATGGGAAGAAAAATATCTGATGGCCTTTCCCAAGCCTTATCGGAAAATTGAGGCTCAACTTACAGCCTGACCCAAATGCTACCCATTAAGTTACATGTCATATCCAGAGACAAGGAAAAAAACATAAGCTCGCCTACCCTGACTGTTGGATTATCCTCCCTCCACTGCTCTACCACACTACCTTCAGAAGGATCCAAAGCTCCTTGGGTATGTCCTATTAATATGTGCATTCTCTGTGCCTGCTATGCCATCTTACCTATGTGAGGAACTGAAAAAGTGGACAGTTCCTCTCTGCCACCCAAGAGCCCCCTTCAGAACACACACACACACAATGTTGTTGAATTACACTGATTCATCTAGCATGGGGTAACCTAAGTCTGGAGTGTAGCAAACACTAACCTCTGAGCTTTAGGGTTGAGTGTAGACCTGACCTGGGTTTTGAACCCATTAAGAGATAATCCAAGGTACAGAATCCAGAATAGAGTATCACCATTTTGCTGATATTGGAGAATGTGGCTTGTATTTTGAGCTTCACAAACCTAAATTCTACAATCAAGCACATACAGTTAGTTCTAGGTCATGCTATACTCTGATAGGAGAAGTCGGGCTCTTTTTAAGCATGTCTGTCTGCAAACTAAACAGAGAGAATGGAAGCCCATGCCTATTACCTCCTGCCAACTTGCAAACAAAAGAGAAAAGAAAGTGTGAGGGTCGGAAAGAGCCAAAGAACTTTTGCCCTCTACCTGGTGTGACACTGGGTGAAGGACAAACTGGAGATAGTAAAGAGAAAGACTTTGTAGGACTGATGATAACTGACGGATTTCATCATTGGACTGAACACTTGATTATTTGTATGCTTATTCTTCATGATCTACATCATATATATGATGTGGTTGGTCCTCCATATCCATTGGTTCCAACCCACTGTGGACCACAGACTTGAAAGAATAAAATTGAATTTGTGCTAAACATGTCCAGACTTAATCCTTAATCTCTAAAAAAATCAGCATAACAATTACTTACCTAGCATTTACATTGTATTAAATATTATAAGCCATCCTGAGATGATTTTAAGTGTGCAAGAGGACATGCACATGTTATATGCAGATACCATGCCATTTTATATAAGAGGGTTGAGCATCTGAAAATGTTGACCTCTACAGAGGGTCTGAAACTAAGTCTGAACAGGTATCAAAGGATAGCAATATGTTACATTTAAAATAAGCCACTTAAACACTGGAAGCCTCAAGTTTGGCCAGACAGGCCAAATGACCCAACTGATGCAATAGTGGCATGTCTGCTCTGGGGGAAACCAACTGCTCTCTAATTGGACTGAAGGCCTGCTCTATGGGAGGGAATATATGCCTGGTACTGAAAACCTAACCAAAAGACTATGGCAGGGGAGGTCATGAACCTTAGGGGTATAAAGCCTGCTCTTGTCTGGCTAAATGTATATATTATTCCCACCAAACTGCCCTGAAAGCACTACACTTAATGTTCATGTTCATATATTAATGCTACCCTCATTTCTTGTTTGAGAAGCTTCTCTTTTCAGATGGCAATGACCACTAGGATGACCCAAAAGGCTCAGGGTCCATTGTGTAAGAGGTGGCAGAAAGAATGTAAGAGCCAAAGGAAGGGTATGACTTCTTACAATGCAACTGCCCAGACAGAAATTGGCCTTGATATCCATGACCTCACAGTGCCTAGCAAGGCCTTCACAAGACCCTCATAACAGGAGAAAAAGATGATGACATTAATTAAAAGAGAGACTAATGGATAGAGGGAGGGGATATTAAGGAGAGTGGAGTTCTGAAGGGGAATGGGGGAGGGAAGGGAAACATCATGGTTTATTGTCTGTAAGTATAGAAGTTGTCAAGAAAAAAAATAAGTCAACAAAAAAAATAAGCCACTGAAAATATTCCAATTTTAGTTTGTGCTGCAAATCCAGGACTATCACAAAAAGAGTACTTTAAAATTTCACTTGCACTTCTAACTGTATAACACGGTACTAATGTTGACTGTAACTCCTCAAACACAGACTCAGATGTTTGCTCCCACTGTCTTCCCTAGAATATGATGCAAAGGCAGTCACTGATTCATCAATACTTGGCCATTAATGCATGCATCAAGGAAGAAATCGTGAATAGTAACAATAATAAATAAATCTCATTTCACCTGCTCTTCAACTCATGACTTAGAGAAGAAGAAAATACAGGCAGCACCAACTTGGAAAAAGATGATGTCTGGGACTGGAGAGATGGCTTCGTGGTTAAGGTGCTTGCCTGTGAATCCTAAGGACTCACATTCGATTCCCCAAGACCCACATAAGCTAGACACATAAGATAGCACATGTGTCTGGAGTTCATTTGCATGACTGGAGGTCCTGGCACCACTACCCTCCCCTCTTTCCTTTTTTTTTTTTTTTTTTTTTTGTTTGTTTGTTTCTTTTTAGTTTGTCGAGGTAGGATCTCACTCTGGTCCAGGCTAACCTAGAATTCACTATGAAATCTCAGGATGTCTCAAGATGGCCTCCAACTCATGGTGATCCTCCAACCTCTGCCTCCCAGAGTGCTGGGATTAAGGCATGTGCCTCTCTCAAATAAATAAATGTTTACAAAAAAGAAGAAGCTGGGTGTGGTGGTGCACGCCTTTAATCCCAGCACTCAGGAGGCAGAGGTAGGAGGATCGCCATGAGTTCGAGGCCACCCTAAGAATACAGAATGAATTCCAGGTCAGCCTGGGCTAGAGTGAAACCCTACCTTGAAAAACCAAAAAGAAGAAGGAGGAGAAGAAGAAGAAGGGAAAAAAAGATTATGTCTGGCCATTTATTTATGTCAGTTTGGAGAGATAAATAGTTGATTTTGTGTCACAGTGACCACAATACTTGACGGAAACAATAGAGGAAAGATTCATTTTGGTTGACAGTTTTAGAGAACTTCTGTCCATCACGGCAGGAAGGGCACAGACAGAGCAGCTCAGTTCATGGCATGGCAATGTGCGGCCCTTAAGGCTGTTCTCATCACAGGGGACCAATAATCTACTTCTGAGAGCTAGACCCCCACCAACTGGGGAATAGTGTACAAAAGCATTAGCCTTATGAGACATTTTAGATTCAAGTCATAATAGAAAATAAGGAAAAGATTTGGCCATAGATGATCTACAAAAAAAAAAAAAAAAAAAAAAAAAAAAAAAAAAACCTGGATAAAATAATTCTCCTAAATGTCAGCCAAAAGCACTAACATGTTATCCACAAAAATACTCTTAAGTATTTCATTCTGTATCTTGGATGGGCAACACGTGAAAAGAGTATAAACAATAAAGACTGTGGGACTGAGGACACGACTCGGTGGCTAAAGGCACTTGCTTGCAAAGATGGCTGGCAGAAGCCAGGCGTGGTGGCTCACGCCTTTAATCCCAGCACTCAGGAGGCAGAGGTAGGAGGATTGCCATGAGTTCGAGGCCACCCTGAGACTACATAGTGAATTCCAGGTCAGCCTGAACTAGAGTGAGACCCTACCTTGAAAAACCAAAAAAAAAAAAAAAAAAAGATGGCTGGCAGGAGCCCAATTCTCTAGCCACTCATGTAAAGCCAGACACAAGAAGCAGTGCAAGCATCTGGCGTTCCATTTGCAGTGGAAAGAGACCCTGGTATGCCCTACACACACACACACACACACACACGTGTGCATGCACACACACGTGCCTGTGCAAATACATTAATTTTTTTTTGGTTTGTTCATTTTTCAGTTTTTCAAGGTAGGGTCTCACTCTAGCCCAGGCTGACCTGGAATTCACTATGTAGTCTCAGGGTGGCCTCGAACTCATGGCGATCCTCCTACCTTTGCCTCCCAAATGCTGGGATAAAGGTGTGCGCCACCACACCTGGCTAAATTAATTTTTTAAATATTTTATTTATTTGAGAGAGAAAGAGGCAGAAAGAGAACATGTGTACTTGTGTGTGAACTGGAAACAAAAACGGGCACCAGAAACCAGTAAGCTGGTAAAAGACTATAAGGGAGGGAGGAAAGGGAAGGACTTAAGTGTATGGTATCGCACATATGTAAGTAGAAGAACAGATTACAGGGAGGGGAATGGCCTAAGCAAGGCCATGGGAAGAGAATGCGTAAAAGAAGGGCAGGGGGAGGGTCAATCTAAATTCAAGATATTGTGAATAAGACTTATGTAAACCTACTTTTTTGAATAATGGCACATCTAGAAGCTGTAGACTGCTACTAGAAAATTTTCAGTGCCTGGGATGGGATACCTTCCAGTGAGTTGTTGGCCAAGGAGGTCCCGGTAGCCTCCAAAACATTAAAGGCTTTGGCTAAAGCCCTTGGTTTCCCTTGAGAAACAGATAGTAAGACCCTATTGCTGAAGACATCTCTGGCCTGAGAGGCAAGGTCACTAAGAAAGCAAGCTGGTGCTGAGCAGAAAACCTTCTCCCTGTAGACCAGCCAACAGAAAGCTGGAAAGAGCTGCACTGCATGCATCGTATGGGAGACAGAAGTCATCAGCAGTGAAAACAGTGGACGCTGAATATTCAAGTTTGGCCATACAGGCCCAATGACTGATCGGGTGCAATAGCGGTATGTCTGCTCTTGGGGTAACCAACTGCTCCATAATTGGACTGAAGGCCCTCTCTATGGGAGGGAATACATACCTGGTACTGAAAAACCTAAGTAAAAGTCTATGGTAGGTGAGGTCATGAGCCTTAGGGGTATAAGCCTGCTCTTGTCTGACTAAATGTATATATTATTCCCACCAAGCTGCCCTGAAAGCACTACACTTAATGTTCATATTCACATATTAACGCTACTCTCACTTCTGGTTAGAGAAGCTTCTCTTTTCAGATGGAGATGACCACTGGGATGACCCAAAAGGCAACATAGTGCTGAGAAGAAGAGATGGAGGAGTGCCCAGCACTGAAACACCTCTGTCACACCCTACAAGGTTGAGGGACCATTGCGGAAGAGGGGGCAGATAGAATGGAAGAGCCAAAGGAAGGGTATGACTTCTTGCAATGCAACTGCCCAGACAGAAATTGGCCTCGATATCCATGACCTTGCAGTGCCTAGCAATACCTTTGCAAGACCCTCAAAATAGAAGAAAAAGATGATGACATCAAATTAAAGGAGAGACTAATGGAGAGAGGGAGGGGATATGATGGAGATTGGAGTTCTCAAAGTGGAATGGGGGAGGGGAGGGAAATATCATGTTTTTTTTGTATGTAAGTATAGAAGTTGTCAATAAAAAAAAGAGAAAGAGAACAGGTGTGCTAAGGCCTCCAGCTACTGCAAGCTAACTTCAGACACATGCACCACTTGTACATCTGGCCTATATGGGTACTAGGGAATTGAACCTGGGTCCCTAGGCATTGCAGGCATGTGCCTTAACCACTAAGCCATCTCTTCAGCCCAATAAATTAAATTTTTTAAAAGAAAGAGTAGAGACCGGGGGAGTAGGTATGGAGACTAGAACGTGGGAGAGGGACTGGAGAGATGGCTTAGTGGTTGAGCACTTGCCTATGAAGCCTAAGGACCTCGGTTCAAAGCTCGATTCCCCAGGACCCACATAAGCCAGATGCACAAGGTGGCACATGCATCTGGAGTTCGTATGCAGTGACTGGAGGCCCTGGCGCACCCATTCTCTCTCTATCTATCTGCCTCTTTTTCTCTCTCTGTCTGTCACTCTCGAATAAATAAAAAATAAAAATAAAATAGAATGTGGGAGAGAGGCAGAGGAAGCCTAGAAGAGCAGTCTGGGGTTTTACCTTCCCTCCCACCCTTGATTATCACCCAAGTCCATCATCAGCCAAAAGAAGAAAAGGAGCCCAGGAGGAGGAAAGAGCGCTATGGAGACAAAGAGGAGGAAAGCACTGTGCGCTGGCAAAGGAAAGGAGCTCTCTTGCAGCCAACTACGGCTAGGGTGGCCTTTCTCATGTGAAGGGTATTTGTGGTAGAAAAGAAGCTAAAAGTTGAACTAATTCACTGAGTTACTGTAAGAGTCCATTGCTGAGGAGCTAAAACTTATCTTCGTCAGCAGATGGAAAAAATCCCAAAGAAGGAACTGTCCAGAAAGGGCCCAGAGGGATGATAAGAAGGAAAAACAGTTTCGGCTAAAACAAAGTAAAATGGAGTTCATTGTTAGGGGGCCTGACTACCACCATCATACCATACTACCATCATCAGAAATGATTGATATGCAAATTGCCACATCTTGTTTGTTCACTTACCCCTCCCCTTGGCTATGCAAACCATAAAATGGAAATAAAGGCTCCCTCAAGCTCCTTGACTCCCAGGTAATAAACTCCTCTACTTTCACTCATACTGGCGTGGGAGTGATCTTTCCACAGAATTTCTACAACATCTCCACCGAGTAAACACGAGCAAAGTAAGTGTTCGCAACCTAGTCTAGAAGATTCTCACCTTCTGATGTTAGAACTAAAAACAGACGAGGAAATCAGGTGTCAGTTCCTAGTCTATCTTGTCTGCAGATCACTAGAGAAGCTGTAGGTAGATGACTTAATTTCCCTCACTGGACATAGTGGTCATTACACATATGCTCCATGCTGGATCCAGCTTTAAGCACTTTATGTAGATTGTCCCAGTTAGTTCTCAATAAAATACTCTTTTGGAAACTGAGTCCTAGCAAAGCTAAATTTGGAAGACTCTGTTGCCGCCCAGATCCCTTTCTCTGAAGGGCCTGTTGCCCAACAGCAGCAAGCAGTGATGCCCATAGACAGCATTGAACCTGGTCATTCCGGGATGCCTCTGCCACAGAGCAGCCTTGTTCAGGCCATGTCCCTTTCCAGTTCAATCTACTGAAGAGACCCTCCAACTTAACTTGGCGCGTATCTGAAAGACCACTAATTCCAGTGGATGCGTATATAGTTACTTGACTTTCCCTCTCCCTGCCTAAGGCACAGAGCCAAGGACACTCCCATGTAAATAGCCTGGACACTTACTCATTTCAGAAAATTCAGTCTGGACTCTAAGTAACTTGCCCAAGGGCTCAGAGAGCAATAGTGAGTGTTCAAACTCAAGAATAATAATAGAACCTCGGTTCCCAACTGCCCTTCCCTGCTGCCTCCCACTTCTAGCCTTTACTGTTTCCTTGTGTCCAGACTCCTCCTACGATAATCTATACACCTCCTCTTACCTAGGAATGGTATTTCCAAGGTAGGGTCTCACTCTAGCTCAGGCTGACCTGGAATTCACTATGTAGTCTCAGGGTGGCCTCAAGCTCATGGCGATCTTCCTACCTCTCTGCCTCCCAAGTGCTGGGATTAAAGGCGTGCACCACCACAGCAGGCTAACTACCACAGAATTTTAAGTAAACAGGGAAAGGCATAGAGCCCTGGCCAGTAAGGAACAGATCTCATGGGAATAGCGTCTCTTCTAACTCGACCTCTCTCCTTTTCTAAAGTATTTTCACAGGCATGCCAAGCCGGTGGTGCAGCAATTTTCCTGAGGCCCAGCACAGAAGATTTGTAGAAGAGAAATTTTAAAAAATCTGTGGAGCGAGCTTTCTCTTTGCCTGAAAACTCCCCACTGAAAACTGTGATCATTTTTTAATTTGGTGAATGGTTTTCCATCCAACCTCTTATTTAGAAAAGAAGCTACTTTTCTTAAAAAGACCATTTTCTATAATGTGCAGGCTAAAACGTTTCAAGTTTAGTACTCTCTCCCACTCTGTGGGTTAGTGTCTTCATTTTAACTGTGAATCTGTTTCCACGCAAGAGAAGTCCAAATTGCCTGATATTCATTTAAACAACTGTGACTTCTTAAGATAATACCTTGTTTTGACTTCATTTCCTTCCTGTTTCTGCTGCGGGATTTTTTTTTTTTTTTTTTGTCCTCTTCTGCAACAATGGTCCTCCATTTTCATACACGTTCTGCTGCCTGCTCTTAACTTCAGTAGCAGCCTCGAGCATCTGATCCTCAGAGCATTTCCCTCACCCAGCCCTCAGCCCCATGGCTCTCAAAATCTATTTCTAAAACCATGCCAGGACTAATAGAAACTGTGCTTGACCAGTTAGAAAAATAGCTATGTTTTCCCCATTTCCAACATCTGATTTCTTAAGGGTTTCATCACTCATTAAGAGAGAATCTGGGGCTGGAGAGATGGCTTAGCGGTTAAGGCACTTGCCTGCAAAGCCAAAGGACCTTGGTTCGATTCCCCAGGACCCACGTAAGCCAGATGTACAAGGTGGCGCATACATCTGGAGTTCATTTGCAGTGGCTGGAGGCCCTGACACATCCATTCTCTCCCTCTTTCTCTCTCTGTCTCTCTCTCTCTCTCTCTCTCTCTCTGTCTCTCTCTCAAATAAATAAATAAATATAAAATGTTAAAAAATATTTTTTAAAAATGAGAGTGAATCCACTTTTTAAAAGTTTTTTTTATTTATTAGAAACAGAGAGGGAGAGAGAGACAGAGAGTGAGAATGGGCACACCAGGGCCTCTAGCCACTGCAAATGAACTCCAGATGCATGTGCCACCATGTGCATCTGGCTTACTTGGAACCTGGAGAACCAAACTGGGGTCCTTAGGCTTCACAGGCATGCACTTTAACTGCTAAGCCATCTCTTCAGCCTTTTTTTTTTTTTTTTAACAAATGGCAGCAAATACCAGGGAGAACCAAAGTCCATCACTATGACAAAAATAGATGGCCGACTTCCTTGCATGGTCATCTGCCAGGGATCAGGAAACATTACAGAGGAGGTGGTGATTTAAACGCAAGTGCTGCTCTCACTGCTAGCCTGACAACCTGCTCCTGGAAGATGGCAATAGACACTGAGGAGACTCTAAACTCATCAAAGCAGAAATTCAGAGGATGCAGAGAACTCAACACTAAAGGAGATTTATAACATGCCTGCCAAGACTCAGGGAACAGCATGAAAGATGGGGCAGAAAGATTATAAGTGCCACAGAGTGGGAAGAAGTATCTGAGGCACTGTCCTCCCCCACCCACAGAGACTGACTGGTTAATTAATGACTCTACAGGAGAGGGAATACAAGAGAATAGCGAGATATGACTAATATGCAATATGTTCATACACTAAAGCTCATAATTAATGAAAGAAAAGTATCCCAGGCTCCATGCCTGCATAGCAGCCCCTGGGTAATCCAACCTTTCATTCGACTTTCTTTTGGTCTGCTGCTGCTCTGTGAAGTGCCAGTGTTCACTTGCCTCTTACTGTCCTGTTCGTGTCAGAGACGGAGCTTTGATGTAGACATTGCATTGGAGAAAAGAGGAAAATGTGGCAGAAAGGAGAGAATAGGATTAGCAGCTCAAAAGCTTTGAAAAAAATCTTGATTTCATTGAAATTGAAAACAAGCTTTATCTACCTTCTTTAGACATTGCTGATCACATTAATTCCAGTTGAAAAGTGAGTTGGTAGGTGTTTCTTCCCCCCTGTGCAGGGAGCCTATAGGGAGCCTATAAAGGAAAACTGTCTCTCCTAGTGCTTCTGGGCAAAGCATTGAAGTGCCATCGCACTGAAATCAAAGTGACAGCTCGAAGGCACCCATCATCACCATCTCTGTAAGTTCTTGCAGGCCTTGAATGCAACTGTCATTTACCAAGGTCTCTTTGTAGGCCAGACTAGTAACAATGAATTCAAGATCTAAATCAAACTTGCTAAAAAGACGTAGGCACTTAAAAAATAATCTGATGGCCATATCCAATGGCAGATTCAATAACCAATATATAACCTGCCCATAAAATTTAATTCATTAATTCTCTGAGTGATTATTATAGATAAAACACCACAGGCAAAACGGTGAATACAACAAGTGAAATCCATGCCCTTGTGAAAGTTATATTCTAATAAAAATAGACGTAAGGGGGCTGGAGAGATGGCTTAGTGGTTAAGGCCCATGCCTGCAAAGCCTAAGGACCCTGGTTCGATTCTCCAGGTCATAAGTAAGCCAGAAACACATGGCGGCGCATGCATCTGGAGTTCGTTTGCAGCGGCTAGAGGCCCTGACACACCCATTCTCACTCTCTCTTTCCCTCTTTCTCTGACTCTAATAAATAAATAAAAGTAAATCTTTAAAAGAATTTAAAAAAAAAAAGAACATGTTTGGACAGAATGAAATGGTACTCAGTATCTTTGCCCCCAAATTTTAAAAGCTAATAGTTATTTCTATCAAGAAAAAAATATGAAAAATTCACATGACTTTTTGGATGAAAAACAGACTAGATAAAACCTATTTAAAGCTTTTGGGGGAGGGGGGGATTCAAGGCAGGGTCCTGAAATTCCCTATGTCATCTCAGGGTGGCCTTGAACTCAATGACAATCCTCCTCTGCCTCCCAAGTGCTGGGATTAAAGGCATGTGCGCCACCACACTTGGCTTAAACCCTATTTAAATATGGTCCGCATGCAGCTGGAATGATGCAGTAAGCAAGTGCCCCTGCTTCTGCTGTCTTGACATGGGGTACTATCTGTCTGAACTCTTGTTACTGCTCTTGTTCCTCCCTTCCTATTGCCAGCCGTGGCTTGTACTTCTATCCACGTACTAACCAGGACTACTGGTGTGGCTGGCACTCAAGATCAAAATAGTGATAGCAGGTAGGGATGCTGTATGACTTAGGTGGCTGATTGAGTAGTGATGAAAGGAAAACTCATTTTCATCTTCCTCTCTGAGCATCTGTTCGCTGGGAATCCCAATCCGTCATGACGGATTGTTATTAACATTGAATTGCAAGTCTCTACATGCTAACAATACCTTTTGCGGGCTCCATACTAGCATCTGAAATGCAACAGGGACAGCACTAGACCATGGTGCTGCCTATGCACTGCATACTGTTTCTGTTCCTGTGTCCTGGGTCACAAGGACAGTCATCATCTTCTAGTTCAAAGTCACCCACTACCAGGGAAAGCTACAACACACAGTCATCCCTAACAACTTGACGCCATAAAAAGACGCTCCTGCAGGCTGGAGAGATGGCTTAGCAGTTAAAGCACTTTTGAATCTCCAGGTCCCACGTAAGCTAGACACACAATGACGCAAGCACATAATGTTGCACACGGGCAAGTGCATCTGGAATGTGTTTGCAGCAGCTGAAGGCCCTGGAGCGCCCATTCTCTCTCCCTCTCTCCCTCTCTCTCTCCGTGTCTATCTACCTCTCTCTCTCTCTCTCTCTCTCTAAGTAAATTTATTCAAAAAGACACTCCTGAAATAAAGAATACTAAAATAAATGGGAAAGTATTTCATGTTCATGGAATGGAACATTTAATATTGTTAAAATATCTCTATTATTCAAAGTAATCTGACCACTGTCAAGTGTGGCAGCCATAAAAATGTGAGCATATGGATGAATGGAAGGCCATATTAATAGAACAAGAACTTTAAAAAAAACTTAAAAGACTAAGGCACTTAATTGGATGAAAAGAAATGTATAGGAGTGAAAAACATGCCCATTGGGTTTGACACGTGAGCCTCTCTGGCCTTTCCATCCTAAGATCTGAAGTTGAGGAGGATTTAAGGGTAGGAAGGGATAAAGGAGTTAATCTCTGCATTTGCTTCCATACACTTGACCCCATTTCAGGTCTTCTTCAACCATGCCATTTTTCTCTTTCATTTAAAAAAAAACTGGTTTCTATTATCCTTACAGCTGTCATCCACTCACCCCAACACAAAACATAATCAACCCCCTGTTTTAAATTATTTATAAAACACTTAAAGGTTTTATCCTCAGAGCTGATGTGGTTAGCATGTACTTCTCCCACTGCTTAAATGCCTAACCACTGAACTGGTCCAGACTCACTGCTGAACCTTCTCCACACAATGGGGTAGGGAGGGGGTGCCATGACATGGGACCTGGTCTTTAGAAGATGGTACCCTTCAAAATAATATTGAACATAGAGAACAAACTTCCCTGCCTCAAAGAGGGGGCACGTCTAAGGGTGCTTCCTCTGGACAAGCTAAAATGGATGAATACAAGTGATTTTGCATAAACAAAGAGTCCCACCAGCATTTCCCTCAGGATATTGTGCAACGAGTGTGGACCGAAGCCATTCTGACCACAGGAAGGAAGAAGTGGGAGGCTATCAAACAGGGAACACTTGAATCTCTGTTTCATATACTTGATTTCTTGCAAGTGACCTCAGCTGGGGTGCTCTGGCTGTATGTGGGCACTGGTCCTTCACATGCAAAATATAACTGTGAGGCAGTTTCCTTTGTGGAGTTAGATAATAGATTCTCCCTGATGCAAAGTGACCTCCAGAGCCCAAGACCTCCCTTCATTTCAATTTGCGCCAATGAAGCGTTTGATGAATTGCTCTTTTTCCGAGAGAGTCATGTATAACTTTGGGTTTTACTCTCAAGTGTGGTGGCTCCTCTAACAAGGATAAATAGGGCCTTGGGATTGGGTACCACTTCTTTGAAGTGTGGTGATGACAGGCAGGCTGCTCCAGATCAGCAGGGAGTATTTCTCTGTGATTCATTCACATTAGGAACAATTACTCTAAAATGGGTTAAAGTCACAAATGGAGAGGATAAAGCTTATTTTAATAGTTACTAAGCAAAAAGCATGCAGGCATAGAGTACAGCCTCAGCCAGCATGACGGTACATCTGCAAACCGAGCACTTCTGAAGAAGGCAGAGGCAAGAGGATTACTAGTTTGAAGCCAGCCTGAGATACCTAGCCAGGCCTGGTTTAAAGAGAATATTTTAGGGCTGGAGAGATGGCTTAGCAGTTAAAGCACTTTTGAATCTCCAGGTCCCACGTAAGCTAGACACACAATGACGCAAGCACATAATGTTGCACACAGGCAAGTGCATCTGGAATGTGTTTGCAGCAGCTGAAGGCCCTGGAGCGCCCATTCTCTCTCCCTCTCTCCCTCTCTCTCTCCGTGTCTATCTACCTCTCTCTCTCTCTCTCTCTAAGTAAATTTATTCAAAAAGACACTCCTGAAATAAAGAATACTAAAATAAATGGGAAAGTATTTCATGTTCATGGAATGGAACATTTAATATTGTTAAAATATCTCTATTATTCAAAGTAATCTGACCACTGTCAAGTGTGGCAGCCATAAAAATGTGAGCATATGGATGAATGGAAGGCCATATTAATAGAACAAGAACTTTAAAAAAAACTTAAAAGACTAAGGCACTTAATTGGATGAAAAGAAATGTATAGGAGTGAAAAACATGCCCATTGGGTTTGACACGTGAGCCTCTCTGGCCTTTCCATCCTAAGATCTGAAGTTGAGGAGGATTTAAGGGTAGGAAGGGATAAAGGAGTTAATCTCTGCATTTGCTTCCATACACTTGACCCCATTTCAGGTCTTCTTCAACCATGCCATTTTTCTCTTTCATTTAAAAAAAAACTGGTTTCTATTATCCTTACAGCTGTCATCCACTCACCCCAACACAAAACATAATCAACCCCCTGTTTTAAATTATTTATAAAACACTTAAAGGTTTTATCCTCAGAGCTGATGTGGTTAGCATGTACTTCTCCCACTGCTTAAATGCCTAACCACTGAACTGGTCCAGACTCACTGCTGAACCTTCTCCACACAATGGGGTAGGGAGGGGGTGCCATGACATGGGACCTGGTCTTTAGAAGATGGTACCCTTCAAAATAATATTGAACATAGAGAACAAACTTCCCTGCCTCAAAGAGGGGGCACGTCTAAGGGTGCTTCCTCTGGACAAGCTAAAATGGATGAATACAAGTGATTTTGCATAAACAAAGAGTCCCACCAGCATTTCCCTCAGGATATTGTGCAACGAGTGTGGACCGAAGCCATTCTGACCACAGGAAGGAAGAAGTGGGAGGCTATCAAACAGGGAACACTTGAATCTCTGTTTCATATACTTGATTTCTTGCAAGTGACCTCAGCTGGGGTGCTCTGGCTGTATGTGTGGGCACTGGTCCTTCACATGCAAAATATAACTGTGAGGCAGTTTCCTTTGTGTAGTTAGATAATAGATTCTCCCTGATGCAAAGTGACCTCCAGAGCCCAAGACCTCCCTTCATTTCAATTTGCGCCAATGAAGCGTTTGATGAATTGCTCTTTCCGAGAGAGTCATGTATAACTTTGGGTTTTACTCTCAAGTGTGGTGGCTCCTCTAACAAGGATAAATAGGGCCTTGGGATTGGGTACCACTTCTTTGAAGTGTGGTGATGACAGGGCAGGCTGCTCCAGATCAGCAGGGAGTATTTCTCTGTGATTCATTCACATTAGGAACAATTACTCTAAAATGGGTTAAAGTCACAAATGGAGAGGATAAAGCTTATTTTAATAGTTACTAAGCAAAAAGCATGCAGGCATAGAGTACAGCCTCAGCCAGCATGACGGTACACATCTGCAAACCGAGCACTTCTGAAGAAGGCAGAGGCAAGAGGATTACTAGTTTGAAGCCAGCCTGAGATACCTAGCCAGGCCTGGTTTAAAGAGAATATTTTAGGGCTGGAGAGATGGCTTAGCAGTTAAGCGCTTGCCTGTGACACCTAAGGACCCCAGTTCAAGGCTCAATTTCCCAGTACCCACGTAAGGCAGACGCACAAGGTGGCGCATTATCTATTCGTTTGCAGTGGCTGGAGGCCCATTCTCTCTCTCTCTCTCTCTCTCTCTCTCTCTTTCTCTCTCTGTCACTCTCAAATAAATAAATAAAAAAAATAAACAAACATTTTTAAACAAAAGAATATTTTATTATTATTGTTATTTGAAATGTAGTTCAAGGGTACAGCACCTGGCTGACCCATATGAAGCCTGGGTTTGATCTATAACAACATCAAATATATATATATATATATATATCAAGTACTATTTCAGAAGTATTCTTTGATTGCTACCCATTCTATTTGCTCCAACACAATAATCTCACATTCTAATCTCAGTTTCTGTTCTGAGAAAATGAAAGAATGTTTCTGCATGTGCTCCTGGCAAACACTAAAGCTCTCCTGCTAGAATCCTGTCACCTCTTCTCTGAACACCAATGATAAACCAAATTTGTTATCTAAAGCTCGTGTCTTTAACCTAAGTACAATGAAACCACATTGGGGATAGCCCTGTCCAAACGCCACCGTAACTGCCCAGTGCTATGTGGAACTGCTGCCATTTGCCATCTCTCCTCAGTCCAAAAGTATCTGAGCTTCACCTGTTCCCGTATCACATTATCCTGTAATTGCCTTTCCCATAACAAAGTTATCACAGCAATATGAACTACACCAACTGCACACAGACCACAGGGAGTTGGCTGTCCCTTTTTCCTTATCTCATATGCACAGATCAATGTTTACAGAATTATTTAAGGGAAAAAAAGTTTAGCCTGCACCCAGAAATTAACTAAAGCGATCATCTAATTCATCTATAACATGAAGTGCAAGTTCTTTGCTGTTCATAAAATATAGACAAATTATTTGCTTTTCACTGAGGGGAAATATAAAATTATATAATAATCACCAAGTATTACACTGGAGGTTTTTAAGTTATTCCAAAATTAAAAGCAACTTTCAAAATCCTCAAAACTGACTTGGAGAAATTATCTTCACTGTTTATGAATGACTGCCGTGTCGGGCTCTGAATTGAAGGCTGCTGGTGTCTAGTCTGTTTTCAAAATGAGAGACTTGGAAAATCTATTTTTAACTATCTTTCCATATTGGAAGAAATACTTTTAAATATTACAAAAGCTAACCCATGTGTTATAGTCACCTTCTTGCTGCTGGGACAAAAGCACCCAACCAAAAGCGCCCGTAGAAGGAAATGACTTACTTCTTTTTACAATCTCAAGGGGAAGTTTCATCATGGCAGGGAGACCATGGCAGAGCAGAGGCTGGGCATCATGCCTTGTCACATCAGCTGGGTGGCAGCAACAACACTGAGCCATTTCTGAACATCCAATGGGTTCGACTAAGAAACCTCAAGGTCTTCCCCCAGTGATGCGCCTCTTCCAGCAAGGCTCCGGCTCCCAAACTGCCACCGGCTGGAGGCCAAGTAGTCAAACCACATGAAGCTATGGGGAATGTTTTGATCAAGCTCCCACATCCTGTGTATAGCGTATGTACTTCCTTTACTGAAGTCTTCACAGGTTCAAAAGATGGCAGAACCAACAGGCATAAGGTTGGCAGTTCTTATCCTGACCCCTTCAAGTCCCATGACCTAGGGAAACATTTTGTCTCTCTGAACTTGAAAGTCCTCATCATCAAAAAGAGAAATAAGGGCTGGGAGTGGTGGCGCACGCCTTCAATTCCAGCACTCGGGAGGCAGAGGTAGAAGGATTGCCGAGTTCAAGGCCACCCTGAGACTACATAGTGAATTCCAGGTGAGCCTGAGCTATAGAGTGAGACCCTACCTCAAAAAAAAAAAAAAAAAAAAAAGAGAGAGAAAGAGATAACAGCTGGAGAAATGACTTAGCAGTTAAGATGCTTGCCTGCAAAGCCTAAGGTCCAAGATTTGATCCTCCAGGACCCACGTAAGCCAGATGCATAAGATGGCATATGTGTCTGGAGTTCGTTTTCAGTGGCTAAAGGCCCT
This sequence comes from Orientallactaga sibirica, assembly GCA_036365145.1. Lineage (NCBI taxonomy): Eukaryota > Metazoa > Chordata > Mammalia > Rodentia > Dipodidae > Orientallactaga > Orientallactaga sibirica. The sequence continues at coordinate 24,150,507 of JAEOAD010000007.1, read as the reverse complement.
GGCACACCCATATTCTCTCTCTCTGTCTCTCATTCCCTATCCCTTTTTCCCCTACCCCCTCTCTCTAATAAATAAATAAAAATAATTTTTTGTTAAAGTAAAAAAATAGTTCAAGGTGTGGTAGTGTATGCATGAGGCAGAAGCAGGGTATTAAGAGTTCAAGACCAGCCTGAGCTGCATAGCAAGACTGTCTAAATGAAGGAATAAAAACGTAATTGTGCTTTGTTTCCAGCAGTATAATGGGACAGATATTATAAACAGCTCTCATAATCCTCCTATCTCAGCCTCCCAAGGGTGCTAGGATTACAGGTATGTGAGGCTGTTCTTAGCTCAGTTCCAGGCTCCATTCATTCTCAGTGCCCAATGCAGGCAGCCTATTTTTGTCCTTCATATCCTATCTTTTTTAATTTTTTTTGTTTATTTTTATTTATTTATTAGCAATGGAGAGAGAGAGACAGAGAGAATGGGTGTGCCAGGGCCTCCAGCCACTGCAAAAGAACTCTAAAGGCATGCACCATCTAGTGCATCTGGCTTAACGTGGATACTGGGGAATCGAGCCTCAAACCAGGGTCCTTAAGTTTCACAGGCAAGCACTTGACCACTAAGCCATCTCTCCAGCCCTCATATCCTATCTTTATTGGGCTGTTTTCATGTGCACACAATGATTCCAACCAACAGGCGATACCATCTAGCATAAGTGTATGATGTATTTTACACTATGATTTCCTCACAATCCATGGCAAAATTGCCTAATAATTTATTTCTCAGAATACATTCCTGTCACAAAGTCATGCATAACTATCTTTTTAATTCTGTTGTTTACCTATGCCAAGAAAAACATTTTAACTGATGTTTTATTTAAGATGTCATTTATAATAGCAATAAAATGTAAAGGTCCTAGTAATAAATACACCTTGTATATCAAACCAAATTTATTAAAATAAATTAATAAAGATATAAATCAATAAAAACAATGTGTTCATAGAAAAAATACAAGATTATAAGAAAGTTGGGCTGGAGAGATGGCTTAGCGGTTAAGGAGCCTGCCTCCTAAGCCTAAGAACACTGGTTCCACTCTCCAGCAGTTCCAATCTCCAGGTCCCACATTTAGCCAGATGCAAAGTGACACAAGGGCGCAATGCCGCACTTGACCACAAGGGGGCGCATGCATCTGGATTTCTTTCGCAGCAGCGGAGAGGCTGCTGGCATACCCATCTCTATCTGTCTTCCTCTCCCTCTCTGTCTCTCTCTGTCTCTCTCAAAAAAAAAAGATTATAAGGAAGTTAACACCTTTCAAACTGATATTAAAAATTAATTCCCATCAACTGCAAGCTGCTTGTAAAACTTCACATGATAGTTCTAAAATTCATATAAAAGTAAAAGGTCAAAAATAACAACGATGGGCTAAAGAAAAACAGGTGGAGAGATTCCCTACCAGACAGCAGTATTGCAATGAGAAATAAGATCTAGGGACTGGAAGAATTTCTTTAAACTTATACAAAACCACAAGTTATAAAGAAAAAAAATCAATGTATTTGAGTAAATTAGAATTTATTACTTCTGTTGGCAGAAAGTTTCATCATAAAGAAAAACAGGGCTTGAAAGATGGCTTAGTGGATAAGGCACTTACCTGTAAAACCTAAGGATATAGGTTTGATTCCCTAGTACCCACATAAACGAGATACAGAAGGTGGCACATGCATCTAGAGTTCGTTTGCAACAGCTAGAGGCACTGGTTCACCCATTCTTTTGTGCTCTCTCTCTCTCTCTCCATATATATATATACACATACATACATACATACATACATACATACATACATATCTGCCTTTCTCTCTCTCTCAAATAAATCAATAAAATATTTTTTTAAAAAGAAAATCTACAAACTGAAAGAAAAATTATAACAATAGATATTACCAAGGATTCCTAATCAGAACATATAGGAAGTTCCTAAAAGTCAACTAGAAAAACAAAAAAACTATGCTGGGGATATAACTTAGTGGTAGAGTACTTCCCTTACATGCAAGAGGCTATAGTTTCAATTCTCCACATTGTAAAACTCTCTCTTTTCTCTCTCTCTCTCTCTCTCTCTCCACACACACATGCACACACACGGGAAAATGGACTAAGGCAGGTCAGCCTGAGCTAGAGTAAGACCCTACCTCAAAAAAACAAACAAAAAAAAATTAATAAACTAGTGTGCTTGGTGGAAGAAATTATTAAACAGAAAAAAATAGGATATATAGTTTTTTACAGAAAGAAATGTAAGCATGGTTGAAGTTATAGGCACAGAGACCAGTTTTAGGCCACTTATGCTGCAATTGTTAAGGGGAGATTACAACCATTAAAGCTGGGCCAACTGTTTTGCATTGGGACAATAGAAAAGATGTCCTGATGGTGAAACCTAACCCATGGAAGGCTCAAGCTAGTAGGAATGAAAATTCTTTTACAAGGAGAGGACTTGAAAAAAGAAGTCTGAAGGAGTATTCTGCTCCTTTATTTCCCCCTGGATTTACAAAGTTGGCTATGTTGCCTACCTTGTGTACTGGTTTTAGAAGTATGAGAAATGCAGAAAAGAGGGTTATGAAGTATGCATGGTTCTAGGAGCCACTCAGATGTGGTTGAAATTCCTGCATGGCACATGAGTAAGGCCACTGAATGGAGCTATGAAGATGAAATGTGAGTTGCAATGAAGATCACAGGAATTTGGGGATGCCAGGACTGTGGAATGGCTGCCAAGGAAAGCTACTGGCTCTGGCTGTGGTGGATTTGCCTAGGGCAAGCTGCATGGTGAAGGAGCAAAAACCTTACTGAAGTCCTCTGGGGACAAAGGATTTCATTATGGGTCCCAGAGGCCAGGTATGGAATTGCAGGTGTTTGATGTATGCTTGATGTTTATTGACCTTGCATTGATCCAGTCTCTTTTTATTATGTCTTCTTTTTGTAACAGGAATGTTTTCTCTGTGCCCTTGTGCGTTAGAAGTACGTAACTTGTGTTTTGATTTTACAGGACTCATAGTTTTAAATTTCATCTGGGCCTGTGGACTTTTGAACAGCGTTAAAATTGGTAAAGATAGTGGGGACTTTTGAAGTTGGATTGAGTGCAATTTGTATTGTGAGAAAGTCATGTGACTATGGGGGCCAGAGGCAGAATGTGATGGTTTGAATGTAAATATCTCCCATAGCCTCAGATATTTTTCATTAGACTTCCTACTTAGTCTCCACTTGCTGGAGGAGGTGTGGCACTTGGGGATCTTGAGTGTAAACTGTCTGTGTTCAGAGCTAGCTTGAGCTCTGCATGTTTGTTCTTTCTCTGCTATGGATATATAATGAAGTGAACCAACTTCCTCTGCCACAATGAAGCTTTTCCTCAAAACTGTGAGTGAGAAATAAAACTCTTTCCTCTCAAAAGCTGCTTTTGATCAGGAGTTTTGTCCCAGCAATGAGAAGGTAGCTGCAGCAATAATAAACACAAATTTAGTACAAGTCAAAGGAAAAGGAGGTAGAGCCTTTGATCTGCCCTCAGAGGTACTGAAAATATTCCATACTTTATACCGGCTAGGTCTCTCCCACAACTTTACTGTAGTGCCTCTTTTAATATCTCCCCTATACATTGAAATATACCTTTGTATCTATTCAGCATTTAGTGAAATTGTTTTGATGACATTAATAATATTTCTACATATATGTAGTGATGCTGCAATATTATCTGGTATTGTTGGAGACAAATTTTATATTCTGAAAACTCCTAATCATATGTAATAATTATGAATATGTAAAAACACACATTCACTGTTTCATATACATATATATGTATGTATGTATGTATATATATATATATATATATACTTTGTTATCTGTCACAATTAGACATAAGCCAGAAGATATTTGATCAGGAAGTAGAATAGCAGGTTGTTAAAGGGGAGTAATGGCAGGTTGTTAAAGGGGAGTAATGGATCCAGGCACTGAAAGACAGAAGGCCTGTAAGCAGACATACTGAGTTTTAGAGCATATTCTACCATTACAAGGGAAAGAGCTAAGACAAATTTAAAACTCTAGCTACTTCAGGAACTGTAAGAAAAATTCAGAAGGCGGATAGATCAAGGGCCTGAGAAGTTCCTAGGAGTGACCTTGAAGGGAAAAAGGGATTAGGTCAAGCAGGGAGGCAGAAGGTGAAAGAGGAAAGAACTAAATGTAAAAGTAGATTTCCACACAGGCCAACCAAAGGATCTCTTAAGCCAGTGCTGTAGTTAACTTTGCATTACTGTTACCAAATTTGTTGATCCAGGAGGAAATAAAGCCAACTTTGAAGAGAAGGAAAACTCCTTCAGCATTCTTACTTCAGGTCCCTTCTTTGCAAGAGTCAGTAATATTCCTACTGTCTAACTGCAGAATAGTTGGCCCAATCTAAATGGTGGTAGTCTCTCAAACAATTGCAGCTGAACCAGGCTATAGTCTCCATCCCAAAACTGTCATTTCTTTCTGTGCCATATCCTTCTGCTCACACAAAACCATTCTTCTGAACTCAAACTTGATCATCTCAGTACACAGGCATAACACAGCCAGTCTCACACAAACTGCCTTTATCCCAGTCCTATAAAAGTCCATAGTTCCTTCTGCATGTAAGTATATTAATTCTCTCCAGAATGGTCCAGTAAACTCTGCTTATAGCACTTCAAGGCATCTGTTGTTAGTCCAATGTTTTAAATACTTCCATATTCCTTCTGCAAATCTGTTTCAAAAGACCCAAAGCCACACAGTCAGGTTTTTAGCATTAATGGCCCCACTCCTGGTGCCAATTTTCTGTTGTAGTGGCCTTTGCATTTTGCATAGGAAAAAAACACCCAAAAAAACCAGTTGATGGAAGGAAAGGGTTTATTTTGGCTTACAGTCTCAAGGGGAAGCTTCATGATAGCAAGGAAAAGATGAGAGACTGGACTTTACTCCTTACCACAGCAGGGATAAGACAGCAACAAAAGAATGAGCTAAGCACTGGCAAGCTGAGGGCTAATAAACCTCACGATCCACACCCCCAGTGGTACACCTCCTCCAGTAAGACTTCACCTCCCAAATTGCCTCTAGCTTGGAACCAAACAAACACATGAGTTTATGGAGGGTATCTGATCCAAAACACCACAGCTAGGAAGGGTTATGATTCTCTGATACACTCCATAGCACTCTGGCACATTGGTTGCTTGTTGCACTTTGAACCACTAGCTGTTGCAAAACCATATAAAAATGGTAAACAGAAGAGACATGAAAGGAATTTATATATCAAGGATATAGTCCTAAGAAAAAAAATCTAGATGTCACACACCAGCAACCTTGGCCTACATATGTATTCTTATTGGTTTACACACACACACACACACACACACACACACACACACACGCACAAACCACCCAAAATTGGATTAGTCACCAGCATTTAAAACTCAGATTTAGAATTTGAATTGAAACCCAAAGACAGAGAAAAACAGGCTCTACACTTCACAGCCTACTGGAACACAGGAGCCCCTGCCTGGCTTGAGTGTGGCAGTCTTCTGAGGCTCACCACAGTCTCCAGGTTAGTGGCCTCACTCACACAAGTAACCCACTATCCTGTTGGTACTTGACTTTGATAACCTTCTCTGTACCTTTCAAAGTAACAACAGCACTGACCATAAGGAAAAGAGAAGGAGGTGAACCTTCTGAGGTGAGTGCATGGGAAGTGGGGGACAAAACACTTCACCCTAAAACTAGGGTAGGTCAAAATAAGCTCTAGCAAATTCTGCCAGCATGCCTGATGGCTTTAATTTCATCAACATACAATAGCACTTCTGACCCAATAAGAGCAGTAAGAATGTATGATTACATAAATGTTTCACTTTTAGAAGGTCAATGACCCTTTTAAACGTCTCATCTTTCATTTTGCTATTTTTACTGACCTTACTAACATCTGACCTGAGAAAGTACTCTTTGTGGAGTTATCATAGGTGACCCCAAGCTAATGACCAGATACAGGGAGACCTAAGAGGCAAGGATTCTGTGAAGCTGTGGTCACCTTGGAAACGAAGGGTAATGCAGTCCAGCTTAGCAGGCAGCCAGGAAGAAGGAGAAGATCTTTAAGTTAAGATGAAGAACTGATCAGGGATCTGGGAAGTGCTGCAACAGACCACAGCTCTAACACAGCAGAACTACAGGAACAAACATGCAGTAATGTGTGTGTCTTCCAGATACATTAACATCCCCAGCATTTGCCGTCCCTGGGACAAGAAATAAACCAGCTCCTAAAGAATGCCAAACTGAGGGGCTGGAGAGATAGCTCAGCAGTCAAAGGAGCTTTCATGCAAAGCCTGATTGCCTTGGTTCCACTCCCTGAAACTCATGTAAAGCCAGATGCACAAAGTGGCACAGGCATCTGCAGTTCATTTTCAGTGGCAGGAGACCCTGGTGTGCTCTCTCTCTCGCTCTCTCTTGCTCTCTCACTCTCTTGCTCTCTCATTCTCATTCTCTCTCTCTCTCTCTCTCTCTCTCTCTCTCTCTCTTTCTCCTTTCAAATAAAAAAATTATCAAACTGAATAAACCTAAGACAATATCAGGATCAAGAGAGGAAAAGGAAATAGGGAGAAATAGGTAGAAATTATAAGATGTTATCTTTTTAATATGATATATGTTAATGTTGTACATCAATATAAACTCATAGTTATGAGTGACCTCACATCCAGTAAGACAGTATTAATCAATCTCATTTTGATACAAGACTCCCTCTTACTAAGAAGGTCTCTGTTATTTCTACTGGGGTTCACATCCACTGCAGAGTAATGCATTGAACAGAGGACAAGAGAACAGTCCTCCCATAAACTAAAATCCTCAATGGTTCTAATTTGGCACTTGGAGAAATTATCATTGCTATAAGACATAACAAGGAGAGACTAGACCAATGTAAACCATTAGGCAAACTACACATCTGCAGTTCAAGTCTGACGTCATAACCAGTGATGGCATTCTCTGGATATAGCAAAATGCCTGAGTCTGTCGGGGGAATGATGAAGTCAGGTTTGCATTGCTGGCAGAAATCACCCAACTATGACCGCCATGAGGGAGATGAGCATCTCCACAGGCCGTGTCCCTGGACAAGCCTTACCTGTCACCTGAATCCTGACCCAACAGAGGCCCTAAGCCCCCTTCAAACCCACACAGCACCCTGAAGAGGGTCTCCTATCACCGGGCATACGGCCAGTGGTATCAAACATTTATAGTCTCAGAACTCAGGAGACTGAGTCAGGAGGATTGTTGGAAGTTCAAGGCCACCCTGGGCTCCATAATGAAAACAAACAAGGGAAACAAAGGGTGTGACACCCATGGTCAGGAGGCTCAGAGCCCACCAGGACCTGGGCTGTGGGGGAGGGGCAGCTTCCGGCCTTCATCTTAAGTGGGTGCAGGGCTGAGAGGTCAGAGTCATCGGCCTGCCTCTCCATCCCCACCTTGAGGTACCACACTGTCAGGCTTCCCCAGGGGTCAGCTCAGACACAATCAAAGCCCAGGTGCTATTGTGGCCCAGGGGACTTTGGTCTGAGCCTCTGGAATTGGGTCACTGACCACAGCTGTGGCCAGAGCAGGAGGGAGCTGCAGGGTAACCGCCCAGTCTAAACCACCCAGTTCATGGCTGCCCTCCTTCCACCTCAGCCCAGAACAGACGTGGTGACCCTGGGGACCCTCTCTTCTGCCTGCTGTCCCTCACACTCCCCAGGGTGAGACACCACCTCCAGCTACCTCTTCTGGGTTGAGGACTGGCCAGTGTCTTTGGAAGAACCCAGGCCTGAACAAGAAGGCCAGCAAGCAGATGGTAACCACAGGGCCCAGCACACTGTGGTACGGCTGTCCCTTCCTCTGTGAGATCTCAGAGCTCGGAGCACATCAGCACCCCACCCTGAGATCCTGGGCTGCACCTCATCCAGTTTATCCCTTTAGCTCAAAGGTCACAGGCCCCATTTTCAGTTCTTGGCTGTCAAAGAAAGTTGTATGTTTTAAGAATTAAAGCTACTTTGAATAGGAAAAAAAAAAAAGAGTTGAAGTCAGTCAGAATGCAGCCATGTTCAGAGCAGCCAACTCAGGAACAGGTCATCTCGACCTGTTGCTGAGGACTGAGAACAGTATTAATTATACGTAGAGTTGTAATCTAGAGCCTTCTGCTATTAACAACCAGGTGTTCTTAGGCGACTCACTGTTCTCCGAACCCCAGTTCAACCATCTCTCAAGTGAGAATAAGGAAACCTGGGCCACATAACTACTTACAACTGAAGGAGGATCCAATAAAACAGCACCGATATGCATTTTTGCAAGCTATAAAGTGCTTTCAGGTATAGACGAGGTAGTGCCGCCACGCAGGGCTCTGACTTAGGTCAGATCTGCTCAAACTGCTTGCCAGAAAAATTGGGCAATAGACACAGAAAGAAAAAAAAAGAATGCTGGCCAGGGAGCGTTGCAGTCATTACACAGGCAACACTGGAGCTCTGGGCAATCCATTCAAAACAGTTGAAAGAGGAGCCGACCTGGAAGTCACTCCTCTGGGCACTGGATTCTGCCTGTCAGCATTGGTACGCGCAGCATTAGTGCCTCCCGGCAAGAAAGGTTCTCCCCATGCTCCATTTCCTCCCACATAAAACTTACACTGCTTAACTACTGAATGTCATGCATCGTGTTTCTAAAATGAATTATTACTTCTAACCCTCTACATTAGATGTCTCTCATCTTAAAAATTCTGCAACATCAGGTTTGACATGAAATGGATAGCAGTCCCATATCAGATCTGAAATCCAACACAGAAAACTTCAGAGGGCCTCTGACCACTGTGATTCTTGGAATTAATGTATACATGACAGCCTCTAACTAAACTAGAGCCTAATAAGAATCATTTATTGGGGGGAAAAAAACACAAAAGGGTTTTAAAAAGGTGCTTACCATTCAGATGCTGCCTTTGAAAGTATGCTGTGCTTTGGGCCATGATATCTTAGCTCTTCATTTAAAACACTGACACATGTGAAAAATGTAAATGTTCCTTAGTGTCAGGTCCTAATTTTGTTAATGTTCTACCTGCTCATATTTGATATACACAAAGAATACATCTGAGCCAGGTGTGGTGGCACACACCTTTAATCCCAGCACTCGGGAGGCAGAGGTAGGAGAATTGCTGTGAGTTCAAGGCTACCCTGAGACTTCAGAGTGAATTCCAGGTCAGCCTAACGCAAAAACCAAAAAAAAAAAAAAAAAAAAAAAGTATATTATAAAGGTTGATGACTTTTAAAAATATTTTATTTGACAGAGAGAGAGAGAATAGGCATGCCAGGGCCTCCAGCCACCGCAAACGAACTCCAGACACATGTGCCTCCTTGTGCATCTGGCTAACGTGGGTCCTGGGGAATCAAACCTGGATCCTTTGGCTTTGTAGGCAAATACCTTAACCACTAAGCCACCCCTCCAGCCCGAAGGTTGATGATTTAAAAAGACATATGTAGCCAGGCGTGGTGGCGCACGCCTTTAATCCCAGCACTCAGGAGGCAGAGGTAGGAGGATCGCTGTGAGTTCAAGGCCACCCTGAGATTGCATAGTTAATTCCAGGTCAGCCTGAGCCAGAGTGAGACCCTACCTCGAAAAAACAAAAAATAAAAATAAAAAATAAAAAATAAAAAGACATATGTAGGTCTCCTTAGTAATGTGAGTAAACAAAACAAAGGTACTTCAGGGTCTTACAGCATCCAGAGGCCATCATCCAAAGGCAGCACACGGGGCTTGTAGCCAGGCAGTATTGTGGGTAATGTTGCAGCAGCAGAAACCATAGGCAGGTGTGGCAGTTTGAATTTATGTCCCCCAATGGACTCAAATGTTTTCTTCAAGCTATAACTTATATTTCCAGCCACCTGGCTGGAAGAGTGTGTCACTGTGGATATGGATATGGGGTCCAGCCCTAAGGTGTTACTGGGGGTGAACCTGAATTCCAGCCTAAATGTGTGCAGAGTGAGTGATCTCTGCCAGAGTCCCTGCAGTCTGGTGCTTGCATTTGGTGGTGCAGGAGGTGATGTCTTCTCTGCACATGCTTTCTGCGAAATTTCACCATTATAGAATTTCCCCTGGATCTTGTAAGCCTGAAATAAATCCATTCCTCCCATAAACTGTGTCTGATCTGGAGGTTTATCTCAGCAATGTGAAGCTGAGTACATCAGGGAAGCCTCCTGGACTTTGGATTCCAGTCATGGTTTAAATTATGCTTGAAATCAGGAGACATGAGACAACACTCTGACCTGTGCTCCTCCAGCCCACTCCTGTGTGTACCTCCCAGTATTGAATCTTTTATGATTGAAGTATCTAGAATGTTCTGCCCTGAACTGACTGATATTAGGAAGCATAAAACAGGAAAGAACAAGCCAGGCGTGGTGGCGCACGCCTTTAATCCCAGCACTTGGGAGGCAGAGGTAGGAGGATCGCCATGAGTTCAAGGCCACCCTGAGACTACAGAGTGAATCCCAGTTCAGCCTGAGCTACAGTAAGACCCTACCTTGAAAAAACAAAAACAAAAAACAAGAAAGAACATGGATTAGGGAGATGCCTCCGTGGTTAAGAGCACTTACCACTTATGCATGAGGGCTGATGAGGGCTAGAGACTGCTCATGTTCCATTCACCAGAACCCACACAAAAATCTTGGCATAGCCATGCACATCTGTAAACCCAGTTCATAGGAGCAGAGACCAGAGAATTGTTGGTACTTGCTGATCAAAAACACCACCTCTGCGCTGGAGAGATGGCTCAGCAGTTAAGACACTTGCCTGCAAAATCTAAGGACTCAGGTTCCATTTTCCAGAACCCACATAAGCCAGATGCACATGGTAGCACATGTGTCTAGAATTTGTTTGCAGTGGCTAGAGGCTCTGACACTCATATTCTTTCTCTCCACTGCCCCCCCTCTCTCTAATAAGTAAATAAAGAAAAATAAAATATTAAAAAAACACCAGCTCCCATTTGCGAGAAAGACCCTGACTCAAGGGAATATGTAAATGAGTGATAAAGAAGGGCACCCGAAGTTCTCCTCTGGCCTCCACACTCATGTGCATAACCACAAGTGCACACATAGACATAGCACACTACACAGCACATACAGAGAGAGAGAGAGAACAAAAAGAACACAAATCCAAAGGCAAGGAAGGAAGAGTGGGGACTTTTCTGCTGGCATCTTTGAGACACTCATTAGTCATCCTGAAAAAATAAAATAAAATTTAAAAATGCTTTAATTAAAAAATGTAAGTATTGATATAGATGTGGGCAAACTAAACCCCTTGTACACTGTGAGTAGAAGTGTGAAATGAAGCAACCCCATTGGAAAGCAATTTAGAGTGGCCAAGTGACTCAGCAATTCCACTCCCAGGTAGGTAAATACCCACGAGAGAGAACACAGGATTACTGATAGTAGTCAAGGTGGAAATCATGCCAGTGTTATATCTGTGTGGTGGAGTATTATTCAGCTGGCCTGGGATTCCTGATCCTCTTGAGTGCAGGGATTATAGGTGGGAGCCACCACCCCTTGCCCAAGACACCTTAACTATTTGCTATCTAACCTTGAAAAGACAGACGTCTGCCATCCTGGCCATCAGAGTTCTCGTTCTGACAGAGAAATAATCATGGGGTGTGGGAATGGACAGGGGTACAGCTTGAATCTGTCACGAGAGAGCCAAAACTTTGTCTCCTCCAGCAGTGCTCTATTTCTTCATTCATTCTAACATTTAAATTCAGAAGTTTAGAAACTATATTAAAATCAAACTGGATCAAAGGGCCAGATGTTGCGGGCAGGATGACTAATCAAAAGGAGCCTGCTCAATGGGAAGTAATTACTCTAATGTTAGCTTTACAGTGTTTAAACAACCATTTCATTATATTTTTTTTCTTCACTGATTAAATTTTCTCAACATTTCTAATGCATCATTACATCTGCCTTGCATTTAGATAATACACAACATTGCTATCAATTAAAAAGTCCCTTTTCTCTTTCATTGCCTTAATAAATCTAATTTGCCTTCATTTGCATAAAGTTTGATAAAGAGTGATTAGTTCTCTTATGAATAGCATACCTTGGATGGAAACACCTCATCCATCACTCGGTTAAAAATAGTTATTCACAAAGGTATAAGTGGATCCCCAAGCCCAGTGACTGTATGGAGGGGGGAGGCAGGTGTGGGAATGTAACATGAATGCCATTGTAAAATTACTTTCTTTCCAAAACTGCTGAGGGGTGGGTACAATAACCACGGGACCATCTAAGGTATTTTGTCTCTTGTTCTTAGATGCATAGCCTGAGGAAATATAAGAGAACAACAACATCATGAATAATCAAACACATTTTAGCCTCCTCCTTCAATATTCATGTTTGCCCTCAACACATGGAGACTAAGGACACTGCAGCTCTTGCCCAAGTAAATGAACTGTAAACTAATCCCAAAAAGAGATTAGTCCAGATGAGAAGTGGTGCTAGCATATCAAATAGGACAGGCCATTACTTACAGGTGCCAAAACTGGGGCTGGGGGATGGCTTAGCGGTTAAGGCGCTTGCCTGCAAAGCCAAAGGACCCAGGTTCGATTCCCCAGGACCCACATAATCCAGCGTCACAAAGTGGCACATGCATCTGGGGCTCGTTTGTAGCAGCTGGCGGGCTTGGTATGCCCCCCCACCCTCTCCTTCTTTCTTTCTCTCCCAGATAAAAAAATAAATTTAAGATATTATTTTTAGAAAAAGATGCCAAAACTGCTGACTTCTCTGGGGAACTTTTTTAAGCATTTGACACAAATGGATCAGGTTGGTGAAATGTATGCAGTGCCACTGATTCTTCATAAGTTCAAACATAGGGTTTTGATCATTGAAACTCAAAGCCACTAAATAAGTGCTTTTGAAAATCAGAAGAGGAGGGCCTGAGAAAATCGACAGAGATCAAGGCATTGTAGTCTGCAATAAACAGGCTAATATCAGGGATACCGCAGGGAGAGCAACTCTTTGTTTAACTCTTGTGACAGAATAAAGCATTGCAAACCAGATTGAGCCAAGTGTTTGAACTCTCCCTTATGACTCAGTGAGGCACAATGCAATTCTGTACTGCTATTCATTCCCCTAAACATAAGCCCCCAACTTTTACTTTCACCATGAGAAAAATGCCATGTATTATAACACTTACTAAGCCCAAGTTCAAAGTCTTGCATTTAAAAGCCCTAACCTCCTACACATATCCCTCCCTTCTGTTCCTCCTCCTTCTCCTCCTCTACTTCCTCTGTCCTTGAGACCCTTGTGGGGCCTCTAGAGTGCTGTGCTGACTGTTGCCCTTCCCAATGAACAATTTGTGAATCCTGAAATGACAGCAGGAATTACAACCTTGGTCTCCGCTAGACTAGTGGTTAGATATGAACAAGACATTCAATGGCAAGTTGTGTACTCTTAACACTGACGTAGACTTAAAACACACCCACCAAGGCTCAGGGAATTTTGCTGAAAGGGGTAGGGGCGGAAAGATTGTAAGAGCCACAGGTGGGAGGGAATATCCAGAGGCATTATATCACCCACAACCCCATGGTGAATACCAGCAATCCCACTGAGAAGGGCCCTCAGGGGAGTGGGGGCAGGGAGGAGGGAAATGGTACCAACACATGATATGTCCATACAAAGTTCCTACTTAATAAAAATTTTTTTAATTGAATGAAATCTTAAACCATCCCTCCCTGCAAAAAAAGGAAGAAATGAGATCTTTTAAAAAATATTTTTATTTCTTTATTTGTGAGCAGAGAGAGATAGAGAAGAGAAACAGAGAGAGAGAGGATGGGTGCACCAGGATCTCCAGCTGCTGCAAACAAACTCCAGACACATGTGCCACCTTGTGCAGCTGGCTTATGTGGGTACTGGGGAATCAAACCTGAGTCCTTAGGATTCACAGGCAAGCTCCTTAACCACTAAACCATCTCTCCAGCCCAGAAATAAGATCTTTTTAGAGAGGACCTTAGTTCCAGGACCAGCCATCTAAACAATTATGGCATCTTTAAAGTATGAGAAGTCTAAGAACTGTAAGGATGATGTGATAATTTCCCCTCATCCCAGGAGAGAAGAACTATAAATGCTGCCAGCTTGCTGTGACTGGTTACCTCTCTAGGCCCGAGACTCCAACCATGTATGTGATTAAAAGTCTCTCATTTCAGATGAGTTGTTTTCTTTACTCTCTTCTGCTCTATACTAGAATTATCTTCTGGCATTTTAAAAAAACTTTTCTCCAATCTACAGAGTAATAGATGTTTTTATTTGTTCTTGCTCAAATTATCCAGTTCAATGCAATTGATCTCATCTCTCTGTGAAGAGCAAATAAACAGAATTGATCAATAGACCCAGAGGTGGGATTGACTGGTAGTGACGTGAACGCTAATTCCCTTTCAGAAAGGCTGGCCCTCCTGCTGCAACTCGCAGATGCTGAAGCCATCCACTGAGCCTCTTTTACCTGCGCGTAGCCATATCTGGGAAACACATCACCACATATGCAAAGTCAATAACCAGATCCCTTTATTTTGACTTTTACTTTGTTCTTTTCCATTCTACTGTGGCATCTACATAGATGAAGAGTGAAGTGTTGTCTGCTGCAGAAAATTACCATTATGACTATTGGGAGCTGGGGATGTGTCCAGCATGTGCAAGGCCCTGGGTTTGACTTTTAACACAATAAAATAAATAAATAAATTATTTTTCTAAAATGTGATGTAATATTTTATCCAAATCATAGCCAAAATATTGGGCAATCCTTTAGCATTCAGCAACGTAATTTCACAGAAATCTTCCGAAGGTTCCAGGCCAATCATCGAAACACATAATTCTACAACTAAAACTCAGGTGAAAACCTAAAAGCCACTGCCTTAGACTAACTCTTTTCCCAAATTATACTGACCATGCCAAAGTGTCTTAGTAGGTGGTTGCTTGCTGGGGAGTCCTAAAGGGGACTCCCACATGCGCTGGTCAGCAGAGTCCTGACGCTCCCAGCACAGCGTCAGGTCAGGTAAAGGGCGTGATGACAGCCTCTTCAATGAACAGCAGCAGAGAGAACAAGAAAGCAGTAGTGTATGTTATACCGAGCCAAAGGCTGGGATATTAGTGGAATTTATGACACCTGCTTCAGGCTATATGCATGTAAGATTCCCTTAGAACTCTGCGGTTCTGTGTGTCTAGGAACAGAGGGAGCTGGTCATCCAAGAAAAGGCCAGAGACAGTGAAGCCAGCCAGCCACTAGGAGTCGCTGGAGGGCCAACAGCAGACCACCGGAGCAGAGGGAGAAGGCTTACATGTGAGACATTCTGCTTTCCAAGGACCTGCAGAAGGAGAAATTGGGGAACGGAATGTATGTCCCTGAAGGTCACAGGGTCCCTGTGGATGAAGTGCCACCCTTCTGACAGACAAAAATAGCTGAGAAATACCAAGGATGTGTATTAAGGCACACAAATTTGGAAAAATATAGAAATGGAAACATTCCAGTGTTCCCTTTCCCTGGTCGTCGGACAATGAACTATATTATTTTCTCCTTAAGCAAAATGGCTTCAAAAGGCATATAATGGACCCAACAGAGCTCATCACGCCGCTTCTCATGACTGCTGCTTGGAGGCACTGTAACCATAGAGGCTGCCTTGAAAAGCTGTCCCATGGGAGCGGACCTCGATCTCCCCTAAGCCACCATACCGGCAATGACCCAATGCACCCACCACACCCCACGGCCTGTCTCCATGCTGTGTGCGTGCTCCCCAATGTGCTCTCATTTTCTGTCTTTCCCCAAGCCCCGTACCTTATGAGATGTAGTTCCTTATCTGAAAACTCCTCTTTATCCTCACCCCCTTGCTCCCACTACAACACAGTGACCCTTCAAGGACACTTTCTACTGAGGCTTTCTCTAGTAGTGGTTATCTTTAATCCTTGAGTTAAAGAATTTGATTCTGGGGCTGGAGAAATGGCTTAGCAGTTAAGTCATTTGCCTGTGAAGGCAAAGGACCCAGGTTCGATTCCCCAGGACCCACGTAAGCCAGATACACAACAGGCACGTGCATCTGGAGTTTGTTTACAGTGGCTAGAGGCCCCAGGGCTGGAGAAATGGCTTAGCAGTTAAGGCATTTGCCTGTGAAGGCAAAGGACCCAGGTTCAACTCCCCAGGACCCATGTACGCCAGTTGCACAAGGGGGACATGCATCTGGAGTTTATTTATAGTGGCTAGAGGCCCTAGTGTGCCTGTTCTCTCTCTGTTTCTCTTTTCTCTCTCCCTCTCTCTCTCTCCTTGCAAATAAATAAATTAAATTTGAAAAAAAAAAGAATTTGGTTCCGGCCAGGCATGGTGGCACACGCCTTTAATCCCAGCACTCAGGAGGCAGAGGTAGGAAGATCACAGTGAGTTCTAGGCTACCCTGAGACTACATAGTGAATTCCAGATCAGCCTGGGCTAGAGCAAGACCCTACCTTGAAAAAACAAAACAAAAAAAAAAAAAAAGAGAGACAGAGAGAGAGAATTTGATTCCAGGCTAGAGAGTTGGCTTAGCACTGAAGGAGCTTGCTTCCAATGCCTGAAGTTCAATTCCCCAGTACCCATGTAAAAGCCAGATGTACAGAGTGGCACATGCATCTGGAGTTCATTTGCAGCAGCCGGAGGCCCATGCTCCTTCCCTTCTACCTCTCTTTGCTTGCAAATAAATAAATAAAAATATAAACTTTAAAAAAGAAAAAAAGATTTTGGGGGTTGGAAAAATGGCTTAGCAGTTAAGGCACTTGCCTGCAAAGTCAAAGGACCATGGTTCCATTCCCCAGGACCCACATAAGCCAGATGTACAAAGAGGCACATGTATCTGGAGTTCAGTTGCAGTGGCTAGAGTGCCCATTCTTTCATTCTTTCTATTTCTATCTGCCTCTCTCTCTCTATCTCTCATAAATAAATATAAAATATTTTTTAAGAAAAGACTTTGATTCCCATCTATCTTGGGTGTCTTCCAATTCCCTGTCCCTCCGAAGCCCGTGACCACAGCTACTCGTGATAAAGTCATCTTCTGTGCTGGTAATTGCTTCCCTTCACCGAGAAAGACATTTCTTGCTGGCTTTTTGACTAATAGAGTTCTGTCATCATTATTGCTTATCTCAGTATCCAAGAACACCAGTTTCTGTATCTTGGCCTCTCATTCCCTAAGCCCTGACCTGCACAACTAGTCTACTTTCTCCAGACCTTACCATCAGACCACCTCCAAAGTCTTGATGTAATGTGCCCACTTTCTGGTCACCACTTCCTGTCTTTACAGATTAGTCTGTCTGGGTGGGATGAGGGGGGAGAAATTTTCTTCTATTTTGTTGCTCTCGTGTAGGCTGTGGAACCTTTACTAACTGATCTCTTAGCTTTTCTTCTAATGTGAAGGCGAAGGGCTTACACCTTCCTGCTCCACTTCCCACATGGATGTGTGTGTGTGTGTGTGTGTGTGTGTGTGTGTACACGATGTGTGGACATGCATGTGCATGCTTGTGTGTGTGCCTGCCTGTTCCAGTCTTTCCCTGACTACCAATTTTCCCAAAATAATATAATAATAATAATATAATAATATCACAGTATGTCATGATCTTCAGATTGTTGACTGATTATTTATATATTTCTTGTTTTTGTTTTTCAAGGTAGGGGTCTTGCTCTAGCCCAGGCTGGCCTGGAATTCACTATATAAACTCAGGGTGACCTTGAACTCACTGGCGATCCTCCTACCTCTGCCTCCCGACTGCTGCAATTAAAGGTGTGCGCCACCACGCCTGGCTTGATTATTTGAATTCTAAAAATATGACTGTCATACAGAAGACCAAGCTAGACAAACAACAACCATTTTCCACCTGCCCTTTAATTCTGACTTCAGTTCTCTTAGAAATATACAAGATACCATTGCTTGCGGTGGAAATGCCAGGGAAAGTAAATTGATTTCACCTGGAACACAGAGGCACTTCTGCAAGGCTGCAAATACAAAGCACTAAGCCTGGGACAACATCCGCTTTTCAATGTTGAAAGAAGGGATTTCTGGCCTCCAGTGTTCGATTCTACACATCTCAGGATGGAAGCCCTTGCTCGAGAGCTCAAGAGCTAAACCTAAACTAAAATCTAGAAACATTACCAACAAGAAATCATTAGGTTTCACCAACTATGGTTGAAAGTGGGTTTTAAGCTGAAGCAAGAGTACTGGGAGTTCCAGGGCAGGCTAGGCTGTAGACTGATGCCTTGTCTTAAGAAAGAAAACACTGAAAGGAATTATCTGTAGTTGTTAAAACCAAGTGTTGCAGTCAGGTTCGCATTGCTGGCAGAAAACACCCGACCAAGAGAAGCTTATGGGAAAAAAAAAAAAAAAAAAGTTTATTTTGGCTTACAGACTTGAGGGGAAGCTCCATGATGGCAGGAGAAAACAATGCCATGAGCAGAGAGTGGCCATCACCCCTGGCCAACATCAGGTGGACAATAGCAACAGGAGAGTGTGCCAAACACTGGCAAGAGAAAGCTGGTTATAACACCCATAAGCCCTCCTCCAACAATACACTGCCTCTAGGAGGCGTTAATTCACAAATCTCCATCAGCTGGAACCTAACATTCAGAACACCTCAGTTTATGGGGGACACCTGAATCAAACCAGCACATTCTGCCCCTGACCCCCATAAACTGATAACCATCCATGATATAAAATGCAATGTATTCATTCAACTTTAAAGGTCCCCATAGTTGTTTTTTTTTAAGATCAATCCCAATGACATTCAAACATTCCCATAGTCCAAGATCTTTTAACTGAGCCATACTACCAAAAAAAAAAAAAAAAAAAACCATAATGGCACAGAATACATATTCACACTGCAAAATATGGCATTAGGCATAGCAAAGAAATATTCAATCAATTCAAGATTTAAAACAAACAGGGCAGACATCAAATTCTATAACTCCAAGTCCAACAACTCTAGCCAGTGACAAGTCTCCAAGTTCAATAATTCTAACCACCAAAAAGTTTCTGGAGTTCCAATTCTGCCCCTCCAGCTAGGCTACTCACAGTTCTGAAAAACTTCATCTGGGGCCAGCAGCTCTTCTTAGCAGCCATCTTGTGGTCACAGCATCTCCACTGGGTCTCCACTGCAACCCATAGTCCATCCTCATGGCTCCATCCGATCTCCACGCAGGCAAACCAGCAAACCTACTTCACATTGCTCTTGGCCATTTCTACAACAGAAGACCATGTTGCAAATTCAACGACCCTCTCTTTTCCTGCATTCCTTATACTCCATAATACTAGGTGGTGTGCCAATTTGTTAATCCAGAATAAAGCAGACTTGGAAGAACAGGACACTCCTTGAGCATTCAGGCCCCATCAAAAGACTCTTCATTCTTTCTATTGTCCCAGTCAATGCAGGTCAGCTGGCCCAATTTCAATGGTTATAATCTCTCATACAATTACAGTTGAACAGGCTACCTCCTGGAGGCAGTGTATTGTTGGAGATGGGCTTATGGGTGTTATAAACCAGCTTCCTCTTGCCAGTGTTTGGCTCACTCTCTTGTTGCTATTGTCCACCTGATGTTGGCAAGGAGTTGATGTCCACTCTCTGCTCATTTCATTTTTTCTGTGCCATATCCCTCTGCTCACACCAGTCCATTTCTACACAATGCAACCCTGCACAAATTCTCAGGACACAGGCATAACAGCAAGCCTCTCACACAAACTGCTTCTAGTCCAGTCCAGGAAAAGCTCTTTCTCACCCTCATAAGCCAAACCTCACAGTGCTTACTTCTTACTGCATTCAGGTCTTTCAACTCTGACCAGAATGGTCCATCAAGCTGTACTTATAGTACTGCATAGCTTCTCTTGGGGCAAACTTTCAAATCCTTCCACATTCCTCTTCAAAATCAGCTCACACAGTCAGGTTTCAAGCAGCAACAATCCCACTCCTCTGGTACCAACTTTATTGCTGCAGTCAGGTTCGCATTGCTTGCAGAAAACACCCAACCAAGAGCAGCTGGTGGGATTAGAGCTTACAGACTCGAAAGGAAGCTCCATGATGGCAGGGAAAACAAAGGCATGAGTTAGAGGGTGGACATCACCTCCTCACCAGCATCAGATGGACAACAGCAACAGGAGAGTGTGCCAAACACTGGCAAGGGGACACTGGCTATAATACCCATACACCTTCCCCTAACAATACACTGCCTATAGGAGGCTTTAACTCCCAAACCTCCATCAGCTGGGGACCTAGCATTCAGAACACCTAAGTTTATGGGGACACCTGAATCAAACAATCACACCAAGTCTTTCTGACATCAATGGGAATCAAGTTTCAAGAAAAGCACATGCCAAAAAAAGAAAGCTTTGAAATATTTGCCCCTCTTCATCATGGTGCATTAAGTTGGTGTGGTTCTATCAGTGGGACAAGTTACCAACCTAACATGTTTGCCCAAATTATTATGCGTGACTATGAGAGATATTTGAGACACAATGAAATGAGACTCAAGAAATATTGAGCATGGTGTAGGAGCTCACTTCACATGCATTTCCTCAGATCCCTAGAAGCTTCCTGAACCCCAGTTCACTGTGAGGCCTAAGGAGAGTAACCGTTCCCCTTGGGTGGGTAAAATCTAGTCTCCTGTAATACAGGTGTGTACATGGAGCCTGAAGTCACATGAATCCACTTATCAAGGCTCACAGGTTCCCTGATTGAAAAATGAAACCCAATCATAGAACAAAGGATTGTCTGTCGATAGAAGAATCCTTGCTGTAGTTATTATGGCAACTGGAAAACATGTGGATAGAAAAATCATTCTTCACCCTACCAAATGTGCCTTCCCTCAAAAAAATTGATAAGTTTAGAGAACTTTCTCAGTCGGGCCCACAAAGACAATAGTACAGAGGGTTATGTGGAAAACAACCTCCTAAGATTTAGTTTTTAAATTGATTTTCCACCTTTAAGCCTTGAGATATTTAATGAACCCATGCCAAAAATTAATATATAATTATTCACAGTTGCCATCTAGCTGATCCAGGGTCTACTTGGAGCAAGTTTATTTCCAAAAGTGCAACCTAATTTAGAAATGTTTATTTATGATGAAATGACTTGAAAATTAGCACCTTCTAATTTCAAAAACAAGTTTCTACTTCAACATTTTCTTTGCATTTCAAAGAAAATATATATGCTAAAAATTTTTAAATATTTTATTTAATTATTTGAGAGCAAGAAAGAAGGAGGGAGGGAAGGAGAGAGAGAGAGAATGGGCAAGCCAGGGCCTTCAGCTGCTATGAACGAACTTCAGACTTGTGTGACCCCTTGTGCACATGTGTGACATTGTATGCTTTCATCACTTTTGTGTCTGTCTATACATGGGAACTGGAGATTCAAATAAACATTCTCTAGGCTTTGCAGGCAAGTGCCTTAACCTCTAGGCAATCTCTCCAACCCTAATAAAAATATCTTAAGGGCTGGAGAGATGATTTAGTGTTTAAGCCACTTGCCTGGAAGCTTAAGGACCCAGGTTCGACTCCCCAGTACCCACATAAGTCAAATGCACAAAGTGGCACATACAACTGGAATTCATTTGCAGTGGCTATTGGCCCTGGAGCACCCATTCTCTCTCTCTCTCTCTCTCTGTCTCTATGCTCCTTTCTCTCTATACCTCTCTCTCTCTCAAATACATAAATAAATGAATAAAGTTTTTTAAAAAATACTTTTTTTTAATGGCTCAGTGGATTAAGCACTTGCCACAGAAGCATGAATACCTGAGTTCACCCTAACATCCATGTAAGAAGTGGAAGCTTTCTTTTAAAAAGAAATACTGGGCTGGAGAAATGGTTTAGTGGTTAAGGCGTTTGCCTGCAAAGCCAAAGGATCCCAGTTCGATGCTCTAGGACCCATGTAAGCCAGATGCCTGAGGAGCACATGCATCTGGAGTTTGTTTGCAGTGGCTAGAGGCCCTGGCATGCCCATTCTCTCTCTGTCTGCCTCACTTCTATCTCTTTCTCTCTCCCTCTCTCTCTCTCTGCTTGCAAATAAATAAATAAATAGGTTAAAAAATATTTTTTTAAAAAAGTGCTTAGGGCTGGAGAAATGGCTTAGTGGTTAAGGCATTTGCCTGCGAAGCCTAGAGGTCCCGGTTCAATTCTCCAGGTCCCCATGTAAGCCAGATGCATATGGTGGTGCATGTATCAGGAGTTTGTTTGCAGTGGCTAAAGGCCCTGGAGCGCCCATTCTCACTTTTTCTCTCTCTCTCCCTCTCTCTGTTTCTAATAAATAAATAAGTAAAAATAAAATCTTTAAAGAATACATTTTAACAACCAAAAGAAGTGCCTATAATCCCAGCTATGCCTACCCTGATGGTGAGAAGGGAAGTGGGACCAGCTAGCCTGGAAAAAAGCAGTGGTAAATAACATGAAACCCCGCCTCAAAGGAGGTGAAAGGTGAACCACCAGCCAAAAGTTGTCCTCTGACCTCTGTACTTGGGAGGCTAAAGCAGGAAGCCAGCAAGTTTGAAGCTAACTTCAGCTATGTACTGAAACCTTGTTTCAAAAACAAAAATAACAAAAAAATTTAAATAAAGACTGGAGCCAGGCATGGTGTCACACACCTTTAATCCCAGCACTCAGGAGGCAGAGGTAGAAGGATCATCATGAGTTCCAGGCCACCCTGAGACTACATAGTGAGTTCCAGGTCAGCCTGAGTTAGAACAGGACCCTACCTCAAATAAATAAATAAATAAATAAATAAATAAATAAATAAATAAATAAATAAAATAAAATAAAATAAAGACTGGAAAAGATGGCTCAGCAGTTAAGAGCACTTCCGATGCAAGCATAAGGACCTGAGAAGGCTGAGAGATTTCTAGAGTTTAATCCCCAAGACCCACATAACAGCTGGGTGTGGCTATGTGCATCTATCTGTAACCCCAGTCTCATGGGAGAGCAGAGCCCGAAGAACCACCAGAGTTCACACACACACATACACAAAG